>CM061142.1:510593993-511088019 GCA_030789695.1 Scilla litardierei | reverse complement strand
TGTCAAAGAGATAAACTAAGTAAATCTTCATTTAATCTTAAAGAAGGGATTACTTCTAAGAGGCCCCTAGAACTTCTTCATCTAGATTTATTTGGGCCAACTAGAACCGCTTCTTTAGGTAATGCACATTATGGACTAGTTGTCGTTGATGACTTTTCTAGATTTACTTGGGTTTCATTCTTAACTAATAAGAATGAAGCTCATGAAGAGTTTACCAAATTTGCAAAGAAGATTCAGAATCTTTTAGGATCCACCATTATCACTATTCGTAGTGATCATGGAGGAGAATTTGAGAATGAATCTTTTACTAAGTTTTGTGATGACTCCGGGAAAACTCATAACTTTTCCTTTCCTCGTGCACCACCACAAAATGGTGTTGTAGAAAGAAAGAATAGGACTCTTATTGAGTGTGCTCGCACTATGATCCATGATAGTCATTTAGGACTACAATTTTGGGCAGAAGCGGTGCACACGGCATGTTATGTGCTCAATAGGATCCTAGTGAGACCCCGAACAAACAAACCTTGTTTTGAGTTGTTTTATGATAAAAAGCCTCAAGTGAAATATTTTCGCGTTTTTGGTTCAAAATGTTTTATAAAGAACACCTTTGGTAATTTAGACAAATTCGAGCCAAGATCCGATGAAGGAATTTTTGTTAGATATTCCACACGTAGCAAAGCCTACCGGATATACAACAAAACTTCTTCAACGATTGAGGAATCACTTCACGTATCTTTTTATGAAGATTTTGATTTTCCTCATGTTGATGATGATAATGTAGATATTCTTTGTGATTCTCTCAATAATGTTAAGATTAATGATTCTATTGTTGAGACTAACACTTCTAACGAAGTTGTTGAAGTTGTTCCTAGTGATCCAGGTATACCCAAAGCTTACCCGACCGTTCGCAACCATCCCCATAACCAAATTATTGGAGATATTGGTGTGGGTGTTCGAACGAGATCAAGAATTGAAGAATTCTCTCATTGCGCATTCGTCTCTACCATTGAGCCAAAGAACATCCAAGAAGCTTGTGAGGATAGCTCTTGGATAGTGGCAATGGAAGAAGAACTAATGCAATTCGAGAGAAACGGAGTTTGGGAACTCGTACCTCTTCCAAATGGTCACCAAGTCATTGGGACCAAATGGATTTTCAAGAACAAGACGGATGAAAACGAGGTAATCACACGGAACAAAGCAAGGTTAGTAGCTCAAGGCTACCGGCAAGAGGAAGGTATTGATTTCGAAGAATCTTTTGCCCCTGTAGCTAGATTAGAAGCTATTAGGTTGCTTTTATCTTTTGCATCGCATAAGAATTTTAAATTATTTCAAATAGATGTTAAAAGTGCATTTTTAAATGGGTTTGTCAATGAAGAAGTCTATGTTTCTCAACCTCCCGGTTTTATTCATGAAAAATTTCCAAACCATGTTTTCAAACTTAAGAAAGCGTTGTATGGATTGAGACAAGCTCCTAGAGCTTGGTATGATCGTCTTAAGACCTTTCTTTTGGGTTTGGGTTTTAAAATGGGAGAAGTTGATTCTATACTCTTCATTAAAGATTATGAAAATGACATTCTTTTGATTCAAGTTTATGTAGACGATATTATTTTCGGTTCTACCAACTTTAATCTTTGTCAAGAATTTTCCAAGTCTATGAAGGACGAGTTTGAGATGAGCCACATGGGAGAGCTCACCTACTGTCACGCCCCGCTTTCCAAAAATATGGAGGCGAAGCGTGAGAAGGTCCGCTCAGACTTGAAGCTACAAAGCTGCAAGTCCGATAAGCGTCAATCAAATTTAAAACTGCAGGTCCTTGCAACGCGAATGAAACAAAGATAATAATAATGAATTGAGACAAAAGAAATATCTCAGAATATCCATAAAATAAGTTTCAACATCTCAGAAAAAGCCACCAGGCTAAAAAGAAAAAAGAGACTAAAGGCCCAAACATGGCCAACAAAAGTACAACGTACAGAGAAAAGGTGCCACGCACCGACAACTAAAAACAAAACCTAAAACAAAAGAAACTCAGCAAAATCACCAAGAAAGGTCACCGGTGTCCATAAAACTCCTCCTGGCAATCATGGACTCGGACTCAGCGTCAGCAAAACATCACGTACACAGCAGCGGTCTCCGGCTCAGGGTCTAACATGTGACACCCAAAAGAGCAAGGGGCACATGTCAGCAAGTCTACAAGAGACTTGTGCAAGGAAACTGGAAGCATGCAAAAGTAAAGCCACCTAGCAGTTCTAGCATGAATGCAATGACATGGCAGTTAAAGTATGAGTGCAACAGGTAAAGTAAAGTAAAGTAAAGTAAAGTAAAGTACGAGCATGGCATGGCATGAATCATTCACAAGACAAGTACAAGACAAGTAAAGTAAGCACCTCGTGCATAGAGATTCTGTCTTTTGGCTAGAGTGGCTGATCGGGCCAACTCCTAAGCTCAAGTGACCGTTTATCCCTACCCCTCCACGTGTATCGGGCATTGGTTTTCAGCCAACACATGAGGCCCGCTTCTGGACCACGAGCCAGGAAGTGTTTTAAACAAGTATGGCGTAGGGGTGCACCTAGCTGGAAACACGGAAACACGGATTGTACAAGTATTTTGTAGCGTGTGCTACGATGCAACAATCAATTTGAATGACATGTAAGATGCAATGCATGGCAGTTAAAAGTGCGTACAGGTAAGGAAAGTAAACGTGACAGTTTAGTATGCATGAACAACAAGTTTAAAGGATTGGATCTAGCTTCGTTGTCAAGCTAGATCAATTAGGTGACGGATCTAGTTTCGTTGTCAAACTAGATCAAGTAGGCGTCTAGCCAGCTATCATTTCACTGACTAGTCTCTTTTACGCTGAAAACAAGGAAGTGGCCTAAAAACATGGCCCTACACAAGAGTTGGCAAGTTTCACTTGCCTGCAAGTACGACGTCCGAGCACACCGTCCGATGAGTCCAAAAATCACAATTATCCTACGTGCACAAGTCCACCGGCCTAAAGTCCATATTATTAATCTTCATTAGTGAATTTAAAACATTTAAAATACTTTAAAAATACTGATTTTAGTCTTGATTAGCAGGCAATGGGTTGGGGGTCCTAGGGGTGCAAAGCGTTACCTCAACATGACGCGAAAGCTACACCGGCGTCGGGTAGCGACGCCGGGGGTTGGAATAAGAGAACGCGCTCCAAGTCCAGATTCCAAATTAGTTTCCTTGCTGGAAAGTTCAGAGCATCAACCGGAGCAACGGTTCCAGATTCCAAAGCTAGCACGTGCGACGACGGGCTACGACGTGTCGCAACGTCGTACGCGGCAAATCGTCGAAGAGAAAACACCTAGGTGGGGCCCACAGTAGTCCTAGGGACCTTTGGGGGACCCACAATACCTCTGGAGAACTTGGGGGGCCCACGGTGGTAAGTGGTGCGACGGTGCGGGGTTGCGACGAATGGCCCTCGGTCGTACACAGCCAATGCGGGGAATTCCATCGGTCGGGCTCATGCGACGGGGCTGTGCAGCGCTTGGGGTGTGCAGCAGTGCGGGGGAGCGCTTGATGCGGGGCTTTGCTTCGGTCGGAGCGGGGGACAGCGCCGGTCGGGCGCTTGGGCGGGTCGTTGCAACGTTGCAGCCGTTGCAACGTTGCAGCCTTCGGTCGGTGCTGGCGATGGCCTCGGTCAGACGCGGGCGATGCGGGGCGACAGCTGCGGGCTTGGTGCGGTGCGGTGAAGCGGGCGTGAGCGGGGGCGGCCATCGGTCTGACCGAGAGAATCTCTCGGTCAGGCACGGTGAAGCAGGGCGATGGCTGTGCGGAGCGGGCGGGGCTTGGTGCGGGTGGAGCTGCCGGTCGGAGCGGGGAAAATGAGGCCGTTTCCTCGGTCGGTGCGGAGCTGCTTCGTCGCAACGTTGCGACGATTCGTCGCAACGTTGCGACGATTCGTCGCAACATCAAATTTGGGTTTTGGAAGTGGCTAGGGTTATTTTCTTGCGAAAATAGGTCTTCCTAGGGGTTGTTTATATAGTGTAGATGGGTTGACTTGGTCTAGGGCTAAATCTAATAGGATTAGAAGTTTAAAATAATTTAAAATTTGAAATTCAACTTCTCCAACTCACCCAAGGATTTGACTTGGTCCAAATGAGCTGGAAATTGGCTCAAAAATTCTTTAATACGCTTAAAACTCAAATAAATTTTATTTGGCCGAAAATAATTTAAAAATAAATTATTAAAAATATTATAAACCTTGTTAAAAATATAAAAGTGGTCAAATAAACTCCAAAAATTATAAAATAAATATCAGGGTGATCGTGATGACGAATGTGAGCTAACTAAGAAGATGGATCTCAATTTTGACGTCGGACGACGAAACTAAAAATAGAAACGTCTCCCGTCAAAAGTGAAAATCGTCACGTCTCATCGAGTAAGATTAAATTGTGGGAAAACGACTCGAGAAATGTCGTTCCAAGATAGTGCCACCATTTAATACTCTCAGAGACGTTCACAACGGCATATCACACGAAAGTGTTCACAAACAAATAAAGTCTAAAACAAACACGTGCACGGCCAAAAGCACGTGCAAGAAAAACGTACAACGAAAAGTGGTCGTTACACCTACTTCCTTGGATTGCAAATTCGACAAATGGAGAATGGCACTTTCATACATCAAACAATGTACACATGGGAGCTTATTAAGCGATTCGGGATGGAATCGTCTTCGAGCAAAAGGACTCCCATGAGTACTACTACTCATCTACACAAGGATGAAAGCGGAAAAGATGTAGACGTTCGTCTATATCGAGGTATGATCGGTAGCTTACTTTACTTAACCGCTAGTAGGCCCGATATCATGTTTTCTGTATGCCTTTGTGCTAGATATCAAGCAAGACCTAAGGAGTCACACTTGATTACGGTTAAATGAATATTTTGTTATCTCAATCAATCTCTAGATTATGGGTTACTTTACCCTAAGTCTAGCACATATGAGTTAATCTCATATAGTGATGTCGCCTTTACCGGATGCAAGTCCGACAGGAAAAGTACTAGTGGCACATGCCATTTCTTAGGAAATTCCTTAGTTTCTTGGTTTTCTAAGAAACAGAATGCGGTGTCATTGTCCACGACTGAAGCGGAATATACTGTCACGGGTATTGTATGTGCACAAGTTCTTTGGATGAGACACACTCTTAGTGACTATGGTGTCAATTGTGATACTTGCCCCATCATGGTTGATAATCAAAGTGCTATTTGTCTTTCCGAGAATCCGGTACACTACTTCCGTACCAAACACATAGACGTGAGACACCATTTTATAAATGATCATGTAGCTAATAAGGACATCATCTTAGAGTACATTGAAACCCAAAAAAAAATTGCCGATATCTTCATTAAACCTCTTAAAGAAGATTCATTTGTCAGGTTGCATGGAGAATTGGGAATTATGGGTGAATCTGAAATCTAGAAGCTCAAACTTTCATGTTATAACTCCTTTTTGAGCTCATATCTATTTGTTGTTTTTCTTCATGTGCTTTATTATTTTATGGGATTAAGAAAGGCAATTGTGATTTAATTTATTTCATGAGTTTTAAGTTTGATTGGAGTGATTCGTGTTTCAATGGATTTATTGTTTTTATAATGATTTTACGATGTATTTGTGATTAGAGTATAGGTCCTTGGGTGAGTATTCTTATTCTCTGGAATTCTATCTCACTGTGCTCTTTTGGACCAGGACAGACGACTGTATTTCCTTCGACAGTCGACTGCCCTACTCTATCTCCTCAGTCTGAGAATTGGTATCTTTCGCTCAGCTGACTGATGACTGTTTTACAGTCGACTGTTAGTTTAACAGGCGACTGCATTTTAGTCATCAGGCGATTGTACTCTCTGTCGAATTTTTACAGTATTCTCTTTTATTTTTTGATGAACTGTATTAATTTTCGGTCAGCCGACTGTTGAGTATATGTCAGTCGACTGTCTAACGGACAGGCGACTGCATGTAACTTACCAGTCGACTGCCCTTCTCTCTGAGCTTTATTTTTATCACTTCATCCAGTCGACTGACTTTTGTTCTTCAGTCGACTGTCTTCTGTTGTGACGGTTCAAGTGATTTGATCCGAGCCGTCGATTCTTTGATCCAACGGCTCAGATTCATTCCCTAAATTTTATATTCGAGAATGCGTGATCACTTCTCCACGTCGACTCTCTCTCCACCGATTCGACCGTTCGTCTTCCCGCTCGTTTTCGTCTCCAAAACCGCTCGATTTCGCTTCCAAATCGGTCGATCTCCTCCCTTCGTGCGTCTATTTCGAGTTGTCGTTGCCTTCGTTCTGTTGCTCGACTAGGTTTGGTCTCTTCCTCATATCTCATGATATTTCCGATTAGGGTTTGTTCACTTTTGTGTCTTGCCCTAGTTTCGTGCTCGGCCATGGCTCTTTTCGATCATTTCTTTCCTAATGTCTCTCTCGATTTCCTCAATGAGCCTGTTCCTTCACCGAAGCTTGATCCGACTCCCTCATCGCCTCAATCTTCTGGAGAACCTCTTCATGTCTCTGTCGGTGACCCTATCCCCTCTGTGCATGCTGCTGAACACTCTTCTCAGCCTGCTATGCATTCTTCTAGGTCCATGGAGTTCCTTCTTCGTCAGGTGGACGCTCGTGTCTCTGCTCTTGAAATTCTTTCTGTTTCCCTGGATGAGAAGCTCTCGCTTTTGCTTAAGCTTCAGCTAATCTCTTTTAAGCATCATGGTTGTCCCATTCCTCCCGAGCTTCAGGCTTTGTTTGCTTCGTCTGAGGACACTGCTCCTGCTTGTGTATCTCCTCCTCCTGGCTTCACACCCAAACCCTTTGTGGTTCAGACCTCCGATGCCCAGACTCCACTTCATGTTCCTGCTGAATCATCTGCTGTTCGTGCTTCGTCTTCTAAGAGGAAGACTCCGACTTTTCCTACCCGTCGCTCTGCTCGGCTTTTGTTCCGATCTTCTGGTCGCCCGTTGGACCCCTCTGTCATACATATTGACTGAGGCTGCTGCTGCTATTCTGTTCACTCACCTGAAGACCTTGTTTTTATTTTGTATGGTCTGCTTTTGTTTAGGTTGAGTGATTCTGATGATATTTTTTTTGATGTATGATGGATGATGTTGCCAGTGACCTTTATATATGTATGGTGATGTACTTCGATGTCGTCATGATGATGTATTTTTTTGTCTTAATCATGATGTATCTTTTTGTGATGGTCATGTAGATGACCATCCGCTGATGTATCTTTTGCTATATATCTATATATGATGTTGCCGTTTATCTTGTGTCACACTATGCTTTACTGTATATCTTATCTGTGTGATGTAATGATATGTTTTCTCCATGTATGCCATATTCTCCTTAATGTGCTTTTGAGACAATATATGAATTTGATATTGGTTAATTCATGCTCACTTTGATGTGATGAATTTGTGAAAATTATTTTCATTTCATATATCTAAAATGTTGATATTGGATTTCAATTCCATTACTGACATGTATATATGATGTGACTTTATGAGTTTTGATTCGATATATCTTTATACTCCTTGATTGTTGTTAGTTCGTATTTATCACTATTATTGTTGTTGTTATTTTCTCCCACCTTTTTGGATAATGCCTTAGGGGGAGAGAAATAAACATACAAGATTCATAATGGATGAGCTAAGTATGTTCTAACGCTTGAATCTAAGATTTACGCTGCCTTAGATTCAGGGGGAGTAAGATTACAATGAATATGAATTTTATTTCCTAGATTTCTTGAATTGAATTCATTCATATCTCACTTATTTGCTTTAATTGTTATGTAGATGCTCTAATATTTGTTGACTAACTTGATTGGCATCTATGTAGGGGGAGTAAGTTTTCATTACGCACAATTATTTATCTTTTTGTTTATGTTTGTTTGTCATCATCAAAAGGGGGGAGAATGTTGAGTATTGGACTTCTCCCTACTTGGTGTTAATGATGAGCAAACATAAATACTTGTGACTAATCCCCTATTTTGCTGTTAATCCATTGCCTAAGCTTATTATGAAGATCAACTAGCAATGGATTACTCACAAACGTCATTGAAGGAAAATGACATGAATTGGATGATCGTAGATTGATGATTGAAGCTCCGTAAAGACTTCAAGCTCATACGATGGAAAGAAGAGATTATTCGTCAATGTAACTTTTCTTTTATCTCTTCTAGTATGTAGCTTAGAAGTAAAACTTTGATGGAGCACTCACACACATCTACATTCTATCATAGGACTTCATTAGACCATTTGTCCTTTGATCCCAATTCAATTCTCTTGTGTTTGTGCTAAGATTGTTCATAACAGCTGACTGCTGAACAATTTACAGTCGCTTGTCTCAAAAACAGTTGACTGTGTTTTGTTCTACAGTCGCCTGTTATGCACAGACTATTACAATATAGTTTTGGGCCTTCTCTAATTATTTCGCACAGGCTACTGTTGAACGATTCACAGGCGCCTGTCCTAGTGACAGTCGACTGTGTATTGTAAACTAGTCGCCTATCTATCCTTGCCCAAACTCTGTTTGATCTGACTTCTACGGCCAGTCGACTAATGTTGTATATACAGTCGACTGTCTTTTAGATCAGTCGACTGTCTATGCTTCAACAGTCGCCTGTCTGTAAGTCATTTCTTTGACTCAACTCTTTGGAAATTTCTCTTGCTTTTGACAGTCGTCTGTTTAAGGT
Source organism: Scilla litardierei (assembly GCA_030789695.1). Lineage (NCBI taxonomy): Eukaryota > Viridiplantae > Streptophyta > Magnoliopsida > Asparagales > Asparagaceae > Scilla > Scilla litardierei. The sequence goes on along the minus strand of CM061142.1, from coordinate 511,079,307 downwards.
TTTACAGTCGCCTGTTCTGATTTACAGTCGACTGTATTACTTGAATCAGTCATCTGTCATGTATCTTGTGAGATTTCCAGTATTTGTCTAACTTACTCTTCTCTCAGCCAATCGCATGTCGAAGAAATTACAGTCGCATCTTGTTTTAACAGACGACTGTCTTTGCTTCATCAGTCGACTGTCCACGTGGTAAGTTACCGTTATAAATTCTCACATACCCTTGCTGACTGTGCAACAGTCGACTGTGGATTGTTCAACAGTCGACTGTAGCGAGTTCAGATTATATCCGTTGAGATTTTTCTCACGGATTCCAACTGTGTTTTTGCCTAAACTGTTTTGTGGATTTGAGAAAGCTATAAATAGAGCTTCTACTGTTTCATTGGAAGGTTACTCATTCATTGCAAAATCTCTCAAACTTTCATTTCCAAAGATCAAAGCTCTCAAATCCAAAGCCCTAAGTATTTCCAAATCTTGTTCTCTTGCTCTCCAACCTAGAACCAAAGATTCATCTTCTAGGCAATTGGTGCAGTCAAGAGAAAGGGCTTTCTCCTCTCTTCCAAGAGAGTTCTTCAACACACATCACACTTCTCCTTCAAGTTCTACTTTGTCACGACCCGCTTCCCTAAAATGGAGGCGAGACGTGAAAAGGTCCGCACGAGAGTGGAGCTGTGAAGCCCCAAACCCGATAAGCATCAATAAAACATAAGCAGGTCCCTGTAACCACAAACGGAACAACAATAACAACACAAGGAGAGACAGAAATAAATCTCATATCTCAAAATTTGTCCAACATGAAAATTAAGTTCAACATCCAGAAAAGCCACCAGGCTAAAAGAAAGAGTCTAAAAGCCCAGAACAAGGCCAACAAAAGCAACAACGTAACCAAGTATAGGTACTACGCACCAACAACAAAACAGCAGTCTAAACAAAGGGAAAGCTCAACGAAGACACTAGGACTGGTCCCCAGTGTCCACGTACTCCCCGTCAAACACGAGCTCGGGCTCGGCGTCAGCAAACACCTCGTCCTCAACAAGGTACTCAGGCTCAGGATCTAACATGTGACACCCAAAAGAGTAAAGGGGCACATGTCAGCAAGTCTAAAAGACTTGGGCAAGGAAACGAAAAGCAAGGCAACTAGCAACCTAGCAGTTATAATATGCATGACATGGCAGTTATAACATGAATGCACAAGCAAGACATGATGAAACAATAAGTACAAGAGAACAATTATCGGGACAAGTCAAAAGTAGCCAAGCTACTAACAATCTCAATCATTTCACTAGTCACGTTTCATGTTGTTTGTAGATGTTTACGCCTTACAGCTGAATGGTTTGGCATTCACGCTGATTGGCCGCTTAACACTACCCCAAAACCCAGAGTTTACGCCTTACAACTGCAGTTGCTGATCGGGCAGACTCCCAGTTGAATGGCCGCTTAACTCTTACCCCAATACCCACATGTAGACGAGCCAGGGTCCCTGCACATGAGCTCAGTAAATGAGCCAGGGTTGCCCTGCACAGGAGCTCGCATTCTAGTTCACGGCTCATAAGCATTTGGCGTAGGGGTGCACCTAGCCGGAAATAAACAGTTCGGGCATTGGTTATCAACCAACACATGGCCCGCTTCTGGAACACGAGCCAGGAACACAAGCATTGTAGCGAAGCTACGCAATCACGGAAACACTTAAAGAATGCAATGACATGACAATTAATTTGCGTACCGTTAATGGAAATTAAACATGACATGGTAATTGTGCAACATGATAAACGTCGGATCTAGCTTCGTTGTCAAGCTAGTTCCTCAATTTGCGCCTAGGCGAGTATCATTTCGTCGCCTAGTCTCTTTTACGCCTACAACAAGAAAATGGCCTAAAACCCTAGGTGACAAGCTTAAACTTGCATAACACCGAGGATGACGATCAACGAGGGTTCGTCCCACGGACGCTAATCTACGGGGAAGTCGCTGTTATGGAGAAACAACCATCAAAACAACACTCATTTCATTAGGGTTTCTCAAAAACACAACGGGTGTAACGACCACTTTTCGTTGTATGATGTTCGTGCACGTGCTTTTGACCGTGCACGTGTTTACTTTAGACCTTGTTTGTTTGTGAACACTTTAGTGTGATATGCCGTTGTGAACGTCTCTGAGAGTATTAAATAGTGGCACTAATTTAGAACGACGTTTCTCGAGTCGTTTTCCCACAATTTAATCTTACTCGATGAGACGTTGCGATTCTCCCTTTTGACGGGAGACGTTTCTATTTTTAGTTTCGTCGGCTGATGTCAAAATTGAGATCCGTCTTCTTAGTTAGCTCACTTTCGTCACCACGATCACACCGATATGTATTTTATAATTTTTGGACTTTATTTGACCACTTTTATATTTTTAGCAAGGTTTATAATATTTTTAATAATTAATTTTTAAATTTTTTTCGGCCAAATAAAATTTATTTGAGTTTTAAACGTATTAAAGAATTTTTGAGCCAATTTCCAGCTCATTTGGACCGCATCAAATCCTTGTGTGAGTTGGAGAAGTTGAGATTCAAATTTTAAATATTTTTGAACTTCTAATCCTATTAGATTTAGCCCTAGACCAAGTCAACCCATCTACACTATATAAACAACCTCTAGGAAGACCTATTTTCGCAAGAAAATAACCCTAGCCGCTTCCAAAACTCAAATTTGACGTTGCGACGATTCGTCGCAACGTTGCGACGAACAGCTGCCGCACGACCGAGAAAACCAAGGCCGTTCCCCCGCTCCGACCGCTAGCCGCCCCCGCACCAAGCATTGCTCCGCACCCGCTACTGTCGCCCGCTCTGTTCTCCCGCTCCGACCGAGAGGAGCTCTCGGTCTGACCGAGAGCTTGGCCGCTACGCACGCCCCGCTCCGCACCACACAGCCCTGCTTTGCAGACCCGCTCCGCACCCCGCACCGCTCCGTGCCCGACCGACGCTCCCGCCCACATCCGCCTTGTTGCAACGTTGCAACGTTGCAACGATTGCCCGCAGCGCCCGACCGACCGTTCCTTCCGCATCCGCCCGCTCCGACCGAAGCAAGTCCCCGCACCAAGCCCCCGCCCGCACTACGACTGACCCAAGCGCAGCACAGCCCCATTCCCCCGTGTCTGACCGAGATGTTCCCCCGCATCGAGGCTGTACGACCGAGAGCCATTCGTCGCAACCCCGCACCCGTCGTACCACTTGCCACCGTGGGTCCCCCAAGTTCTCCAGAGGTATTGTGGGTCCCCCAAAGGTCCCTAGGACTACTGTGGGCCCCACCTATGTGCTTTCTCTCCGACGATTTGCCGCGTACGACGTTGCGACACGTCGTAGCCCGTCGTCGCACGTGCTAGCTTTGGAATCTGGAACCGTTGCCCCGGTTGATGCTCTGAACTTTCCAGCGAGGAATCTATATTGGAATCAGGACTTGGAGCGCGTTCTCTTATTCCAACCCCTGGCGTCGCTACCCAACGCCAGTGTAGCTTTCGCGTCGTGTTGAGGTAACGCTTTGCACCCCTAGGACCCCCAACCCAATTGCATGCTAATCAAGACTAAAATCAGTATTTTAAAATGTTTTAAATGTTTTAAATTCACTAATCAAGATTAATAATATGGACTTTAGGCCGGTGGACTTGTGCACGTAGGATAATTGTGATTTTGGACTCTCTTGGACGGTGTTTCTCAGACGTCGTACTTGCAGGCAAGTGAAACTTGCCAACTCTTGTGTAGGGCCATGTTTTTAGGCCACTTCCTTGTTCCTAGCGTAAAAGAGACTAGTCAGTGAAATGATAGCTGGCTAGGCGCCTACTTGATCTAGTTTGACAACGAAACTAGATCTGTCACCTAATTGATCTAGCTTGACAACGAAGCTAGATCCAACTCTTTAAACTTGTTGATCATGCATACTAAACTGTCACGTTTACTTTCCTTATCTTTACGCACTTTTAACTGTCATGCATTGTATCTTACATGTCATCCCAGTTGATTGTTGCATTCGTAGCACACGCTACAATACTTGTACTCCTTGAATACTACTTCCGGGGAACGGGCCTCATGTGTTGGTCAAAAGCCAATGCCCGGTTTCCTGGTATGGCTAGGTGCACCCCTATGCCATACTTGTTAAAACACTTCCTGGCTCGTGATCCAGAAGCGAGCATTACATGTTCGGGGGTAAGGCCCTGGCTCGATACACGTGGAGGGGTAGGGATAAACGGTCACCTGAGCTTAGGAGTGGCCCGATCAGCCACTCTAGCCAGAAGGCGGAATCTCTGTGCACGAGGTGCTTACTTTACTTGTCTTGTACTAGTGAGTGTTACTTGTAAAACTTGTCATCCATGCCATGTTTAAATGCCATGCTCGTACCTTACTTTACTTTACTTTACTTGTTGCACTCATACTTTAACTGACATGTCATTGTATTCATGCTAGAACTGCTAGGTTGCTTTACTTGTACCTACTTTCAGTTTCCTTGCACAAGTCTCTTGTAGACTTGCTGACATGTGCCCCTTGCTCTTTTGGGTGTCACATGTTAGACCCTGAGCCAGAGACCGTTGCTGAGTACGTGATGTTTTGCTGACGCTGAGCCTGAGTCCATGTCTGCCCAGGAGGAGTTTTGTGGACACCGGAGACCTTTCTTGGTGACTTTGCTGAGTTCCTTTTGTTTTAGGCTTTGTTGTTAGTTGTCGGTGCGTGGCACCTTTGTTTTGTACGTTGTACTTTTGTTGGCCATGTTTGGGCCTTTAGACTCTTTTCTTTTAGCCTGGTGGCTTTTTCTGTGATGTTGAAACTTATTTTATGGATATTCTGAGATATCTCTTTTGTCTCATTTCATTATTATTATCTTTGTTTCGTTCGCGTTGCAAGGACCTGCAGTTTTAAATTTGATTGACGCTTATCGGACTTGCAGCTTTGCAGCTTCAAGTCTGAGCGGACCTTCTCACGCTTCGCCTCCATATTTTTGGGAAGCGGGGCGTGACAGGTTTTGTTGGTGGCCCATGCAGGTCCAGTCTTGTAATTACGAATTAACGGAACAACGATAATAACGGAATGTCCATTAAATAAATTGCAACATCCGAGTCATAAGCCCTGAGTCTAGACGTTTTCCTATGTCCCTAGGTGATAAGAAGACTTAGTTAGACGTCTGTGTTTGCTAGATTGAAGCCTAATTGTTACACTACTACAAAATGGACCTTTAACAGCGCTTAAATAAGGTCTTTAATAGCGCTTTACAAGCGCTGTCTATCTCGCCGCTGCTAAAGGGGGGCTGGTTTTAATAGCGCTTTACAAGCGCTGTTAAAGGGGGCCTTTAACAGCGCTTGTTTGTCCAAGCGTTGTTAAAGGGGGGCCTTTAACAGCGCTTGCTTATGCAAGCGCTGTTAAAGGCCCCCCTTTAACAGCGCTTGTTAGTGCAAGCGCTGTTAAAGGGGGGCCTTTAACAGCGCTTTCTTGTGGAAGCGCTGTTAAAGGGGGGCCTTTAACAGCGCTTTCTTGTGCAAGCGCTGTTAAAGGCCCCCCTTTAACAGCGCTTGCTTGTGCAAGCGCTGTTAAAGGGGGGGCCTTTAACAGCGCTTGCTTGTGGAAGCGCTGTTAAAGGGGGCCCTTTAACAGCGCTTTCTTGTGCAAGCGCTGTTAAAGGGGGGGGGGGGGGGGGGGGGGGCCTTTAACAACGCTTGTTAGTGCAAGCGCTGTTAAAGGTGGACCTTTAACAGCGCTTGAACTAAACAAGCGCTGTTAAAGGTCCCAGATAGGCAGCGCTTGTTTCAATTCATTTTATTGTTTCTCCCTACGTTTTATATTTAAATAGATCCATTTAATGTTCAAAATGCTTGAATAAACCACCAATAACATTTCATTACAAGAAACAATCATTATAAGAAACAATCAAATTAAATTGGTTTTATTCAACAATCACATAAATTAGACAATGTGCATTGATGTTGGAAGATGATCCGTAATACAAATAAGAAACATTATCGCATATAAAACTTATCATTCATTATCCATTAAATCACTCCTTGAACAATACATTTCCCGACAACAGTATATACATTCCAGAGCGGGTTCCATCTCAAAAATCTTTTCTGATGCCTCTTCTCCTAATTTGATGTTCTTGTGTATTCTACGCGCACCTAATAAAGCACCCCACATGCTGGCATCTGCTTCCATCGGCATCTCCCTCATAAGAGCTTGTGCATCCACCAATCGTCTTGCTCTACCCAGAAGATCAACCATGCAACTCCACAAATATTATTAAGTACAAAGGAATGCAACTCCACATACTTTTTACCTAATAAAAAATGATTTAATCCCATGTTAACAAAACGACAGTATTCCAAAAAGTCTGCAAAGCACTCAAAATGCAAGTCAACAGTAATACATCATAAGCACAAATGAAAAAAAATGTAAAAAGAAGTTAAAAACTCTCCAAACAAATGTAAATGATAATTCCAAAAATGGCAGAAAATGTTTTTGTTTAGTATGTAGACGACGTTTGATACATACATGCATATGCATCATTCAAGGAGACGACGAGGTTGTACATGATTTGGCGATCGAGCCATCCATTGTATCTGTATTCTAATGCTTGGGGAAGGTCCAAATGGTAAATGGTCACATAGGGTTCAATCCCTGCAGGGTTTTGACACACATTATCAATTACATCGAGTATTTTTGTTCATATATAGAATGTTGAGCAAAGTGCGAAGAATTCAGTTACCATTGGCTAGCAATGCATTTATGAGTTTATTGTAGTGATCGACTCCTGCAGTATTAACCTGACCTGTTCCATCTGCAAACATATCGATGATGAGCTTAATTAGTAACAGCTTTTACATTTCATTTGCATTGTTTTGAGAAATTTAAGCCAAAAAAAATTTGGCGCATGCTTCAACGGAAGAACGCAGTCGTAGCTAGCTGGAACATACTCGAAAATATTCGGGACCAAGCGATCGAAAATCTGTAAGAATCCATTCCCAGATCTTTCATGAGTTGTATGTCTTCCTGCAAGCAATCTCATATCCATGACTGTCTTTGGCAATACATATTGATTTCACAGTCGGTTTGTTATGTACCTCGAACCGATGATATTGATCGACGGCAACATCATCATTGCTTGAATCAATAATCTTGCCTGCATAAAAGCAACAAGGATCAGTGTTTAAAATCCAGAATATGGAGCTATGCCATAACATATGTATCACTGTCATATATCTTGCCATAGCTACCAGAAGTGTGGGCAAATGTATCCCACAATGTAGTGACACAAACAGATGTTTATCTTTCTTTTTTCGTGGGTGATTGTTGCTTGCCCGTCTGCATCACACACGCATGATCAATGATTTTAACATGCATCACTAGCCGCCATTGAGTGTGCTTTTCGCTTTCAAATTTAACATGCACATACATAGTGTTCTTTCTTCTAGAGCCCACATTTCTGTAATGAATTTAAATGATTTCATTTATTTTTTAAAGAATTTTTTAAAAATTTTCTTAAGAGTTCTCCTTCTTATATGCATTTTAATCGTATTTGGGTTCAAAAATGATGTGGTTGTATCTCTCGTGATATCACTCGGGATCCTAGATGATCTGATTCATGAAGTTTAGTGATCTAATTTGGAATCCTAGGAGACCATGTGCATCTTTGTTCTAGTATATGCATTATTCATGGTTTGTATGTGCATCGTTTCTCTATGTTTTACGACGTATTTGATCGTGTCAGGTTGCATGCATTAATTATTAGTGAAGATTATCAATATTGTGTATTTGATGAAGTGCATGTAGAAGTAGTTATATGGCCAAGTGCAAAGTCCAGAAGTAGAATTGTAGGAAATTGCAATTTAAGCAACCATAGCAGACTTGAACAGATAACAGATCAAAACACCTCCAGCAATCAACTTATGTGACATAAAAGAGCATGAATGTCTTCATAAAAGTGGCATAAAGATATCTTGCAAGATCCCTATGGCCTAGGGTTTGTTTTCCTGATGTTCTCATTCTAAAATAGAGGAGTACATGATAGCATATAATATTGAATGGGTGTGTTCTTTCTTTTACAGAGTTTAACAGAATTCGGTATTAAAGATGTGGTAAGCTACAACTCCATTAGGCATAGCACCTAGATCCAGAATTAGCTAGGCTCCCACAAGCCAAGTGCCTGACATTGTCTAATAGGATCAACATCACTTATCAGTCACCAATGTTTTTCCACCCTCCACAGAAAGCAACGAGAGGAATTAGAGGGCAATACAAAATGTTATTCCAAGTGTTTCTATACACTCCCCATGGACATTAATTCAGCAAACAAAAAACATATTCAAGCAACAGAATGCAAACATGAAAGTTGTGCATGTTTGTATAAGATAATAGGATATTTCTGTTATATGATATTGCATGAACAAACAGATGACCCTAACATTCGACATTTATACTCTTTTACATGTTTTGTTGGGAAATGAGTACTTTATCTGAACTTCATCCGTGTTTGTTCATGTTCACCTTTTGGTCATGTTTAAATATAATATTTTCACAACTAACATACTGAAGGAAATATTTCAAGTTCCCACTTATGATCCCATTTTGATAACTATGAAAACAGTAATAAGGTATGTAACTTAAAATGTGGGGTTAGCTACCAGAATCCTTTCCTCTCCATTGAGCTATATTTAAGGCCTTTCAATTGTGAAATGAATAAATATCAGATTGATGGTTAGGAGGAGGATTGGTATGTAGATATAACTGATAGGTATATAGTAAAATTTGAGACCAGAACAAACATATTTGGGCCCGAAGAAGGAATTTTTGAAACTCATTTTCCATTTAAATGAAGAAAGTTCAGAGGTTTTAGCGCAATGGTGGTGATGGCAATGTTCCTCAATGGTGGTGACGGCAATGTTCTTTGCATTAAGGGATGCATACAAATATATGATTGCATAGTTACCTTGAATTTGCCAGGCCGCCTTGGGAAAATAACAAGCTTGGCCTTGTACTCCTTCAACCTCTGCACATTAGCCTGAAGCCCCTCCAAAGAACGATTCTTCCTCGGATGTTTTCGACATTACAGAACCTGGATATTTGCTGTAGTCCAAGATATGGGGTGTTTCAGAATGATTGTCCACGGCCATCTCGCAGAAGTAATTCGCAATGTCGTATGCAACTGGATTGTAACCTGCAAACTCGAAATCCTACATGGAGGATGAAATTTACATTATGTTCACAATCTACAATGTTCATGCTCCTAATTTTCATAGTTGAGAGAGATTTAGAATAATCAAAACGCTCACTATGAACGTCACTCGTCTAGTCTCATCATCGATCATTATGTTGGCGTGCTGAAGATCGTTATGGCAGAAGCCGACCCTCTGCTCGTTCCTTGATAGTTCGTCTTCCAAGGAAAATCAAGGAACATAAAAATCTTCAACAATTCTTCCACTACTGCGACGCAGACTGTGTATGCAGTCCAACACCAGGCAAAGTTTTCCAAGGCAAAGTGAGCCATGGGGCTTGCACACAAACTCAATATGGAGAGATTTCCTAGCAAACTTTTGAAATTGGCAGAACAAGCACAATTCCAAGTACAATTCTTTTCTATGTCAAATGCTTTAATTTTTATGTCATTGAAGTCGCAAGCAGTAAATGTGAATGGGAATTTATTGTTACCTTAAAAGCAAATCAGTCAGGACCATTCCAGGAGATGCTGTGTGTACGCCCACCTTAGAGCGCTTGCATTCTTTCAGAAGGGAAGCTTGAAGCTGCCTAAGACCACACTTTGTTGAACCATAACTACAAAAAGACACATGTTTCGTGGTTCAAGCATAGTTGGCATTGATGATCATACTTTAAGGTAAACAAAGGAAAATAGCAAATATCACATTTTTATAGCATAAACGATGTTCATATAAATTTTCACAGACAAGCATACACGATGAGTGCAAAGAAATTAAAGCTTACACAGCTGTCAACGGAGTGCTTGATCCTCCAGAACCAGCTCCATCCATGTTGAATATGTGACCTCCCTTGTCCTGAGATTGCATGATATGCATGGCTTCTCTTGTGCAGATTAATGAACCAACCAAGTTTGTTGAGACAATCTAATCATGGGACAATGGAAACCAGTTAAGAAGACCTTAGTGTGTAAATCAAAATAGACAAGAAAATTAAACTATATTGGAGCAATGGTAGTCAACATGACATAATCATACATATCACATGCATAAATATTATTTACACATTTTTTACCGGTACATGACTTTAACATTTCTATTTGGTTTCCTTGTCTAACTGTAAGGGAACAATTCCAGAATTTATCCCAAAAATAAGGCCAACTGGCTTAGTGGTTTGTTGTCACAATATATGAACTAATTATGTTAATCATCTTTATTATTGGTCAAAATATTTATGCAAAGATGCACTTCTTACTTAAAACTTAAGGCCAAAAGGATAAATATAATGCTCAGTTGTCCTCGGCACCCTTTCAACATACACAACCCAACACCATCAGATATACATGATTCTTATTTTAATATGAATCAAGCTGTCTATGCACATACCAATAAAGCAGACAGCGCAGAATATAGTCAGATAAAGTCACTAACTATTCCATTATTGCATCACTGGATGCATTCTCCTGTCATTTTTCCTTACCCATGTGTCTAACCCAAATATGTGGCCTGACAATGAAAGCTTACAACTGCAAGATATCTCCCCCTTTCCTTTATGTGTAGTCCAAACATGTGTTGTCATGATGGAAGCATATACCCGAAAGATAATATTCCCTTGCAATATGCCTATTCCACATGAGATGTATGTATGTTTATTAAAGAATTTGTTTGTGAGGTGTCTGTTTGATATAGACATCTTCCAAGAGTAGATACTATATCCAACAGAAGAAATCAGTGCATCTGCATATGTCAGGAATCTCAAAACCGGTTTAAGATATACAAATTCAAATTGATCTCTTTGGGTACGCGTTGAGGATACATCAAAATTTGAATTGATTTTTCGATATATCAAAATTTGAATTGATTTTTCGAAGACAGATACATCAGAATCATTAGATTACAACTATTTGAGGTCAATGCATCTACAGGATAGCGAGATGTATATATCTCATGTATTTAAAAAGAGAAGAACTCCATCAGTTAAGGAGTAAACGGAGGAAACAACCTCCAGGATGGGAATTCTAGAACTATAAAAGCAAATACCATGCATTGCATAGAGGTCTAACTAATTTCAGAACCTAACCGCTTGAAGGTAACCGGCAAAAACCATATGTTAAATAACTTCAGAGGTTGCAATTTCTGAAGGGGAATGAAAAGAAGTGTGAAGTCACAATTATTGTCATAATTAACATCAGCATATATACTTTTCTATTTTCATCATGTCTCTAAATATGTCTCCTTAGCTGCTAGTTCAGAAATTTTGCACCCTAGAGGTTACCTTTTATAATGACAATACAGGCTAAGCATGAAGATGAATGTTGTCTCGTCCACCCACCCACCCACCCCTGGAGACGTAAGTGTCCATATCGTAAATGGCATCTGATGCATGCACATATGTAATCTGTATTGTGTAATTGAATATTCATTGTTCACAATGTTAACAATAAATTGGCCATTTGGAGAAATTAGCTACGCTGAGGTAATGCCTACTGCAAAAAGATAAATGCCTTATGGGAACCAAGAAACTTAAAAAAGGCTTTGGAAAACACAATTAAACTAAGTGAAAGGGTTGATTAAAAAAAGGCATACCTGATTAATCTTTTCATCGGTAAACTGTACCAACGGTCTGAATCCTTTGTTTGTCCCAGCATTGTTGATCTGCACACTCAGAACAAGCACAATTTCAATAAAAACAAACATTTGTAGAAAAGAATTGTTAAAGCGATTACAAAATAAAAACTAGAAAAGTTTGCTAGCGATTACAAAATAAACACTCAGAACAAGCACAATTCCAAATACAAAATAAAAACTAGAAAAGAATTCAATAAATTATCATAGATGCAGAAAACAAACATTTGTAGAGACTAGTAAGGGAATACTCTTACAGTCGATCATAGGGCTTGGGTTGCAACGAAGATGGCAGCGCGATCCTAGGGCTTGGGTTGCAACGAAGATGGCAGCGCGATCCTAGGGCTTGGGTTGCAACGAAGATGGCAGCGGACGATCCTAGGGCTTCGGAGCGCACGAAGATGGCAGCGGAGCTTCGGAGCGATATTGGGAATTTACCTTTAGTCGGGCTTCGGAGCGCTGTTAAAGAGATTACATGAGTCGGGCTTCGGAGAGATTTTCGATATTGCGAACCCGTGAATGTATAATACCTTTAACAGTGCTTGTTTAATACAAGCGCTGTTAAAGGCCACCCTTTAGCAGCGCTTACACAAACAAGCGCTGTTAAAGGGGGGGCCTTTAACAGCGCTTGCATAAAGAAGCGCTGTTAAAGGCCCCCCCTTTAATAGCGCTTGTTTGTGTAAGCGCTGCTAAAGGGTGGCCTTTAACAGCGCTTGTATTAAACAAGCGCTGTCTATTGGGACTTTTAACAGCGCTTGTTCTAAAGAAGCGCTGTCTATTTGGACCTTTAACAGCGCTTGTAGAAAAAAGCGCTGTCTATTGTCTGACATTTAACAGCGCTTCTTTCTACAAGCGCTGTGTATTATCTGTATCTCTAATACACAGCGCTTGCAGAAATAAGCGCTGTCTATTGTCGGACCTTTAACAGCGCTTGCAGAAAGAAGCGCTGTCTATTCTCTGACCATTAATAGCGCTTGTAAAAAGAAGCGCTGTCTAATATATGTGCCTCTAATTAACATCGCTTATAATTGGCAAGCGCTATTAAAGGTGTGCTATTAAAGGTCCTTTTTGTAGTAGTGTTAGTTAGACTCCCTGCTAGCAATTGATTAAATCGTAGGAGTTACCTTGGTGGTTCTTGTCTAACTCTGACCATATTAGACTTCTAGAATTCCTCTAGTCGTTCGCTTGGGTTCATCGATTTCGGACCAAGCTGAACGCATTTCATTACCGTCTAGCCCTTAGAAAGTCTTAGCGCTTAGTTTCTTAAATCTTTGGTTGGTCGACTGTAGGAGTTTCCCCGTAGGTTTTCCTGGTTCATATCCTAGGCTTATGTGTGTTTTGATCATCAGACCATTTTCCTTACCTCGATTCACGAGATCACCTCTTGACGATCGTCGTCAATTTTCAAATCTCTCCGTTACAAATCTTGGATCTTCTGAAAGTATTTTCGATTTCCTCTTTCCCTAAGTTTAATTTGTTCAAAATTATAATATATATATACTTATACTTCATACTCCTTCATTGATTTAAATTTTTAAAACTTTTGTCAAAATTTTGAATACTAGCTTATGGTATTTTCCAGCCTCCACTTTTGTACCTATGAAAATACATTTTCCTTTCATATATTAATTTTATTCTGAACCGTACTTTTATTTTGCCCAATTCGATTTATAATTTTCCTTCTTATTTATGCCATTCGAATAATACATCGTGTTTACTTTTAATATACTTTTCAAGTCACTTGGGATTTCAGCTTCCCGCAAGTCAATGTTATGCTCATCGTTTTCTTTATTTCAGATTTTGTAAAATTACTATTTCATAACCATTTCCTAATCTGGACCTTCCATAGTTTGGTTTTAAAGCTTTGCTATCGATTTCGATAATTCTACTACTAAGTTAATATTATTTTTCCGTGCACCATACATACTTTCAATTATTTTTATATCCGTACCAGACTTGTTGTGCTCGTATATTAAGAACCTTGTGTAAATCAGTTTCTCATTTTTGGCAAACCTTGGTTCTCTAAAAGTAGTTTCAAATTGATTATTTTCAATTTTCCATAGCCTAAAGTTTTGAAAGCATTTAACCTGAGTTTAAATTCTTCCGTTGCTTGATTCCATTCTTTGACTCTCAAAAACTTTTGACAACATTATATTAAATTACTGACGTATAAAATTTTCTGAAAAATTATGTCTTTAATGTCCGTGTGAATGATTTACTTTCTTTTCTTAATGATTTGCGTTAAGCCAATAAAACATTTCCTCTTATTATGAATATTCGACTCAAACTTATTTTGAACAACTCGTTTTATCGATCTCCAAATATTTCTTTACAGGCGAGGATTTTAACTTTTGAAGAACGACAGTTTTCAAACTCCACGTATTTTAGCTTATGCTATTTACCCTATTTTCTTTTCTGTATCCTATTTAAGCATCACTACATCTCCTTTTCCCTCAACCTAAACATCACCATTGAGTCAATGTTTCGTCTAACCAAGCTGTCTCCTTGTATTCGTCCTATCTGAACTCATGCTTATCGATCCTTCCCTCGTCACGCTCTCGACCTCGACCTCCCTTTAGTGCTAGGCTTTAGTTCCCATCAATGTCTGCGTCAACTCTAAGTTGTTAGTAGGCCCTTGGACCTTGTGAGGTAGTCGTTGTGCATGTACCTAAGTTACGTACGTGGGCTTGAATGAGTTTGCCCCCATAGTATATTGATGCTTGCCTATTGTGTGATATATATATATACTCGGAGTTATTCATAATATTATGAAGTTGTTGTAGGGATTTTCAAGGTCCCTTAGAGCTAATTTATTACTATTCGTCCTAAGTCGGACGAACAAAATAAATAAAACAGCGGAAGAAATAATTTATTAAACTATTTAATAAATAAAGCCCTAAGGAAAAATTCCCTAAGCCAGGAAATCTACTGACTCGAGTTGGGTCCGACCAACTCGAGAAAGTTCTAACTACTGATTAAACTAATTGCATATAAAATTGACTCACCCGGAATCTTGCCCTGGAGCAAGCAAGATGTTCCGCACCGTCTTGCGCTCATTGATCTGAGCCGTCTTCCGAGCCGTGTTGCGTCGCTCCTCGTCGCAGACTGGATCAGCTCCCGTAGCGCACCTTGCCTCCGAAGCCATCACAAGCCGTAGAAGATTTCACTTGAGTAAACCCGCGTCGTAGACTTCCGAATCAGATTCGGACCTCCTCGTTGTCTTGCTAGGACTCGGTTGGAGGACAGGAAAATTTATAGAGGAAGAGAATAAATTTAGTCTAGATTAAGTTTGCTCAAAATATTTGTGAGCTCCTTAATCAGAGACTTGGTGCAAGAAACAAAGAAGGGAGTGCCCACCTATTTATATAGGAGGCCGTCTCCCCTTCTTTTGTCATGAGCAATGTGGGACTAATTGTAGGAAGAGGGATTTGCATTAATTCAATTTGGGTTAGTTTAGCTTACACAAAGCCTTAACCTTCAACCAATTAATCCTCACTCATCGTTGAGCTCTAGAGATGATACAAGTTATCATTTCGAAGAGCTAGTGATGGTGAACGCGTAGGAACAAACGGCGACGAGATCCGAGTTCGTTTGACCCTTCAAACAATTGCTCAAAGTTTGAGCAAAAACCCAATTTCGTAGCCGTCAAGGGTTTCCACGAAAAAACCCTAAATAACTTAAGTGGCGGGCGACCCGCTAAGCTTAGCGGGCGCGCCCGCCTAAGGCTACTGGGCGCGCCCGCTAGGGCACGCCCGCGCGGGCTCAGCCCGCTGTCACCAGCGGGCTGCGCCCGCTGCATGCAGCGGGCGGGCCCGCTGGAGCAGCGGGCTGCGCCCGCTGCGCCCAGCGGGCGGGCCCGCTGGGACAGCGGGCTTCGCCCGCTGCGCCCAGCGGGCTTCGCCCGCTGTGGCAGCGGGTGGGCCCGCTGGGTCAGCGGGCCTTGCCCGTTATGCTAAGTGGGTTTTATCCCACTTCCCCTTTCACCTTTCTCGCGTTTCTGGGCTCATCCGAGCTCCGATTCCTACACGGTTTGATCCTCTGGATTTCATACGAAATTTCCTCCATTCCCAAATGCTTCAAGTTCACAACCAACTTGTGAATTTAGTATTCTCTTTACATCTAATGATATCCTCTATACATTCTATCTGTTACTACGACGTGAATGTTACTCGGTGTGAGACCCTACAGCCTGACCCTTACTACAGGTCGAGACTCGAAGTCTCAAGACGACAGTGACCACTAGCAGTAGGTGTCGTCCCTGTTTCGGGATCATCGATTACGTGATTGGTTCGTTTAGGCAAAAGTGCCGACGAAATCACTCTGACTGTGACTGTGATAATTTCCGCAGTTTTAGTCCCTTCGTCATAACTATGTCACTCGGCTAGTCTAGGGTATGGTTCTCTATCAACCCCATTGGCTAGTAGTGGTCAGTATACATCGGTCTCTGGTACATACAGGTTGTACAAGTTACAACATACCTTGGCCAAGGTTTTACCGAGAGCCGTACCGACCTGTGACACTAACTTCCCATTAACGGAAGAGACGAATCCTCTGTTGATCACTACTTAGCTCATATGTTTCGAGTGTCACCCAGCCTAAGATCTTTCATCAGGCCTGGCCTCGAAGTTAGATCTTTAGACCTAAGTGACACTGTCCACACATAGCTTCATACAATGATCTCAAGTCCTAAGGACCAACTTACCTATTATCACTTAGAGTTATTAATGATAGTTTAGTTAATGTATAACCATTTAATAACTCCCTGTTTTGGTCGTTCAGTGAACTCAGCTTTTACTGAGCACCTGCGTCCTGTTTTCGACTTCACCAAGTCGCTTGGTTATGAGACCAACCAGACAGGGACGCAATGGTCTGTCTGATGTATTGATATCCCTTATCTCGACACATCTATGACCATGAACACTTTTAAGATTCAAGCTATTAGAGGTCAGACATTTCTCATAATCGTAATCTCCATTTCGAAACATGTGTGACCTAACTATGAATCCAAGGGAATAATCCGAGCAATGAACAACTCAGATAATACTTTACCAGAAAGAATACTTTCATTTATTGAACAAGATGTTTCATTATGATAAATAGCCACGAGGGCATACATTCCTCTACAGTTGTTTGGGTGTTATAATTTATAGATTTGTGAGTGGTTAACTATACTATACTAGGAATGCCTGTGTATATAAGAGTTAGCGTTGAAATATCTAAGTTGTGTATGTAGTAAGAGATACTTGTAATGGTTGAAATAAAATGATTGGTAAAGCTATGTGTATGTTAGGCGTGATAATAATAGGTGTACGTATGGTTAAGAGGGTAGGCCTATTATATGACCTATATACTAGTACGTGTGAGTATGTGCTCGTAGGTATATATGTATTGTGTTTAGACGTAAGTAGTTATGTTTTTTTGCATGAGTATATAAGTGACATACATATGGTAATAGGGTTATAATTTTGATTGGTACTGCTTGCTCTTACGGGATGTTGTATGCGTGTATACCGTGAGGTATACACGACTATTGCACATCTTAATTAGGTATGTATAGATGTGCTAATATACTAATTATAGGTAGTAGGTTTTGGTGTGAATATATATATGTTACATGTGTGTGACTATACGATGAATGCGTATGCATGTATTAGGGAGTGTATTATAATTATACGTGTGCTGACGTCTGTATTACTATCATGACATGTATAAGTGATTGAACTATGTGAGTATTACCAGACTAAATATTAAGTGTGATCGACTTATGGCATGTATATGGTTGTATTGTTAGACGTATAAATATTGGAGTGGTATTGGTATATGTATGAATGTCGTGTTACGTATATAGAATATTCTGATATGTGTACTGAGTCTCACTCAAGCTTGAGTGGGTATACTCTAAGTATATTGAATGTATGTTTGTAGTTTGAATATAGCAATGATTGATGTATGTATAGTGATAGAAGTGTTTGTGCCTGGTTGTGTTACACACATGATTGTGGGTCGCTACACCAGTATATAGTTATAGGTGTTGGTCTTGTGGTATAGTTAATTACTAAGGACTTGCTCATGTCAACGTATGTGTACTAGCTAAAACTAGGTGTGTAGGTGTACTAGTTATATAATGATATGATTGGTATATGTAAATGAAATGTTAGCGTGTATGGGTGTGCACCATGCACGGGTAAGTATGTGCTTAGTTATAGTTATTGATGACTATGGTATATGTGGCGTGTCGTAAATACAGTTATAGGACCGTATGGGATGAGAATATATGGTGAACTATTTGCATGCATTTGAATGACTATATATTGTGAAACTATAGTGGTGGTGAATATATATATTAGATACAGTGAAACTGGATTTGATTATGGTATGGTGTGACTACCTATGTTGATGTGTTTAGTATTGAATGTATACTAGGAAATATTAGGGAGTCGTATACCCATGTTGTTTGTGCATATGTAGCTATCTAAACGTAGAGCAATGATTGTATTTGATAAGTGTGAGACTATCCTTATATGAGTATCTGAAATATTGTTTTGTGTTTAGGTAAGTAGTAGTTATATAAGGGATGTATGCTTATATATATGATTGAAATACATGTATGAAGTTGACTGACTATACTAGATATAAGTGTATGACGTACGTGAATATATATATATACATGTTGGTAGTGTTAATGTTTGACTACCTAGTGCATATATAAGCACTTGTAATGACTATACCTGGTTTGAATTATAATATGACTTGATTGGGGTAGTTACTAGAGCGACTAGATATATTAGAAAGTCCGAGGACGGACTTTATTCTAAGGTGGGGAGGATGTAACGACCACTTTTCGTTGTACGATGTTCGTGCACGTGCTTTTGACCGTGCACGTGTTTACTTTAGACCTTGTTTGTTTGTGAACACTTTAGTGTGATATGCCGTTGTGAACGTCTCTGAGAGTATTAAATAGTGGCACTAATTTGGAACGACGTTTCTCGAGTCGTTTTCCCACAATTTAATCTTACTCGATGAGACGTTGCGATTCTCCCTTTTGACGGGAGACGTTTCTATTTTTAGTTTCGTCGTCCGATGTCAAAATTGAGATCCGTCTTCTTAGTTAGCTCACTTTCGTCACCACGATCACCTCGATATTTATTTTATAATTTTTGGAGTTTATTTGACCACTTTTATATTTTTAGCAAGGTTTATAATATTTTAATAATTAATTTTTAAATTATTTTCGGCCAAATAAAATTTATTTGAGTTTTAAACGTATTAAAGAATTTTTGAGCCAATTTCCAGCTCATTTGGACCGTATCAAATCCTTGTGTGAGTTGGAGAAGTTGAGATTCAAATTTTAAATATTTTTGAACTTCTAATCCTATTAGATTTAGCCCTAGACCAAGTCAACCCATCTACACTATATAAACAACCTCTAGGGAGACCTATTTTCGCAAGAAAATAACCCTAGCCGCTTCCAAAACTCAAAATTTGACGTTGCGACGATTCGTCGCAACGTTGCGACGAACAGCTGCCGCACGACCGAGAAAACCAAGGCCGTTCCCCCGCTCCGACCGCTAGCCACCCCCGCACCAAGCATTGCTCCGCACCCGCTGCTGCCGCCCGCTCCGTTCTCCCGCTCCGACCGAGAGGAGCTCTCGGTCTGACCGAGAGCTTGGTCGCTCCGCACGCCCCGCTCCGCACCACACAGCCCCGCTTTGCAGACCCGCTCCGCACCCCGCACCGCTCCGTGCCCGACTGACGCTCCCGCCCGCATTCGCCTCGTTGCAACGTTGCAACGTTGCAACGATTGCCCGCAGCGCCCGACCGACCGTTCCTTCTGCATCCGCCTGCTCCGACCGAAGCAAGTCCCCGCACCAAGCCCCCGCCCGCACTGCAACCGACCCAAGCGCTGCACAGCCCCGTTCCCCCGTGTCTGACCGAGCTGTTCCCCCGTACCGAGGCTGTACGACCGAGAGCCATTCGTCGCAACCCCGCACCCGTCGCACCACTTGCCACCGTGGGTCCCCCAAGTTCTCCAGAGGTATTGTTGGTCCCCCAAAGGTCCCTAGGACTACTGTGGGCCCCACCTAGGTGCTTTCTCTCCGACGATTTGCCGCGTACGACGTTGCGACACGTCGTAGCCCGTCGTCACACGTGCTAGCTTTGGAATCTAGAACCATTGCCCCGGTTGATGCTCTGAACTTTCCGACGAGGAATCTATATTGGAATCAAGAATTGGAGCGCGTTCTCTTATTCCAACCCCTGGCATCGCTACCCGACGCCAGTGTAGCTTTCGCGTCATGTTGAGGTAACGCTTTGCACTCCTAGGACCCCCAACCCAATTGCATGCTAATCAAGACTAAAATCAGTATTTTAAAATGTTTTAAATGTTTTAAATTCACTAATCAAGATTAATAATATGTACTTTAGGCCGGTGGACTTGTGCACGTAGGATAATTGTGATTTTGGACTCTCTTGGACGGTGTTTCTCAGACGTCGTACTTGCAGGCAAGTGAAACTTGCCAACTCTTGTGTAGGGCCATGTTTTTAGGCCACTTCCTTGTTCCTAGCGTAAAAGAGACTAGTCAGTGAAATGATAGCTGGCTAGGCGCCTACTTGATCTAGTTTGACAACGAAACTAGATCCGCCACCTAATTGATCTAGCTTGACAACGAAGCTAGATCCAACTCTTTAAACTTGTTGATCATGCATACTAAACTGTCACGTTTACTTTCCTTATCTATACACACTTTTAACTGCCATGCATTGCATCTTACATGTCATCCCAGTTGATTGTTGCATTCGTAGCACACGCTACAATACTTGTACTCCTTGAATACTACTTTCGGGGAACGGGCCTCATGTGTTGGTCAAAAGCCAATGCCCGGTTTCCTGGTCCGGTTAGGTGCACCCCTATGCCATACTTGTTAAAACACTTCCTGGCTCGTGATCCAGAAGCGAGCATTCCATGTTCGGGGGTAAGGCCCTGGCTCGATACACGTGGAGGGGTAGGGATAAACGGTCACCTGAGCTTAGGAGTGGCCCGATCAGCCACTCTAGCCAGAAGGCGGAATCTCTATGCACGAGGTGCTTACTTTACTTGTCTTGTACTAGTGAGTGTTACTTGTAAAACTTGTCATCCATGCCATGTTTAAATGCCATGCTCGTACCTTACTTTACTTTACTTTACTTGTTGCACTCATACTTTAACTGCCATGTCATTGCATTCATGCTAGAACTGCTAGGTTTCTTTACTTGTGCCTACTTTCAGTTTCCTTGCACAAGTCTCTTGTAGACTTGCTGACATGTGCCCCTTGCTCTTTTGGGTGTCACCTGTTAGACCCTGAGCCAGAGACCGTTGCTGAGTACGTGATGTTTTGCTGACGCTGAGCCTGAGTCCATGTCTGCCCAGGAGGAGTTTTGTGGACACCGGAGACCTTTCTTGGTGACTTTGCTGAGTTCCTTTTGTTTTAGGCTTTGTTGTTAGTTGTCGGTGCGTGGCACCTTTGTTTTGTACGTTGTACTTTTGTTGGCCATGTTTGGGCCTTTAGACTCTTTTCTTTTAGCCTGGTGGCTTTTTCTGTGATGTTGAAACTTATTTTATGGATATTCTGAGATATCTCTTTTGTCTCATTTCATTATTATTATCTTTGTTTCGTTCGCGTTGCAAGGACCTGCAGTTTTAAATTTGATTGACGCTTATCGGACTTGCAGCTTTGCAGCTTCAAGTCTGAGCGGACCTTCTCACGTTTCGCCTCCATATTTTTGGGAAGCGGGGCGTGACAACGGGTCATGAAAACATTAAGAGATCGATTATTACCGTATAGGAAATGGGAGAATAATGCCGAGCAACCACGGCGACGGAAGAAACGCTCCGGGGAACCTAGGGTTCAGATCTGGAAATGTATGGAGAAGTTTGGAGAAATAGGGTTTTGGGGAATTTTGGGGGTTTGATAAGATTTTGAGGAAGATGAGAGGTAGAATGTGTTAAGGGAGAGTTTGGATGATGGATTTTGGTCTTGGGATGAAGGAATAAGGGTTTGAGGTAGAAGGGGGCTCAATGGGGGAGAAACTAGGGTTTTAGGTCGTGAGGAAGGAGAAGAAAACGTTTGGGAGGGGTTTAAATAGGAAGGGCTGGCGGCTGCCCAGAAATTAGGGTTTTGGCACTGATTAGTCGGTCAGAGAACAACCACTGACCGACTAGTTTGGGAACTAGTCGGTCGGTTGACCAACGCAGACCGACTAAGTCCAAACAATAACTCATGTACAGAAATAGGATTTAGATTTAGTCGGTCAAAGAACAATTACTGGCCGACTAGTTTGACATCTAGTCGGTCGAAAGATGAACTTAGACCGACTAAGAAGGAACAGTAACTGGTACCAAAAATAGTTGATGAGTTAGTCGGTTAAAGAAGCATTGCCGACCGACTAGTTTGCAACCTAGTCGGTCAACCAACGTTCTTAGACCGACTAACTACAAACAGTAACTCCTGAGAAATTCAGAAAGCCAACTAGTCGGTTCAAGAAGGTATTCCGACCGACTGGATCGTCATCTAGTCGGTCGGTGCCCCTTCTTACACCGGCTAATGAGCACCAAAAGTTCCGAAATAGAGCGCGAAGCTCCGGGATCGATTCCTAAGACTCCTAGGCTTGATCTAACAATAAGACATGACCGATACGAAGCCCGTCACGAATGACTTGCTCCGAAATCGACGATTCTAAGGAAGGAGCTAGAAAATACGACGAAACGATCGAAAATGAAAGTTACGGAGACGAAAACCACATATAAGGAGAAAATCCACCAAAACATATAATATAATATAATAAATCCAAATACAAGAAAACCAGTCGTTACATCCTCCCCAACTTAAGAAAAATTCCGTCCTCGGAATTTCCCAACACTCACGTGTCCGGGAACAAGAGTGGGAAACGCTCTCGCATCTCATCCTCATTCTCCCAAGTAGACTCTCCAGGTGAGCCGTGTCGCCACATCACCCTCACAAGATTGACAACCTTGTTCCGAAGTGACTTCTGACGCCTGTCCAGAATCTGCACTGGCTGCTGGTCATACGTCATATTGGGGCGAACGGTAATCTCCGAGAAATCCACAGCATGAGATGGATCGCTAATGTATCGACGAAGCTGCGACACATGGAAAACATTGTGAACTCCCTCCAAAGATGGCGGCAAGGCTAAGCGATAAGCTACCTCGCCAACTTTCTCCAGAATGTCAAACGGTCCAATGTATCGCGGGCTCAACTTCCCTCGCTTCCCAAAACGAATCACTCCACGATTCGGAGAAATCCTCAGAAACACATGATCGCCCGGCTGAAACTCCAAAGGACGACGTTTAGCATCTGCCCAATGCTTAAAACGGTCCTGAGCAATCCTCAACCTCTCCCGAATGTTCCTGACAATATCCACGGCCTCCACAATCATCTCAGGTCCCAACAGCTCCCGGTCACCAACGTCATCCCAACTCAATGGCGATCGACATTTCCTCCCATAAAGAGCGGCGAAAGGCGACATGCCAATAGACGCCTGGTAGCTGTTGTTGTAAGAGAACTCTACCAGATGTAGATGGTCCTCCCACGAACCCTTGAAATCCAACATGCACGCCCTCAGCATGTCCTCCAAGATCTGAATCGTCCTCTCGGACTGGCCATCCGTCTGCGGATGGTACGCCGTGTTGAAACTCAGACGCGACCCAAGCTCTTCTGCAAACTCTGCCAGAACTGAGATGTGAACCTCGTGTCTCTGTCCGACACGATACTCACGGGGACTCCATGAAGTCGCACGACCTCCTGCACGATTCACATTACATCACCATCCAAACTAGGAAAAAGGAAATAAAAATGGAGAGTAAAAGAATTTTACCTCCATATATCTCCTCGCTAGCGCCTCAGTGGACCGTCCCACTCGGAACGGAATAAAGTTCGCGGATTTGGTCAATCGGTCTACGATCACCCAAATCGCGTCATTCTGCTTCGGACTCCGAGGTAGTCCAGTCACGAAATCCATAGTGATGTGTTGCCATTTCCACTCCAGAATCGGAAGCGGTTGTAGCAACCCGGCCGTACGCTGATGCTCCGCCTTTACTTGCTGACAAACCAAGCAATTGGCTACACTCCGAGCCACACTCCTCTTCATGCCATGCCACCAATAATTCAGACGAAGATCCTGGTACATCTTGGTGCCACCAGGATGCACAGAATACGGCGAACTGTGTGCCTCCACCATCAACTCCTCTCTAATATCTCCATCTGGCACACACAACCTGGCTCTAAACCTCATCGAGCCATCCTCATGAATCAAAAAGTCAGTCCGCAGACCGGCTTCCACCTGCTCCCAAATCTTAGCCAGCTTCGGATCCTCAGCCTGGCCAGCCTTGATCCGATCCACAATCGTCGACTGTACCTGCATACACATCAACGAAGAAGCCTCCCCAGGAAGAACAATCTCCACACCAGACTCGCAAAAATCCTGCTGCAATCTCCACTGCGAAGTCAAAATCATCACCGCTGGAAGCCTACTCAGTGCATCAGGGACCACATTCACCTTGCCAGGGTGATACTGCAAATCAATCTCATAATCCGCCATGAGCTCCAACCATCGACGCTGTCGCATGTTGAGCTCCTTCTGAGTAAAAATATACTTCAAGCTTTTGTGATCGGTGAAAATCTTCACTTTCTCACTCAGCAAGAAGTGCCTCCAAATCTTAAGAGCAAACACAACGGCAGCCAACTCCAAATCATGCGTCGGGTAATTCTTCTCATGAACCTTGAGCTGACGAGAAGCATAAGCCACAACATGCCCGTGCTGGTGCAAAACACAACCGAGACCTTTGCTAGAAGCATCGCAAAAGATCTCGAATCCAGCGCTGCGATCAGGCACAACAAGAATAGGGGCAGTCGTCAACCTCTCTCTCAGAACACCAAAAGCACTCTCACAATCACCCGACCAAACAAAAGGTACATCCTTCCGCGTCAACCTGGTCATCGGCTCAGCAATACGGGAAAAGTCCTTAATGAAACGCCGATAGTAACCAGCAAGCCCAAGGAAACTCCGAATCTCAGACGCAGACGACGGAACAGGCCACTCTCTGATGGCCCTAATCTTCTCAGGATCCACTGAAATACCCTCTCCAGTCACCACATGCCCGAGAAAAGCAATTCTATCCAGCCAAAACTCGCACTTCGAAAATTTAGCATACAACTGATGCTTCCTCAAAATCTCCAATACCGTCCTCAAGTGCGAGGCATGCTCCTCCTCCGACTTTGAATAGATCAGAATGTCGTCAATAAAGATAACGACAAACTTATCCAAAAAGTCGTAGAAAATCCGGTTCATCAGATTCATAAAAACTACGTGCGCATTGGTCACACCGAAAGGCATAACCATAAACTCGTAGTGTCCATACTTCGTCCTGAACGCTGTCTTCGGACCATCTCCCTTCTTCACCTTCAACTGATGGTAACCACTGCTCAAATCCAATTTAGAAAACACCCTCGAACCTCCAAGCTGATCAAAAATATCATCGATGCGAGGCAACGTGTATTTATTCTTGATGGTCACCGCATTCAACTCCCGATAGTCCCCGCACATGCGACGCGAACCATCCTTCTTCTTCACCAGTAGCACCAGTGCTCCCCACGGAGACACACTAGGGTTGATATAACCCTTCTGCAAAAGCTCATCCAGCTGCTTCCGCAATTTCTCCAACTCAGCGGGTGCCATACAATACGGCGCCTTCGAAATCGGCTACGCTCCCGGAACAAGATCAATAGAAAATTCTAGAGCTCGATCAGGTGGCAAACCAGACATCTCCTCGGGGAAGACGTCATCAAAATCCCGCACCATAGCTGGCCACTCCAACTCCATCTGCATAGCCACAACCTCGACCGATCTGGCCCGAAATCTGACAGGACCAAGCGAACTGCTACCACGACTGAACTCAAATACTGGATGTCCGGGAATCTCGAACACCACCTTCTTCCTCCGACAGTCGATCGTAGCATAGAAGCTCGCAAGCCAGTCCATCCCAAGAACTGCATCATAGTTGATGATGTCATGGACAATGAAATCAGCGTAAAGCTCATGTCCACAGACCACCAACGAGCAAGAATTGCAACCACGATGCACCGAGACCACGCCATTCCCTGTAACGATATTCCAACTCTTGGGAAGAGGGGACGTCGACAAGGAATGCTTCTCCACGAAGCTCCGAGAAATAATGCACATCGATGCACAAGAGTCAAAGAGGACTCGTGCAGGAAATGTGCACACCAAAACCACACCTAACAAGCAATTAACAATCAAACCCTAGTCTAGCAAACAATCATGTTCAAGCAAACAACACAATCTAACAATCAAAACCAGCTAGGAAAGTAACAGCTAGATTGAGGATTACCTGCGATAACCTCATCCACAGCCTCGCTCTCCACAGCGGTCATCAGAAAAGCCTGCCTCCTCGGCGGAAAAGCCTGCTGAAAATCCTGCCTCTGTGGAACAAGAGCCGCCCCACGTCCAGCAGGAACAGACGCTCGCTGCTGCAACGGCTGTGCTGCAACAGGTGCCCTCCACAGCTGATTCGCATGCCGACAATCCTTCGCGACATGGGAAGCATCACCACAAACCAAACACTGGCCCAAAAACTTCCTACATTGATCCTTGATGTGGCCAGGCTTACCGCAAAAATGGCAAGTCTTCAGAATAGGCCCTCCTGGCCTCTTGAACTGAGCTGGCTGATTAGGCTTGAAACCAGGCCTAACCACCGCCCTGGCCTACTCCATAGGCCTCTTCCCAGCACCAAAAACATGTCCTCTCCTCTGAATCAGGTTCAGCTCCTACCTCCTCGCAGCGACCAGAACCTTCTGATAAGAGTCCAGATCAGAGGAAGACACAAAACTCTGGAGCTCCAAAGCAAGTCCCTGCAGGAACCTCTGAGCCCTATCATCAGCATCCTGCACCATCTTTGGTGCGAACCGACTCAGCCTAGTGAACTCTTGGTGGTACATGTCCACCGTCAAGCTCCCTTGCTTCATATCAATAAAGCGCTGCAGCATCTTCTTCCTAGCAGCCTTCGGAAAGAACTCCTCATCAAACCTGGACTTGAAGGTAGTCCAAGCTATCGGCTCTACCAACATCTTCTCTTCCGCATCCCACCAGTTCCGAGCATTATCCTTAAGTTGCCTCTTCGCCAAATCAACCCATCCAGCCGGGGTGATCTTGGCCATCTTCAAGTTATCATCAATGTTCCGAATCCACTCATCGGTAGCCAGAGGACCCTCAGACCCATCAAAATATGCGGGACCCAGCTCCCGAAATTTCTTCGCTCCCGGCTCGGAGCGAGGGACATCCGGGAGTGCCCAGGCAGCTCGAGCAAGTGGAGCATTCTGGACTTGCAGGAGCACGCCCTGCTGCACTTGCATCATCTGGAGCATCATCCGCATCATCTCTCCATTGGTGGGTTCTCGCTCAGGCTCCTCATCATGAGGGAGCGCACCACTACCTCCACCACGGGTGAATCGCCTTCCTGCCATCTAATGACACAGAAAACGAAGCAGATTAGAATCATAGCTTATGACTCGGACGTCGAACTCAGCTTATTGTACGTTCAAATATTATTATCGTTATTCCGATAATCGCAGTTACAGAAGGACCTGCATGGGCCACCAACAAAACCTGTCACGACCCGCTTCCCTAAAATGGAGGCGAGACGTGAAAAGGTCCGCACGAGAGTGGAGCTGTGAAGCCCCCAAACCCGACAAGCGTCAATAAAACATAAGCAGGTCCCTGTAACCACAAACGGAACAACAATAACAACACAAGGAGAGACATAAATAAATCTCATATCTCATAATTTGTCCAACATGAAAATTAAGTTCAACATCCAGAAAAGCCACCAGGCTAAAAGAAAGAGTCTAAAGGCCCAGAACAAGGCCAACAAAAGCAACAACGTAACCAAGTATAGGTACTACGCACCGACAACAAAACAGCAGTCTAAACAAAGGGAAAGCTCAACGAAGACACTAGGACTGGTCCCCAGTGTCCACGTGCTCCCCGTCAAACACGAGCTCGGGCTCGGCGTCAGCAAACACCTCGTCCTCAACAAGGTACTCAGGCTCAGGATCTAACATGTGACACCCAAAAGAGTAAAGGGGCACATGTCAGCAAGTCTAAAAGACTTGGGCAAGGAAACGGAAAGCAAGGCAACTAGCAACCTAGCAGTTATAATATGCATGACATGGCAGTTATAACATGAGTGCACAAGCAAGACATGATGAAACAATAAGTACAAGAGAACAATTATCGGGACAAGTCAAAAGTAGCCAAGCTACTAACAATCTCAATCATTTCACTAGTCACGTTTCAAGTTGTTTGTAGATGTTTACGCCTTACAGCTGAATGGTTTGGCATTCACGCTGATTGGCCGCTTAACACTACCCTAAAACCCAGAGTTTACGCCTTACAACTGCAGTTGCTGATCGGGCAGACTCCCAGTTGAATGGCCGCTTAACTCTTACCCCAATACCCACATGTAGACGAGCCAGGGTCCCTGCACATGAGCTCAGTAAATGAGCCAGGGTTGCCCCGCACAGGAGCTCGCATTCTAGTTCACGACTCATAAGCATTTGGCGTAGGGGTGCACCTAGCCGGAAACAAACAGTTCGGGCATTGGTTATCAACCAACACATGGCCCGCTTCTGGAACACGAGCCTGGAACACAAGCATTGTAGCGAAGCTACGCAATCACGGAAACACTTAAAGAATGCAATGACATGACAATTAATTTGCGTACCGTTAATGAAAATTAAACATGACATGGTAATTGTGCAACATGATAAACGTCGGATCTAGCTTCGTTGTCAAGCTAGTTCCTCAATTTGCACCTAGGCGAGTATCATTTCGTCGCCTAGTCTCTTTTACGCCTACAACAAGCAAATGGCCTAAAACCCTAGGTGACAAGTTTCACTTGCCTAGCACCGAGGATGACGATCAACGAGGGTTCGTCCCACGGACGCTAATCTACGGGGAAGTCACTGTTATGTAGAAACAACCATCAAAACAACATTCATTTCATTAGGGTTTCTCAAAAACACAACGGGTCATGAAAACATTAAGAGATCGATTATTACCGTATAGGAAACGGGAGAATAATGCCGAGCAACCACGGCGACAGAAGAAATGCTCCGGGGAACCTAGGGTTCAGATCTGGAAATGGTTGGAGAAGTTTGGAGAAATAGGGTTTTGGGGAATTTTGTGGGTTTGATGAGATTTTGAGGAAGATGAGAGGTAGAATGTGTTAATGGAGAGTTTGGATGATGGATTTTGGTCTTGGGATGAAGGAATAAGGGTTTGAGGTAGAAGGGGGCTCAATGGGGGAGAAACTAGGGTTTTAGGTCGTGAGGAAGGAGAAGAAAACGTTTGGGAGGGGTTTAAATAGGAAGGGCTGGCGGCTGCCCAGAAATTAGGGTTTTGGCACTGATTAGTCGGTCAGAGAACAACCACTGACCGACTAGTTTGGGAACTAGTCGGTCGGTTGACCAACGCAGACCGACTAAGTCCAAACAGTAACTCCTGTACAGAAATAGGATTTAGATTTAGTCGGTCAAAGAACAATTACTGACCGACTAGTTTGACATCTAGTCGGTCGAAAGATGAACTTAGACCGACTAAGAAGGAACAGTAACTGGTACCAAAAATAGTTGATGAGTTAGTCGGTTAAAGAAGCATTGCCGACCGACTAGTTTGCAACCTAGTCGGTCAACCAACGTTCTTAGACCGACTAACTACAAACAGTAACTCCTGAGAAATTCAGAAAGCCAACTAGTCGGTTCAAGAAGGTATTCCGACCGACTGGATCGTCATCTAGTCGGTCGGTGCCCCTTCTTACACCGGCTAATGAGCACCAAAAGTTCCGAAATGGAGCGCGAAGCTCCGGGATCGATTCCTAAGACTCCTAGGCTTGATCTAACAATAAGACATGACCGATACGAAGCCCGTCACGAATGACTTGCTCCGAAATCGACGATTCTAAGGAAGGAGCTAGAAAATACGATGAAACGATCGAAAATGAAAGTTACGGAGACGAAACCACATATAAGGAGAAAATCCACCAAAACATATAATATAATATAATAAATCCAGATACAAAAAAACCAGTCGTTACATACTTCAAGGCATAGGTGATTGTAAGTGTTGCTTTCAGATTTCATAACATTCTTTATTTGAATTGTGCTCTCGGTTGTGAGAGTGGTTTTTTCTTGCTCCCTGGTTGTGGGAGTCAAGGACATCGATTGTATTCGATTGCACTTGTAGGGTTGCTACAAGTGGGCATTAAGGAAACCTCAAGTTAGGGTTCTAACTTGAGTATCCGGTGGTATCCGGGTGGTAGGAACGTAGGATTACCGGGAACAAGTCGGGAGTTGACTTGGGTAATCTGAACCCTTGAAACATCTCTGCGTTTGCGTGTGTTTCTCTTTGGGTCGTTTTTCTATTCCGCACTATTTGTTGGATTGCATTTTATTTGGCGTAAATTCCTTTTAAATTTCCACAAACACTATTCAACCCCCCCTTCTAGTGTTTTCCCCATAGACAGGTTCCTTACAATTATGTCATGTCTTCGTCTAGTGAGGAGATTCCCCTCAAACATAGGCGAAGACAAGCTCCTCAGACTCAGCAGCCCTTAGCTTTGACCTCCACTCCTCTTGTGGAAGAAACCCGTAAAGCACCCCACACCAAGTCTCAAGTTGATCCTGATGCACAGGCCCAAGGCTAGAATCCTTTCGGTGTCTCTCCTTCAACTTCTGCCCCTCTTGTCCCCATGTGTCGTGACGATGCATGTTTGGTGAGATTTCACTCAATGATTGGCATCAAGCTCCTTAGAGAGCGTTTCATCATCTATTCAGCCTTCACCTCATAGAATTTATCTCAGCTCCTTTCTTCGACCAAATTGGTCGATTTGTTTCGCTACTCTCATGATGATTCTCCTTGACCATATCCCTTCCTCGTGAAGCGATTTTATTATAACCGCATTCACGGTGAGTATGCGAAGTCTGGTATACTGGATACTATGGTTCAGGGTACCCTCATCAAGCTTGATCACACACTCTTAGGGACCATTCTTAGGATTCCCTCTACTGGTTCCTTGCCTTCTGATATTTCCATTTCTTTTTTTTGCTGAGTTGGATCAGTCTGTCCTTAGGGACATGTTCAGGGAGATTCCTCCTATTCTCATCTCTGGCGTCAATTCGTCCATGTTTACCGCTAGACGTTGGGCTGTCCACCACGTGGTCAAGTCCAACATATTGCCTAAATATGGATCTTCTGATCAGCCTTCCCATGATATTCTTAAGTGTATGTATGCTATATTTTCTGAGATTGAGGCAAATTGGGCTGGAGTTATCCTTGATCACATGGACCATGTAGAGATCACTTCCTCCTCCTCTCATATTCCTTATGGTGGTCTGCTTACACTTGTCTTTCATCACTTCGGCATTGATTTGTCTCCTTTTGAGCATATTCCTCTTGGCCCCCTTCTTAATGCATCTGCAAAGACAACGTCTTCTTCGACTCTTCTGTCTGCATCAAAGAATATGCAGTCTACTTCAGGCCCTTCCCCATCCACTGCACCATCTATTGATCAGCCATCATCATCTGCTGCACCCTCCGTTGATCCCTTTCTTGTCCAGTTGGACGAGAAAGTATCTGGTCTTTATGAGCTGTTCTATCTATCGTTCCAGCATCAGAGCATACCCTTCCCTGCCCACCTCCATTCGTTTGTTCCATCTGCTACTACTCAGCCTACTCAGCCTCCTCCTCCTATCATTTCTGAGATTCCTGATCCTTCAGCTGACGCTGCTTCTGAGCCTGCTGCTTCTCAGGCTCCTCGGGATGTTTCCACTACTTTTACTGATGTGCCTCCTACTAAGGACATTCTCGATGATCCAGAGACCCAAGACTTCCGTATTGAGAGGACTACACCTGTGGACTCCTCCATCGCTGATCTGGATTGATGTTTCTGGGAGACTGCTCACCCTAGGAAATAGAAATTTTTGTTAGGGTTGAGTGTTTGAGTCCGTTGTATCTTATTTTGTTATGGATGTATTGATGTCGTGGAACTTTTTTTGTATGATGTATAGATTATGGTTATACGTTTGTCAGTATCTATAGTTGATGGTTCGGTTTGTCTAAGTATTTCTCTATATATATGATATCACATTTTTGTCTCTTTACTCTCTGATGTGATCTATGTGTATATGATGTTCAATTTTGTCTCTCTGTGTGTGCTTTTTTTAAATTTATGATGTGTTGTGAGACATTTTACATAAGCAATGTTGATATTGGACTCTCATTCCTCTAGTCAACTAAAATTTATGTTGTTGATGAGTATTTGATATCTATTGGTGTGATGCACCTTCGTGTTTTCTTGATTTTTTGTTGGTATCACATTGAATATGTATCACATTCTTTATACTCTCATAATTGTTTTAGTCTTATTTAGCACTATGTTTGTTGTTTTTCTACTCCATCTTTTTGGATAATGCCATATGGAGAGAGAAATAAACAAACCATAATTTTTGTGCTAAGTATAATCTAAACTTGAATCTAAGATTAAAGTTGCCTTAGATTCAGGGCGAGTAAGATATAATGAATTTGGATTATAAAATTCTACATTTTTGACCTTCATATCATTTCATTCATGCATATCTTACATATTTGCTTTAATTGATCATTAGATGCCTTTATTTATATAGACTAACTTGATTGGCATCTATGTGAGGGGAGCAAGTATTTTTAAGCATAATTATTTATCTTTTTCATTATGCGTGTTTGTCATCACCAAAAAGTGGAAGAATGTTGAGTATTGGACTTCTCCCTACTTGGTTTTGCTGATGAGCAAACATAAATACTTGTGATTAATCCCCTACTTGCAGTTAATCCATTGCCTATGCCTATCATGAAGATCAATTAGCAATGGATGTCACTCAAGGATCAATCAAAGCTCGTAAAGTGGATTGGATGATCGAAGATGAAGATTGTAGCTTCAAGAAGACTTTAAGATCTTTCAAAAGAAAGAAGAGAGGCAAATACAAATGTAATCTTTTTATTCTCTTCTTCTTTCTAATTAGAATGTAGCTTAGAAGTAGAATTATGTTGGAGCGCGCGCGCGCGCACACACACACACACACATCTTCCATTCTATCCTAGAAAAGCTTTAGAACTCATTTCCTAGGCCTCCAATTCTTAATTCTTAAGCATGTGTATTTTGGAGTTCTAACAAGCGACTACTGAATGATTTACAAGTGCCTGTCTCCATACAGGTGCCAGAGATTTGTTCTACAGTCGTATGTTATGCACATACGTGTTCACTTGCTATTCTGGTCTTTCTGTTATTAATCTCTTCATTCGACTGATGTACTAAGTACAGGACATGTCCAGCTACAAGTGACTGTGACTCGTTAATCAGTCGATTGTCTATCCTTGTCCAGACTTCCAAAGTTTTTTCAACCTCTGAACTTGCATCTGTAAGCGATGTAAGAAGGATTTACAAGCGCATGTGCATGGCACAGTCGCATGTATATGCTTCTACAGTCGCATGTCACATATTGTCCAACTTCCCAAGTTTTGACAACTTTCGCACTTGCATCTGTAGGCGATGTAAGAAGGATTTACAAGCGCCTGCCCATGGCACAGTCACCTGGATATGCTTCTACAGTCGCCTGTCATGTCCTCCCAATATTTCCTAAGTTTTCACCACTTACGCACTTAGGACGTCAGCCGCTTGTAGATGGTTTCTCAGTCGCCTGTTGGTTTATAGGCGCATGTCTGACCTTCATCAGTCGACTATCCTATGTGGTAAGTTACCATTTGAATTCTCACCTACACTCTGACACAGTGCAGCAGGCGACTGTGAGTTCTTCATCAGTCGACTGTCTGGCGTGCATTTTCTATCCGTTGGCTTTTCAGACAGATTTCAAAAGGGGTTTTGGGTATTTATCTTGAAGGGTTTAGAGAACTTATAATAAGGTCTCCTACTGTTCCATTAGAGATCACTTGAACACTTTGCATTCATTCCTAAGCTCAATCTCTCAAGTTCTCTCTTCCTCAAGTCTCAAGCCCTAGAAATCTCAACTACAATCTTGTCTTCCCACTTAAACCAAATCTGAGCTTCAAGCTTTGGTGAAGACAAGTACAAGGGTTTTCTCTCATCTTGGAAGAGACATAAACACACACACACACACTCTCTCTCTCTCTCTCTCTCTCTCTCTCTCTCTCTCTCTCTCTCTCTCTCTCTCTCTTGCTCCTTTAAGTTCTACTTCAAGGCATAGATGTTTATAAGTGTTTTTCATTTTGAATTTCATTATCTCATATTTCGATTTCACCCTCGGTTTGTGAGAGTGGGTTTGCTTGATCCCAAGTTGTGGGAGTCAATGACATCGATTGTTGTTCGATCACACTTGTAGGGTTGCTACAAGTGGGTTAAAAGAAACCTCAAGTTAGGGTTCTAACTTGAGTATCCGGTGGAATCCGGGTGGAAGGGACGTAGGATAACTGGGAACAAGTCGGGATTGGACTTGGGTAATCCGAACCCTTGAAACATCTCTTTGTTAGCTTGTATCATTTTGGGTTAATTTATATTTCCGCATTTATTGTTGGTCAGGGATTTAAATTGGTATAACTATCATTTAAATTTTATAAACAGTATTCACCCCCTCCCCTCTAGTGTTTTTCTCATAGCCAGGGTCCTTTTAAATCAAATATGGTACAAGCAAGTGTCATACAACATGCCTGAGGAATTACGATCTGCTCATGTTAAACATGGGAAACCAGGATGGATGCTAGAAGAAATCTGATTGAAGTTATGTGCCTACTGGAACACAGATGAGTGTAAGAATATGTCGACACAGAATAGAAGGAATTGGATCGGTGATGCTCCCACCGATAAAATACATGGCACGCACTGCGGGGGCTCTATTACTATTGACCAGCACCGAGAGCAATTACAGCTTTGCGTGCATTTACTGCATGCTACTAGTGTTGGATATGGATCTAAGCCTAGAGGGGGGATGAATAGGCTATTAAAAATTATCGTGCAACCCACGAGCAATCACACGCAGTTATAGAAGATATAGAGTAAATAAAAAGCAATCACAGATGCACAACAGATTTACCCTGGTTCGGTCGTCACCACGACCTACGTCCAGCCCCCGAAAGCAAATATTATATTAATAGTGTTCAGGCACAACCGTAATAGCTAGAGAACCAACATCTCTACACTTGCCAAGCTCAGTGTCCCACTCACCGTGTTCAACACTATCAATCCTAATATATGCTCTCACTTGACGACACCCGTCAAATTCCTCTTGTCTAGACCACCTCTAACAAGACCCCAAAATGTCACTCAAAAAGCGGTAAAGTTTCCCCTACGGAGATCAAACAATACTACACAAAAAATAATAGGAGTTTAGAAATCTCAGTTTTGTGTAGCCGTAGTCGTCTCCGTCAATCGGCACGGGTCAGATCTTAGTCTGACAAGATGTAGTCGTCACGTCATACAACTCAAGTTGCAGCTCTCGCTTGGCTCCTCTTTGAATATTGCGACAATGAGCTCTCCTCGAATGTTTCGGCAAACCCTCAAGTTAATGTTGAGGCAATGGCTTGTTGAATCCCTGCAGATTTTTCTTTTATCTTCGATTTTGTGCGCCTCCTTTTTTTTCTATTGTCTCCTTGTGACTTGCTCTTCTCAAACAAAAACATTGGATCTCTCTTATATTCTCTTTCCCCTTGACTGTGAATGTGGCCGCAATATTTCCAGGGGCTTGCATCAGATAGCCATGTGATTCACCTGGAAAAAACAAGTGAGAACTCAAAAACAAATTATTTAATATCATAAATACATGAGTTCAAGATCCCAATTTGTGCAGCCAATCAACATGAATCTTTGTGCATCAGTTGTATATGAAAGGAGATCACTTTTGTCTTTCTCAGGATTTGAAACGATGGGATTTTCTTGGTTGCACTGATTAACAAGCATGAATTGTTTTCTCAAAAACAATAATATAGGTGAGGCCTGATGCGTGTTGTGGTTCCATGCAAAACAAACCAATCAAAATTTAATTAAGAGAAACTCTAATATCATTATCTTTTAAAGCTCCTTCTCTCTCCTAGAATTGGTGGCCGCAGATTCTCCTTTTTAAATTTCGCTGCCCCGCTTTGATCCTTTCTTTTTATAGGGAGTCCCTTTGGGTTTTACGGCAAGGAGAATCCCAAGAGTATGGGGATTTGATTGGGATTTGATTTTATCTTATTGAAACACAAATAAGAGTTTGTATATGACTTGATATCTTATCTTTGATATGAATCAATTCATATTGATTACTTCTCATCTCTTCAACAATCAACTAGGTCCAAATAAGAATATGAGTAGCAATTTCCATCACATTAACTTAGTCATCACTTTGGAATTTACGGGCACGTCACTCCTGAAAAACACTTAGCACACACATTAGAAACTTCACACACATTTGTCATTATCAAACAAGAGATCCTAGATCGTTGCATCTAATAAATCTCCCCCTTTTAATGATGACAAACCAGAATAAGATTTGCAATAGCGATCCAAAGAATAATATCATAACATGTGTGTGTGTGTGTGTGAAGTGTGATAATGGAGGGTGTATGCAACAATATACCACTTGATGTTCAAGCATACATGCATGCAACAATAACAACAATGTGATACATGATGTGATACATGTAGCTCCCCCTATTTTCATGCTCCCCCTTGAGCCAATATTCATATATGCAACATATAAACATTAATGCTCCCAAATCATTCAAATCTTTCTCATTATTTTCTCCCCCTTTTGTTATCATCAAAAGTGTATAAACGAAGTTTTCATGTCACATGCAAAAATAGAGTATTATAAATTACAACTAGCACTTGCATGTCATATTTCTTAGAATAAGCACTTCAAATTCAAGGAAAAGTGTAACGTAGACTTCTACACCATCGTGTAGGTGTGATGATTAAATAATTGAAGCACAAAGGAAGAAACTCTTAAGAAGCTCAACCAAAGCCAATCCACATTTTCCATTAAACATGAAATCACCTAGGATTGATTTTTCCCATCTCATTAAAAATGAGTTCAAGGTACCACACCCTAAAAACATAGCCTATAAGGACTTTTAGATGTGTGGGTGGCATTGCTTGACGAGTATAACACCAATGCTAAAGATTACCCATAAAGCATATGTTAGATACTCGTGGGTAGTATACTTGCCATGAATTGTTTCCATTTTACATACGGAGCAATATTCATTCTTTTTCATTTTTCTTGTTTCATATTCAATTCTTTGTGCTCAATTTTTATCCATGGCAAATACACATCATATCCCTTAGATTTTTCAGTCATTTTCATCCTACATTCACTTTCCAATATTTCATAAGAGAATCTCCAATTGTGCAACAATATTCAATACAAGTGGAAGTTAAATTGTAGGTGTAGAAATCATGTTACTCAACTCATTAAATATGTCATGGCTATTTAAGAATTTTAACATGCGTATGTAGCTATAACAATAATACAATGATTTCTACAAGGATATGAATGACATTCAATAATACTACTCTAATGATACAAAGAGAAAAGATATACATTAGGCTTCCCTTTTTGTTTGCTTTTTGTCTTTTTCATTTTTTTTATTTTTATATATAATAGACTAAGCAAACTAGAATCAATCAAACTATCACACAAATAAAAATGAGTCAAGCATGCAAAATCTATGAAGGTATGCATTAATTTCAAAGAGGGAAAAAGATATACCTTCGCGTCGTCGTTTGGCTAGGGAGCTAACTTAGTGAAACGTTCAATCCATAACTCCTCGCCAAATCTCAATCTTACCTACACTGTATATGATATGTGTGACATTGGAATCCAACAAGGTCCATTCATGTTAGTCATCAAATATTTAGGAACCCAAATTTGTTTGAATTTCATATTCGTGTTCCTAAACTTGCAATAATAAGATGTATGACCAACACTATCACAAGTAAAGAACTTTGCATAAATATTTTTCACGTTCAATGGCTCATTGTGAATTTTCTTATAAATAGGATTTTTAGCATGTTTCATGTCATATCCAAGACATGTCTATTATTGCCATAAAGTTGATTCTCTAGAGTAGTATCCAACGATTGTTTTCCTATAGAGAATTTCTTTAATGACAATTCTAGACTTGTGATTTTGGATTTTAATGAAGCATTCTCATTCACAATCAAAGTGCACTTACATATAAAAGCCTTCTTATTGTCCTATACATTCTTTTTAAATTCAATTATTTTTCTTTTAAGCTCGTTATTTAGCTTACACAATTTATCATTAAGCTCTCTAATCACAGAATCTTTTTCAGTTTCAAGCTTAATTAAATCTTGCTTAAGCATGCTAATATCATTCAATAAAGAGGGACAAGAAAGACAATTAGCTTTTTCATGCAACCTAGAATTCTCTTTTTCCAACAAAGCAATGGTAGAATCACATGCAACAATTTTTTTCTTTTAGCTCCTTAATTTCTAATGATATGTGATAATCGTCATGTTGCAATTTTTCATTGGAATTTCTATAATCTTTTAGGGCGAACTCTAGCTCTACAATTTCCTCTTCCATGGCTTTACAAATAATTAGAAGTTCAGAATAACTACCATACTTTACCCATCTTTTACCATGAAGCAAAGGGAGGAGTGGGCGCAATCCTCATCCTCATCCTCACTATCCATATCCCACGTTCGCACCACAGCTTTTCCTTTCTTCTCTGCAACATTAGATGTGTCTTGTGGGCAATCCTTTATAACGTGACCCTGCTTTTTAAATTTAAAACATTTAACTTTATTAATAGCAGTCTGTTCAGATGAATTTCTATAAGGATTATAATGGTTAGAAACCTTTGTTGCATGGCAGCTCTTCCTTGAGGAGTCTTGATGTATTATCTGAAACATCTGACCATCAAAGCTATCTCCTCCTCCTCATCGTCGTCTTCACTAGCTTGAAGAGCTAATGGCTTTGGTGATTTTTCCTTCTCCTCGGGTTTGCTCTCTAGCCTCTATATTCTGTAGCTCAAGCTCGTGAGACATTAAGTTGCCTATCAAGTCTTCCACTCTCATCTGCGATGATCTTTTGCTTCTTGGATATCAGTGACTTTAGGCCTGAAAGATCTTGACAGTGCCCTTAAGATTTTCCTTATCTGTTCAAGTTTAGAATATGGCTTACCAAGGGAGCTAGACTTGTAGACGATGTTGGTGAACCTCGCAAACATCTCTGATATGGACTCTGATGGTACCATGCGAAAGCTCTCATACTCTGAGCTCAGAAGTACAAGTCTAGACTCTTTCACATGTGACGTTCCCTCGTGTGTCACCTCCAGTGTATGCCATATTTCTTGTGCAGTTTGACAATGTGAGATACGGTTAAATTCAGATTTATCAAGAGAGCATATAAGAGCATTCATAGCTTTTCCATTTAAAGAATATAATCTCCAATCATTATCATCCCACTTGTCTTCAGGTTTAAGCATATCAATATTTTCAACTTTAATAACATGTGGCTTATAACCTTTTTTGACAATGTGCCAAACTTTATAATCAACAGATATCAAGTAGATTTTCATCCTAGATTTCTAATAAGCATAATCTACTCTATTAAATTTAGGGGGTCATGATATGGACTGACCTTCAGAAAAAAGCACAATCAATAGAGTTATTCATGGTCAATCTAGCTTAGATTCTCTAACCTGCTCTGATACCACTTGTTGGATATGGATCTAAGCCTAGAGTGGGAGGTGAATAGGCTATTAAAAATTCTTGTGCAACCCACGAGCAATCACACGAAGTTATAGCAGATTCAGAGTAAATAAAAAGCAATCACAGATGCACAGCAGATTTACCATGGTTCGGTCGTCACCACGACCTATGTCCAGCCCCCGAAAGCAAATATTATATTAATAGTATACATGCACAACCATAATAGCTAGAGAACCAACGTCTCTACACTCACCAGGCTCAGTGCCCCACTCACCGTGTTCAACACTATCAATCCTAATATATGCTCTCACTTGACGACACCCATCAAGTTCCTCTTGTCTAAACCACCGCTAAACAAGACCCTAAAATTTCACTCAAAAAGCGGTAAAGTTTCCCCTACGAAGATCAAAAAATACTACACAAAAAATAATAGGAGTTTAGAAATCTCAGTTTTGTGCAGCCGTAGTCATCTCTGTCAATCGACACGGGTCAGATCTGAGTCTGACAAGATGTAGTCATCACGTCGTGCGACTCAAGTTGAAGCTCTCGCTTGGCTCCTCTTTGAATATTGTGACAATGAACTCTCCTTGGATGTTTCGGCAAACCCTCAAGTTAAGGTTACGGCAATGGCTTGTTGAATCCCTGCAGATTTTTCTTCTATCATCGGTTTTGTGCGCCATCTTTCTTTTTCTATTGTCTCCTTGTGACTTGCTCTTCTCAAACAAAAACACTAGATCTCTCTTATATTCTCTTCCCCTTGACTGTGAATGTAGCTGCAATATTTCCAGGGCTTGCGTCAGATAGCCATATGATTCACCTAAAAAAACAAGTAAGTGAGAACTCAAAAACAAATTATTTAATATCATAAATACAAGAGTTCAAGATCCCAATTTGTGTGGCCAATCAACATGAAGCTTTGTGCATGAGTTGTATGTGAAAGGAGATCACTTGTGTCTTTCTCAGGATTTGAAACGATGGGATTTTCTTGGTTGCACTGATTAACAAGCATGACTTGTTTTCTCAAAAACAATAATATATGTGAGGCCTGATGCGTGTTGTGGTTCCCTACAAAACAAACCAATCAAAAGTTAATTAAGAGAAACTCTAATATCATTATCTTTTAAATCTCCTTCTCTCTCTCCTAGAATTAGTGACCACAAATTCTCCATTTTAAATTTCGCTGCCCCTCTTTGATCCTTTCTTTTTATAGGAGTCCCTTAGGGTTTTGCGGCAAGGAGAATCCCAAGAGTAGGGTGATTTGATTGGGATTTGATTTTATCCCATTGCAACATAAGTAGGAGTTTGTATAGGACTTGTATCTTCTCTTTGATATGAATCAATTCATATTGATTGCTTCTCATCTCTTCAACAATTGACTAGGTCCAAATAAGAATATGAGTAGCAATTTCCATCACATTGACTCAGTCATCACTTTGGAATTTATGGACGCGCCACTTCTGAAAAACACTTAGCACAGACATTAGAAACTTCACACACGTTTGTCATTATCAAACAAGAGATCCTAGATCGTTGCATCTAACAACTAGCATATTATTTTCTATTTTTAGTGCAGCTCATAATTTTAACTTAATCTTTGTTTGAACTTACAAAGGCATGCACCTGAGGGACATACTGTCACCCATCTGGATGTATTCGATGCGACCCATCCGAATAAGGGGGGATTTTGTTAGCGACTGATCATGACATGTCTCTGTAAGTAATTTTGGACAACTTATGTCTTCGTACTTTCTTTCCGATTCGACCCATCAATTTGGATAACTTATACTGTGTATGAGTCCTATCGGGAACGGATGACACGAGTACACTGGGAAGATGGTGGGACCAAAAAGGTGCTTCTCTCAAGCGCAAGAGTCCGTACAAGTAGTAAAATCTGGGAGTCTAGATGTCGAATCCTCGGGAGAAATCTGTTGAAACCACGAGCTTAAATCAAATAGAAAATCTACGTAGAGAAACTAAACACTTTAAATGGCGATGGTGTGGATGAGTTTAATGGTGAATTATGAATACGTGAACGATACGAACAATGAAAATTCGTGAAAATATCAATGAGAAATATGCACATGGTATGGGTTCATTAGGATCAATGATTCATATTTATTTGGTTGATTTATTATAACTCAATAAATTCTCCTTTTGGGAGCAATTCATCGGAAAATACCCTTTTGGGGGTTAAAGCACAAATTTCAATAATATCGTCACTAAAGTTATAATCTTTGAAATAAGATATGAAACTCTCTTTTGGAGAGATCAAGACTCACCCTTGTGGGGTGATCATCAACTAAATCAATTCTTTTGGAATATGAAAAAGTGGATTTTTAAGCTAAAGATCACAACTTTATCGACATGCAATTTTAGCACAATAATACAACCAAACGAATACGAATCACATCTCCTAACTACGCCATGCCATGCACAATAGAAAATTAACTAATCATAGTGAAAATAAACAGAGAATTCATCATATATAGCATGGTTCTACACAATACAATCAAAAAGAGTTCAAAATACGATGAAAAACACCCAAATACGGGGTATGAGTTTAAGAAAATATCACCAAATCTCCACTTTTAGACTCCAAACTCTCTGGAAAACTGAAGAATAGCCTCTGGAAATTTACAGAATTTTTCAGAGAGAAAATTCGGCTCCTAGGTGCTCCAGTACGCCAAGAATACGGCCTAAAACCCTAGATTACGCTTATATAATAGGCATTGCGGGTTTAATGAGCTAACGGGTCCAAAACCCGCACCCAATAGCATTTAAAACCAAACCCGTAGCCGCCGCAAATCGTGGTCGTCGGATCTTGCGGGATTTATCCTCGCAGCGCCGCGTGGCGCTTTAAAAATCGTGCAAACCCGCATCGCTTCGCAAGCTGCCTTCGCCCGTTGGATCGTGCGGCCACTCGATACGATGGCGCCACGTCACCTTGAGGAATGCTGTCGCTTCATTCGGTGTTGGATCAACGTCGTCCGCTCGATCGAAATCGAGCGGTCTGTATTGGGCCGCGTCGTCTGCTGCGGATTCGAATTCGAATCGCGGTCGTCGATAAATGCGGGCCGTTGGATGAAAATGAGATCAGCTCGATGAGTTCCACGTCGCCTCGAGTACGCGTCCGTCTGCTGCTGCGTTTTGCTGTGATCCGGGCCGTTGGATTGAGATCCAACGGCGAGTAAAAATCCACGTTGCTCGCTTGTCGTATGCAGCTGGATCGGGCGGAACCGGTGGATCGATGCCACGTGTCCGCGGAGATTCGTGTGGATCGCCGTATTTCTGTATGTTTAAAGTATTTCTGGCGTATTTCTCCAATTTATTGGTATTCTGCATTCAAAAATTCACAGTAATTAGCACAGATCTCAGAAAAATACAAATAAATAGTCGTTGGAATCGTGAGATCGAGACCAAGCTATGAAAAATATAAAAAGTGCAGAAATACTTCGTTAATTACTGTTTTGTGTTCAAATAAGGTGTTTTCTCTAATAAAAGATGGTGTACAAAATACAAACATATTAGAGAACAGTTAAGCATCATATGGGCACAAAGTATTGCTAGATGAGGGGTTAAATACGCAATATTCAACCCAAATCACACCCCCCAACTAGCGTTTTGCTAGCCTCTAGCAAAAAGAGCGAAATATATTATCAAATATGCACCTAGATCACCTTATCAGATCTCAAATCACTCACCATCATACTACAACGACAAAAGAAGTCAACCACACACTAATATCAAAATTTCAAGCTCATCAAGTAATGGTACTTGTGGGTTTTCAAAAATGAATGTCAGTATCTCAAATGGTTATATAATAGACTTAAAGTCACTATCCATTACTTCATAGCTTATAGTATACAAGATCAATGGCCCACACCGTTCAATCAAATATTCTAACTTGGAGCGTAGATGTTTCATGCAAAGCAAGCATCAAAAATAAAATGGTATCAAAGCATACACACGTCAATCTTCATTCATAAGAGATCACACCACATCTTGTCTTTTCTTTAAGCTTTGGAAGTTCGCTTGCCTTACTAATTATGCACACTTTTTCCTTCTTTTCGTTCTCCCTTTTTTTAATAGTTCTGCATAACGCGCATTAAGCAACATTCGCAGAAAAAATGTATAACTTGGATCACTCCATAAAATGATTGAGGTTCCAGTCAATGGCTCCCAAATCAAACAATAATAGGGCATTAGGCCAAGAAGGACCCCTCGGACTGTACTACTCGAGCCAACCAAGTTATTTCTTTAGTAGCACATTTATTCATTTCTTTCTATTCATTCATCTCATTTTTTTTCTCTTTTTTGTGTGCATAAATAACTTAGCAAGATAGATTCATTTTCTTTAATCTTTCACAAGAATGGGTTATCCTAATCATTTCAAAAGACGGGGTACATTCTTCTACCCAAAATCACACAAAGCATGCAAATAGCAATGAATATGAGATGAAAAGCAATGCTCCAGTTATTTTATGAATTATTGTTGCATGAATTTTGGTGTGTTCCAATGAAAGCATACTACTTGCTAATCCATAATTTCTAGATTCATTAAGTCATCAAGTAATCTTGCCATTGAGATGTATCAACAGAATTTACCACAAGTACTAGCATTCATGTAAAATGAGATTGGAATATTTAACAATAGTGGTGGAGGAAAATAAATCATATGTGTATGGTGGGAGAGTATACTTCGAGAAATTTCATCACATGAGGGTCATTTCTAGGTAAAATAGATTTTGGTGATATTTCTTAACTCAAAATTTTTTTTTTCAATGCAAAAAGGGAACTAAAAAAATAAAATCCTAAAAGAAAAAAGAAAAAAGAAAATAAAGAAAATCCTAAAATTTATACCCTCCCCCCAACTTAAAATAGACATTGTCCTCAATGTTAGGAAGAGGGAATCATGGAAAGAACACACCTGATTAGTCCCCACCCGAAGGTGGGTCTGTGAGATCCATGGTGCTCGCTTCCTTGGTCCAAGGCTCGTGAAAATGCTTCAATCTTTGGCCATTCACCTTGAACTCACTTCCATCCTTTTCATTAAGTAAGAGCACAGCGCCATGTGGGAATACTTCTTTAACTATGAAAGGTCCATACCACCTAGAGCGAAGCTTCCCTGGAAAGATGTGTAGCCTAGAATTGTATAGAAGAACTTTTTGGCCTGGGGTGAACTCCCTCCTCAAGATCATCATGTCGTGGACAGATTTCATCCTTTCTTTCGATATTTTAGCGTTGTCATATGCATTTCTCCTCAGCTCCTCTAGCTCCAGCAATTGTAACCTGCGAGAAGAAAAAGATGAATCAGTATCAAAATTCATTT
The DNA here is from genome assembly GCA_030789695.1 of Scilla litardierei. NCBI lineage: Eukaryota > Viridiplantae > Streptophyta > Magnoliopsida > Asparagales > Asparagaceae > Scilla > Scilla litardierei. The sequence continues at coordinate 511,034,395 of CM061142.1, read as the reverse complement.
TCTTTATTGCCCAATAAGATCTATGCACTATCTCAACAGGTAAGTGACAAGACTTCCCAAAAACAAGACGGTAAGGTGACATCCCCAAAATTGTTTTGTATGCCGTCCTGTAGGCCCACAACGCTTCAGGTAAGCGCAGACTCCAATCTTTTCTTGATGGATTCACCGTTTTCTGTAGAATTCCTTTGATCTCTCTATTTGCCAACTCTGCTTGACCATTGGTTTGGGGGTGATATGGTGTAGAAACTTTATGCGTGACCCCAAACCTCTTCATTAAAGTAGCGAACATGCGGTTGCAAAAATGAAACCCTCCATCACTGATCAAGGCCTTAGGCACTCCAAATCTAGAGAAAATGTTCTCTTTAAGGAACTTAAGCACAACGGTAGTGTCGTTCGACCTGCAAGGAATAGCTTCCACCCATTTAGAAACATAATCAATACAAACCAAAATATAAGCATATCCAAATGAAGGTGGGAAAGGTCCCATGAAGTCTATGCCCCAACAATCAAATATTTCAATTTCTAAAATGGGGTTTAAAGGCATCATGTTACGTTTAGTAATACCCCCTAATTGTTGGCATGCAGCACAAGTCTTGCAATAATGAAATGTATCTTTAAACATAGTTGGCCAATAAAAGCCACATTGCGAGATTTTTGCCACAGTTTTATTCGGTGAAAAGTGTCCACCACATACTCCATCATGGCAAAATTGTATCACACTGGTTATTTCATGATCAGGAATGCATCTCCTAACAATTTGGTCACTACAATATTTATATAAGTACGGATCATCAAAGAAGAAATATTTTACCTCGTACTTGAACCTTTTAAAGTCTTGAAGAGACCAAGTGTCAGGAGTCTTACCAGTTACCAGATAATTAATGATATCAGCATACCATGGAGAGGTGGAAACGCTAAAAAGATGCTCGTCGGGGAAGGAGTCCTTCAAAGGCACATCTGCTGAATCAAGGCCTATTGTCAATCGTGATAAGTGGTCAGCTACTAGATTCTCCACGCCTTTCTTGTCCTTGATTATGACATTGAACTCCTGCAACAATAAAATCCATCGTATCAATCGAGGCTTAGCATCTTTTTTAGACAATAAATATTTTAAAGCAGAGTGATCAGTATATATCAAAATAGGTGACCCCAGAATATAGCTCCTGAATTTTTCCAACGCGAATACTACAGCCAGGAACTCCTTCTCTGTGGTCGTATAATTCCTCTGAGCATCATTTAGTGTCTTGCTAGCGTAGTAAATCACTACTGGAACTTTGTCTTTTCTTTGGCCTAGGACTGCACCAACTGCGTAATTGCTTGCGTCACACATTATTTTAAATGGTAGGGACCAGTCTGGTACCTGCAAAATGGGAGCAGAAATCAGCAACTTCTTTAAAGTTTCAAAAGAAATTTGACACGCAGGTGTCCAAATAAAATCCACATTTAAAGTAAGTAAGTTGCAAAGAGTGCGAGATATGGCGCTAAAATCTTTAATGAATCGCCTATAGAATCTTGCATGTCCCAAAAATGATCTGATGTCCTTCACGCATTTAGGACTTGGTAGCTTCTCAATTACCGCTACCTTGGTTCTGTCTACCTGTATACCATCTTTAGAAACCAGGTGACCTAGGACAAGTCCCTCTGTGGTCATAAAATGACACTTCTCCCAATTCAATAGGAGGTTCTTTTCAATGCACCTGTCAAGAACAAGAGCCAAGTTAGCTAAACAATCATGAAAAGAGCTACAATATACTGAAAAATCATCCATAAATACCTCAACAATTTTCTCAACCATATCATCAAAAATATTGAGCATGCATCGCTGAAAAGTAGCTGGAGCATTACATAAACCAAACGGCATTCTTTTAAATGCAAAAGTACCAAAGGGACAGGTAAAAGTAGTCTTTTCCTGGTCCTCAGGTGCAATCTCAATCTGATAATAACCTGAATAACCGTCTAGAAAGCAATAGTACTCATGTCCAGCTACTCTCTCTAAAATCTGGTCAAGAAATGGAAGAGGGAAATGATCTTTTCTAGTTCGGGAGTTCAACTTGCTATAGTCTATGCATATCCTCCAACCTATGGTGGCTCTAACTGGGATAAGCTCATTATTCTCATTTTTAACCACGGTGAGGCCAGACTTTTTAGGAACAACCTGTGTAGGGCTAACCCACTTGCTGTCAGAAATAGGATATATAATGCCTGCATCCAATAATTTTAAAACCTCGCCTTTCACCACTTCTTTTAATGTTGGATTTAACCTACGTTGCATTTCTCTAGTGGGTTTGGCGTCATCCTCCAAATAAATGTGATGCATGCATACAATAGGGCTAATACCTTTTATGTCAGCAATGGACCAACCAATAGCACCTCTATGCTTTCTTAGCACATCAAGTAAAGAGCTTTCCTGTTCTAAAGAGAGTTTAGAAGATATTACCACAGGGAAGCTGTTTTCGTTTCCTAGGAAGGCATACTTGAGATATTCAGGAAGTGGCTTCAATTCAGTCTTTGGATCCTCCACCTCTGATGAAATTTGAATTGATGCATTAGGTGGCAAAGCCTCGAACCTAGGCTCCCATACTGCGTTCAGCTCCTTCACGTTCTCCTGCACAAAAGAGATGTCATCAGAATCACCAATAATAGTCTCAACAATAGAAGCATCCTCACAAAATTCAGAACAAATATAATCATCCACCAATGAATCAATCATATGCACCCTCTCAATCTCATCATCCACATGTGGCAACTTGCAAGTATTAAAAATATTCAAATCCAAAGTCATGTTGCCAAAAGTAATTTTCAGTTGACCATCCCTACAATTTATTAAAGCATTGCATGTCGCTAGGAATGGTCTACCTAGGATGATAGGAGTAGCATTGGCAGTTTGGGGTCCCTGGATGTCTAGAACTATAAAGTCCGCGGGGTAGTAAAATTTGTCCACCTGAACGAGGACATCCTCAATGCATCCCTTTGGAACTTTAATAGATCTATCAGCAAGTTGCAATATAACAGATGTAGGCTTTAGCTGTACTAACCCAAGCTGCACAAAAATAGGATATGGCAAGATATTGACACTAGAACCTAAATCCAATAAAGCATTTCCAATCTTTTTAGTGCCAATGGTGCAAGTGATGGTGGGTGATCCAGGGTCTCTAAATTTAGGTGGTGTATTTTGTTGCACAATAGAGCTAACCTGTTCAGTCAAAAATGCTTTCTTTTTCACATTTAATTTTCTTTTAACAGTGCACAAGTCTTTCAGAAATTTATCATAGGCAGGTATCTGATTAATAGCATCAAGCAATGGAATATTTATCTGGCACTTCTGAAAAATTTCACGAATCTCAGTTTGATACTTATCTTTATTTTTCTGAAGTAGCCGCTGAGGGAAAGGTGCTACAGGTACATATGCTGCAGGTTCCTTCTCTTTAATGACATTTTTGCTCAAACCCACTTCCGTGCTCTTTTCCTGCACCTCCTCTTGCTCTTGAATTTCCTCTTCTTGGGTCTGAATTCCCTCTTCTTGCTCAGCTTCTCTGCTTGGTGGGTCAGGCTTCTGAATCTCTTTTCCACTCCTCAAAGTGGACATAGCTTGGCAAGGCTTCATATTATTTCCTGCAGAAGAAGATGAGCCCATATTAGGATTTGGAATTGACTGAGATGGAAGCTTACCTTTCTCCAATGTTGCTGTAAGCCTAGCCAAGCTTTCGCTCATCTGCTGATTCTGAGAATGTTGAGCCTGAAATTGAGCATGTTGTTGCTGCATTTGGGCTTGTTGCAATTGGATAAGCTGCTGAAGCACATCGCCAAATGGTTGCATCTGCTGTTGTTGCACTGGCTCATGGTCCCTCTTTTGGTTCCCACCTTGATAGTTGTTGTTATATTGATTCTGTCTGAACTGAGGTGGAGCCTGCTGCTGAGATTGCTGATTGGGGCCCCAGTTTAAGTTTGGATTGTTACGCCACCCCTTATTGTTGGAATTGAAGTTCTGGTAGTTTGATGACACTTGATTCACCCCCGTTGGATTGCCTAGCATGCTCTTCAAAGCTGGGAGTGTAGGACAAGCTCTAGTGTCGTGGCCACCAACATCGCAAAGTGCGCAAATCTGCTCTATCTCAACTTCCTTGGCCTCTTTCAAATTCATGGCATGAAGCTTGTTTGAGATCATGGCCTCCATCTTTGCCTCCAATGCATCCTCTTGCTTCAAATTGAATACCACTCCTCGTGTGGGCTGGGATGGTGCAGAGTGGCCTCCTCTATCATAGTCTGAAGTAGTGTCCCATGTCTGCGCATTTTCTGCTATCTCCTCCAGGTACGTCCAAGCTTCATCTGGCTCTTTGTCAAAGAATCCTCCATTGCACATCATCTCTACAAATTGCTTCATCTGCGGCTGCAGTCCATCGTAGAAGAAGCCAATAATCCTGCTTTTGTCGAAGCCATTGTGTGCGCATGCAAGTAACAGCTCATTGAACCTTTCAAATGCCTGGTAGAATGTCTCCTCGCTTTTCTGGGCAAAGTTCATGATCTGCCGCTTTAGTCCCTGTGTCCTGTGAATAGGAAAAAACTTCTTTAGAAATTCACCTGCAAATCAATCCATGTAGTGATAGAAATTGATGGCAATGCATTCAACCAATTATTAGCTTTTTCTTTCAATGAAAATGGGAACAGTTTAAGATATACCGTGTCCTCGCTAGTTTTCCCATCAAAGCATGTCAAGTACACCTCCTCAAATCCTTTAATATGAAGATATGGATTTTCCTTGTCTAACCCATGAAAGGTGGGTAAGAGTTGGATCACCCCAGGTTTAAAATTAAAAGAATTTGCATCGTTAGGTAAAACAAAGTATGAAGCAGTGCTAGTCCTAGTGGGTCTGAGTAAATCTTTTAAAGTCCTAGGCACTCCAGGTTGCACATTATTCTCGTTATTGTTGCTAAAATTTTCATCCATATTATTGTTAGCCATATCAAAACGTCGAGTCAACCTATGTGTCCTAGGAGTCTTATGCCACATAAACTAGCACAGATTTTTTTTATATGAAAGCAAACAAAAGTTTATATACAATAAAGTGGAAAGATCTCACCGAAGGTCCTCTAAATGAGATAAACCGTAGTAACAAACCGTTCTCCCCGGCAACGGCGCCAAAAACTTGGTGGGACCAAAAAGGTGCTTCTCTCAAGCGCAAGAGTCCGTACAAGTAGTAAAATCTGGGAGTCCAGATGTCGAATCCTCGGGAGAAATCTGTTGAAACCACAAGCTTAAATCAAATAGAAAATCTACATAGAGAAACTAAACACTTTAAATGGCGATGGTGTGGATGAGTTTAATGGTGAATTATGAATACGTGAACGATACGAACAATGAAAATTCGTGAAAATATCAATGAGAAATATGCACATGGTATGGGTTCATTAGGATCAACGATTCGTATTTATTTGGTTGATTTATTATAACTCAATAAATTCTCCTTTTGGGAGCAATTCATCGGAAAATACCCTTTTGGGGGTTAAAGCACAAATTTCAATAATATCGTCGCTAAAGTTATAATCTTTGAAATAAGATATGAAACTCTCTTTTGGAGAGATCAAGACTCACCCTTGTGGGGTGATCATCAACTAAATCAATTCTTTTGGAATATGAAAAAGTGGATTTTCAAGCTAAAGATCACAACTTTATCGACATGCAATTTTAGCGCAATAATACAACCAAACGAATAAGAATCACATCTCCTAACTACGCCTTACCATGCACAATAGAAAATTAGCTAATCATACTGAAAATAAACAGAGAATTCATCATATATAGCATGGTTCTACACAATACAATCAAAAAGAGTTCAAAATACGATGAAAAACACCCAAATACGGGGTATGAGTTTAAGAAAATATCACCAAATCTCCACTTTTAGACTCCAAACTCTCTGGAAAACTGAAGAATAGCCTCTGGAAATTTACAGAATTTTTCAGAGAGAAAATTCGGCTCCTAGGTGCTCCAGTACGCCAAGAATACGGCCTAAAACCCTAGATTACGCTTATATAATAGGCATTGCGGGTTTAATGAGCTAACGGGTCCAAAACCCGCACCCAATAGCATTTAAAACCAAACCCGTAGCCGCCGCAAATCGTGGCCGTCGGATCTTGCGGGATTTATCCTCGCAGCGCCGTGTGGCGCTTTAAAAATCGTGCAAACCCGCATCGCTTCACAAGCTGCCTTCGCCCGTTGGATCGTGCGGCTACTCGATACGATGGCGCCACGTCGCCTTGAGGAACGCTGCCGCTTCGTTCGGTTTTGGATCAACGTCGTCCCTTCGATCGAAATCGAGCGGTCTGTATTGGGCCGCGTCGTCTGCTGCGGATTCGAATTCAAATCGCGGTCGCCGATAAATGCAGGCCGTTGGATGAAAATGAGATCAGCTCGATGAGTGCCACGTCGCCTCGAGTACGCGTCCGTCTGCTGCTGCGTTTTGCTGCGATCCGGGCCGTTGGATTGAGATCCAACGGCGAGTAAAAATCCACGTCGCCCGCTTCTCGTATGCCGCTGGATCAGGCAGAACCGGTGGATCGATGCCACGTGTCCGCGGAGATTCGTGCGGATCACCGTATTTCCGTATGTTTAAAGTATTTCTGGCGTATTTCTCCAATTTATTGGTATTCTGCATTCAAAAATTCACAGTAATTAGCACAGATCTCAGAAAAATACAAATAAATAGTCGTTGGAATCGTGAGATCGAGACCAAGCTATGAAAAATATAAAAAGTGTAGAAATACTTCGTTAATTGCTGTTTTGTGTTCAAATAAGGTGTTTTCTCTAATAAAAGATGGTGTACAAAATACGAACATATTAGAGAACAGTTAAGCATCATATGGGCACAAAGTATTGCTAGATGAGGGGTTAAATACGCAATATTCAACCCAAATCAGAAGACACCAGCTTCCACCCTTATTTAGACCCTTCATTATGGAATGAAGTGACTGGTGAGCCGACTTGATCTCATGTATTTGGATTTCATATGGTCTCTAAACCCTCGCAAGTCCAGGGGACAGCTTGTTCTACCTCTACCACCGCATCCTTCCAACGGCTTAATGGAAAGTTAACGGTGGAGAATAACCATCTAAGGGCTGAGGTAACTACAAACAAGGATTTACTCATGCAAATAGGTCCGAGATGTGGAGTTAATGTTTTGACCCTATACCCCGACGCGGTATAACTTCTTAGTAATTCAATATAAGTTTCATTAGTCTATTACAAGTTCTAGTTATATTTTACTTTGTTAATTTTAGCTTAATTACTATATTAATTGTTTAATCGCATATAGGACATAACCGTCAGTGCATCGTCAGCTACAGCAGATGCCTCAACTTCTGCACCTGCTACAGGTGCAGCAACATCTGCACCTGCAGCAAGAGCCCTTGATGAGTATGCCCCTGCTGATGATGAGCCTCCACATCTTACCGACTTATATGTATTTATTTCTATATTACTTTTGCATCTTACTAAAGAATTATTATAATATCTTTGTTGTGTATAGTAGAAATGTAGTAATGTAAAAAAAATTTGTGCATCCATGCATGAACTGTAGTATTTTTACATTAGAAAGCTTTTTCTAGGCTTTTAAAATTCAAATAGAGCATACGTCTATCTTTTCTTTATTTGTCACAGTGTGTGTGTGCGCACACGCGTGCCAAGTCAGTGTGTGTCAGTGTGGCAATGTGTGTGTGTGTGTCAATGTGTATGTGTCTGTGTGCCATGTCAGTGTGTGGGTGTGTGTCTTGTCAAGGCAATGATGATGATGATATGCCAATAATTAGTGTGTGTGTAGTCTATGTGTGTACCTGTGTCTGTGTGTATAGTTTGTGTCAGTGTAAAACTTATTTTTGTGAAAAATAACGAGGCATGATAGGATGGTCGGTAATTATACAGACAACCATCTTGTAGCCATTCTGTGTCCAATGATTACAATTGGCAAATCTGAGCCTCATTCTTGTGTGTCTGTGTGTGTGTGTGTGTGTGTGTGTGTGTGTGTGTGTGTGTGTGTGTGTGTGTGTGTGTGTCAGTGTGTATACCAAGTCATTGTGTCTTTGTCATTCAGTGTGTATCTGTGTGCCATGTTAGTGTGTGGATATGTGTCTGTTGAGGCGATGATGATGACAATCTGCCAATAATTAATGTGTGTGCTAGTATGTGAGTGTAGTCTGTGTCAGTGTAAAACGTATTTTTAAGAAAAATGACAAGGCATGATATGATGGTATGTAATTATGCAGACAACCATCTTGCTACCATTCTTTGTCTAGTGATTACAATGGGCAGATCTAAGCCTCATTCTTTTATGTGTGTGTGTGTGTGTCTGTGTGTGTCAGTGTCTGTGCCAAGTCAGTGTGTCTATGTCATTCAGTGTGTGTCTGTATGCCATTCAATTGTATTTCGTTTTCCAGTATTTTGATGAGTTTGTAAATAACATTAGCTTGCTTTGTTAATTTTGTTTTGTTGATTTGATCATGGTGTTGTTGGTACCCTCGTCCGTGTTCATAATGTTATACTCTTTGAATTCATTTAAGAGAAATATGGGGTGTCTACTAACCAGGATGAATTTTCTCATGCTCTCATTAAACATGCTGCTCTTCTCCATTATTTTTTTCTGTTGTTGACATGGTTCGTTTTGATGTTTATATTATAAAGCTCCAATATATCTAAAATTGCAAGAACCCAAAGTGCTTTGCTCACAAATTTAACCATTGCAAATCTAATGGTTTTGCTAGAATATGTATGTTTGCATTAATTCGTCAACACTTGAGTCCGTTAGATTTTTTGTGTATAAGATTTTCATAATACGAAGATCAAACTAAAATGATGCTTAACATTTAAAGAAATAAGAAGTGTGTTTTTAACGAGTATAGATGATATAATTTCTTCTTGTTTAGCCAATGCCCATAATTATCTTCGTTTAATTTGATATGTTTTTGTGTGTGTATCTCTCTCTCTCTCTCTCTCTCTCTCTCTCTCTCTCTCTCTCTCTGTGTGTGTGTGTGTGTGCGTGTGCGTGTGTGTGTGTGTGTGTCTGTGTGCGTGTCCTGTGTCTATACAATGGGTGTCTGTGTCTTTATTTGTGTGTGTGTGTGTGTGTGTGTGTATTTCTCTCTCTGTTTGTGTCTATGTACCAAGTCTCTCTCTCTCTCTCTCTATTTGTGTGTGTGCACGCGCGCGCGCCAAGTCAGTGTGTGTGTCTGTGTCCTGTATGTATCTCATTATGTGTGTTTGTGTGTCTATGTGGCAAGTTACTCTCTCTCTCTCTCTCTCTCTCTCTCTCTCTCTCTCTCTCTCTCTCTCGGTGCTAAGTTCATGTATATCTGTATCATGTGGGTGTCTCATTGTGTGTGTGTGCGTGCGTGCGTGTGTGTTCTAAGTCTTTGTGTATTGGATTTTCATAATACGAAGATTAAGCTAAACATTGCTTAACATTTAAAGAAATATGGAGTATGTTTTTAACGAGTATAGATGATGGAATTTCTTCTTGCTTAGCCGATGCCCATAATTATCTTCGTTTAATTTGATATGTTTATGTGTGTGTGTGTGTGTGTGTGTGTGTGTGTCAGTGTCTGTGTCTATATGTATGTATGTATCTATGTCTTTGTGTGTGTGTGTGTGTGTCAGTGTGCATGTCATGTGCTCTCTCTCTCTCTCTCTCTCTCTCTCTCTCTCTCTCTCTCTCTCTCTCTCTCTCTCTCTCTCTCTCTCTCTCTCTCTCTCTCTCTGTGTGTGTGTGTGTGTGTGTGTGTGTGTGTGTGTGTGTACACGCGCACGCGCACGCGTGCGCGTGCGCCAAGTTTGTCTCTATGTGTGTGTCATTGTATGTGTGTGTTTGTATCTGTATACTACGTCAGTGTGTCTCATTGTGTGTTTGTGTGTGTGTCTTATTGTGTGTGTGGGGGCAAGTTAGTGTGTGGGTGTATCTGTGTTATCTGTGTATGTCTCATTGTGTGTGTCTCATTGTGTGTGTGTGTATCTGTGTTATGTGTGTGTCTCAATTTGTGTGTGCATGCGCGCGCTAAGTCTTTGTGTATTGGGTTTTCATAATACGAAGATCAAGCTAAACGATGCTTATCATTTAAAGAAATAGTGTGTGTGTGTGTGTGTGTGTGTGTGTGTGTGTGTGTGTGTGTGTGTGTCATTGTCTGTGTGTCTGTGTGCCAAGTCAGTGTTTGTTTGTTTGTGTGCATGTGTGCCATGTCAGTGTGCGTGTCATTGTATGTGTGTTTCCATTTCCTTTTCCTAACATGAAAACTGGAGCTCTACTATCCATTTCCTTTTCATCGTTAATAGTTAATTACAGTGAGTTAGAATCAACAAAATTAGCAATCTGATCCAACGGGTGAATTTTATATTAATTCCATCACCAGACTTTGCATCGGTGATCTCCTTTTATAATTGCTGCAAGAAGACTTAAAGTGGGTACATTTATTTACTTAATGTCATGTGTTTTAGACTTCTGTCTCTCCGTTGTGTCACTGACGATGAGATTAATGACCTTTAGTCCTCTACAAGGATAGTCTTGTAATTGATTGATTACCCCCATAGACTCTATATGTTGGAGATTTAATGCTTCAGCATTTCTATCTTGTTTGTTTTTGGGGTCTTATTCTTCTCAATTTTCAAAGAATAATTTGTAAGTTTGAAACGATAATCATGATACTACTTCAATTTTATGTAGGAGGCATCTTGATGCTTTATCTTTCTGTTCTAGCAATTTGTGTGTGACTGGTCTGATATGTGTGTGTAATCTGTTTCTATGTGTGGTCTCTCTCTCTCTCTCTCTCTCTCTCTCTCTCTCTCTCTCTCTCTCTCTCTCTCTCTCTCTCTCTCTCTGTGTGTGTGTGTGTGTGTAGTCTTGTGCATGTGGGTGGGTGGGTGTGTCTGTGTGAATAGTCTGATGTGTGTGTGGGGTCTCTGTGTGTAGTCTATGTGGAGGTCTGTGTGTGTACCCTGTTTTCTGTGTGTAGTTTGTGTGTGTAGTCTATGTGTGTAGGTGTGTAGGTAGTCTGTATGTGTAGACTGTGTTTGTAGTCTACTTGTGGATGTGAGGTTAGTCTATATGTGTAGTCTATGTGTCTGTGTAGTGTGTATGTATGTGTCTGTGTAGTCTGATGTGTGTGTGTGTGTGTGTGTGTGTGTGTGTGTGTTGTGTTTGTGTAGTCTGTACGTGTGGTCTGTAACGGTCCGTATTTTTCAATGCAACTATTCACGTAATTTCAATTTTTAAACTATTTTATAATGGTTTGTTAGGAGTTTTACGATTTCAAAAATTTCTTATAAAAATATTTTGAAGTACCAGACTAGTTACGGAGTATTTTAGTGAAACCGGATTTCATCAAATACCTCTAAAAGATCTGATAAAAATTCATTTTCAGATATTGCTGTTTTGGATTAATGAATTTATTTTCTATACAAACATCATCAAAACAATTTCAAACTTTTGCAGTAACATTCAATGATCATTTAGGGCTTCCCACATTTATTTCGTAATTTTCTGAAGTCAAATCGATAGAGAACCCACGGACCCGCTTCCTGAATGTTTCAGCCTAAAACCAGTATCTCTGTGGCTCAAACCCTGAAACGTATTTCGTATTCATGATACTCGTGACGATACGATCCCGTGGGTATGTTTTCGTAATTTTTCGGACACGTTTGACTCAATGGACAAAATCGTAATTTCAAGTTTTACTAATTACCGTTAATTAATTATTTTCACTACTTACCATTTTACGTTACCTTAATTATCTATCCTAATCATTTACGTAACTTATTAGCAGCCCACGAGGATCACACCTATCCAATTTTTCCACACACCCTCCACCAACCCTAATCACATTCTAAACTTAGTCAAACTCATTAATTACCCTATTAAATACCTCTTAATATTATATTAGTAATTAGTTATTATTTAAACCCCTTCACTGAACTCTATCTCCCACAGACTAACTCTCAGGCCCTCACCAGTTCTCTCTCCCCTCACGACACAGTTGTCTCTCTCTTTTCTCTCGTTATCTCTCTCCCCACCCTCACTCACCCTCGCACGACACCCCCACGTCGAAACCCATGCAAACCCTCCCAGCGAGCACCGGAGCGCCTCCCCGCGGCCTTCAACGCCTCGCCGCCGCCTCCTCCCACCGCCGACGAGGACCTCCCCCGAGCTTCCCCTCGACTTCACCACCACATGACCCACGGAGCACCGCCCAACCACCAAACACCCACGCCGCAGCTGCCCGCCTCCACACCGAGCAACCCCGAAACACCCCCAGCCTCCATCGCCTCACTGACGACGAAACAGCCCGACGAAGCCCCCCGAAGACGCCGTCGGAGCTCCACCCATTCACGTCGACCGTCTCTTCCCCTAGCTCCGACTTTGCTTCACCGCAGCACCCCGCGCTCCGCCCCTCTTCCTCCGCCTGACAGCAAACGAGGCCGCTCCGAGCGCCTCGACCCCAACTCCACCGATCGGACCCATCCTCCGTCGTGAGCAGCTCCCGCAAACATCCACCAAGCCACCGAAGCCCGCCTCGTTGACAGTCTCGCCTCGGAGCTCACAGCTCCGCCCCGAGACCCCAATGCCCTCGCTCGATCTTCCTCGTTGCCGGAGCTCCGACGTTCCCCCATACCTCTGTTCCGCCCTCCTCCGTTCATCACCGTCGCCTGCGAAGCCAAGCTCAGCTCTCTGCTTCAAAACCCAACGCAGCACCTCCGACGGGGCTTCCCTCCGACTGCATCGCTCGATCCTCCTCCAGCCCGCCGCTTGTTTCCTGTCCGCCACGACGACCAGCTCGTCTGAAGACGCCGCTGCAGTCGCCGCCGCTAACAGCAGCTCCTCCACGACGAACTCCGAGCAACAGACACCCTCCGCCAACCCCCGAAGTCCGGAGCTTCGCCCACCCCCCTGACGCTCGTCCTCACCCTTGCCGCTGCCACTGCCATGTCTCCACGCCCCTTCGCCTCGAAGCCTCGATGCCGGAGACCGCCGCCCCTCGCTGCCATCGCCGCCTTTAGCCACCGCCCGACGAGAAACTCCACCCCCCACCGTCGTCGATGCATGAGAAACAAAGAGAGAGAGGGTAAGTGAGGAATATACTGGTTTAATATAAAATACGTATAAACGTATTTTTAGCGTATTTTAATAATTATTAAATATGTATTTTTGATAAAAAAATTGATAACTAATTATATATACCTCAGAAAATTACAAGACTAGCTCTAGAAAATCAGAAATGACATTCTGGACCCAATGGCACTAGTTTCATCTCGATCCGACACTTAGTTTTTCCAGAATTAATTTTTAAGCCTAAAATTTAAATACGTTATTTTCGATTAAAAATCCGTAACTTGTTATTTTCACGTACAATTATATGTGAGAAAAATATATGTTAAAGTACTCTCCGAAACGGTCATTTTGACAGTTCATTTGCAACTTTCCGATACCGATTGCACCCAGAAGAAATGTTTGAATAATTACGTCACAAATTGAAAATTAGTTTTTAAATTGATTTTAAGCTTTTAAAGATTATAAAAATTAGTATAAACTTCAGAAAAATATTTCCTCCTACTGTAAAATTATTTTCAACATATCTAGCCTATAGAAAAATTTAGAACGCTTTCCGACACCGTTTCAATTGATTATAAAATCAAACACGTTAAGTTAAATAGGTAGAAAATAGGTGTTGTGTAACCGATTGTTCTTGTGTTTTGCAGGTACAAATTCTTGTGCACCAGCTTCTGTGGAAGCCTTAGATTCATTTTCGGCTTGCTACGTCAATCTCGAAATCTGTAAGTCACGACTAATTCTAAAATTAGAAAATTAGTTAGTGTCCCCGTATGTACTTAGGAACATTATCTATAGCCTCCGAACGACTATTTGACTTGAACTGAACTAGAGACCTAATCTAATAGGGAAGTAATCAACTACAGATTACTTCGCCAACTTTCAACTTTGGTGGTTATAGCACACAACCATCAACTGGAGTAAATTATGTGATAAACAGTACTTCTACATGCTCGAAGCATGGAATCAGTATTACCGTCGTTGGACTTGTCTTTATCCTCAGTTCGTTTTGGCACAGTCAGCTTTGGAATGAGTTACCACCCTCTGGTTTTCAATGAGAAAGTCAACCAGTGGACTTGGGTTGACTAACATGTGATACACCGTATGGAACATCTTGTGAAACTTGTTGTGAAATATCTTGTGGAATATCTGGTGGAACATCTCATGAAACATCTTGTGGAACATCCCGTATAAATATGTACATAGAACACTTGACACTTCACGGGGGTTTTTGGGGTAACTCATAGTTTGAGAGAGTATGGGAGTGACTGGAGTTCAATCTTCCCGTCCCGCTGCTTGTGTTTCGGCATACCATCCCGTTGCCTGTGTTTCGGCAAAATACATGTACCGTGCCTGTGTTTCGGCATTCCTCTGGGTCGCGCCCAGGCAAGAGATGGACTTGATGGTCACATATTGTACTCTCCGACTTGAGTCACGTAGTTTAGCGTATAAGTTTTTATCGGTGGCACACATAAGAATGATAAGCTTCCTTCAATGGACCATGATCCGGTCAATGTGCTTGGCTAAGTTTGTTGGATCACCCTTGCTAGACTTGGGGTAAGTGATCCTGGCTTAGTCACTTCCATGGCCGTGTTCCGCTGGACCGCAAGGATGTGAATCATGATTGTGTAACACCATCGATCTTCATCACTATCACACTATCTTTAGCTAATACAGTGACCGCTACTCTACACGTTCCATGTACGTTATGCAGTCACAGTGCTTTACTTGTCGTACCTTTAGCTACAGCGGTAGCATGTTTCACTTGCTTAGCCTGCTCTACCATTGTACCATTGTTCCCCTTGTCGGTTCGGTTTATTTTTACTACTCAGTTGCGTACAGTAGTTGCTCAGTACTTTACTTTCACTCCAGTTTATTTGTACTTAGTTACTTTTTCTCATACTTGTGCACTGCTTCTTTTCTATACTTAGAATTGTTGTGACTTACCTTCGGTTCCATTTATGGCACCGACAGACGACGACCAGGTTAAAGAAATTGCCCCTGAGTTTACAGAGCCAGAGTACGACCCGGAGACTGCAGAATTTTAGCTGTTTGTATTGGTGTGAGTGTGCTATGTTATGTATTTCCTTTCCGCATTTCCTTTCTGTATTTCCTTGATGTATTGGTGAGAGAGTGCTGCTTGCTGTTGTATTTTAATTTGGACTGTAATAATGTACGCTGGTTTGAGTATTGGTACATCTCTGGATTGTGGCTATTTTGTTTTCACTGGTAAACTGCAGGACCTGCGCAAATATCAAATAAGTAACAGGCCCCCGAGAGCGGGTCGTTACAGGTCTATGTGTACGTGTGTGGGAGGGTGTGGTAGTCTGTGTGTCGGTGGGGGAATATGTGGTAGTCTGTGTGTAGGTGGGGGAGGGTGTGGGTAGTCTTCATGTGTACGGGTGTGGGGAGTATTTATGTGCAGTCTGTGAGTTGGAGGTGGTCTGTATGTGTAGTCAGTGTGTCTGTATCTGTGTCTGTCTTTGTGTGTGTAGTTTGTGTAGGAATATGATGCCCTCGAGGCCATTTATTCCTGTGTGAAAAGCACAAACATCTTGTTCGAAATAACAGTAAGCTGTTTGGTAATAATTTATCTAAGTTATATTGTAATATAGTTAACATTAGATATCAACTTAGGTAAAGTCCTGAGACTTTATGCAAGGTCAAATGGGTATCGAGATGAGTATCTCGATCATGGAGAAATGTTTGACCGTCTGTAGCATAAGTCTAAAATGGTTCGTGGTCGTAGATGTTTCGAGACAAGGATATCGAAACATCGGATAGACCATTGTGTCTTAGTCTTCACCGTTTAGCGGTGGCGATGATCTCATGATCGCTTGACTTGGCGAAGTCGAAGACGAGACACAGGTGCTCATTAGAATGAGTTCACTGAACGATCCACTAGAGTTATCATATGGTTATATTGACCAATCTGTCAGTGATAACTCTGAGTGATGATAGGATAGTTGGTCTTTTGAATTGAGGTCATTTTGACAAACCTGTGCGTGAACGGTGCCACTTATATCAACTGACCTAGCTTCGAGGCAAGGCCTGTCGAAAGGTCTTTTGATTGGGTGTCACTTGAAACGTACGAGGCGAGTAATGACCAAGAGAGGATTCGTCTCTCCCGGTCAATGGGAGTTAGTGTCGTAGAGTTAGTTCGGTCTTTAGTAAAAACTCTGCGCAGAGTATGTTGGAAGAAGTCCAACATTAGTTGACTAAAGATCGATAGAAACTAACCGGAGTCAAGTTATTGGGGTTGACAGTTTGACCGTACCCCAGACTTGATCTACACGACACAATTTAGACGAAGAGATTATAACTGCGGAAATCATCACGAAAACAGTTAGGTGGTCCCGACAATACTCATGTCAATGAGTCAACCACATAATGATGATTCCTGAAGCAGGGACGGCAACCACTGCTCGTGGTCACTGCCGTATAGGGCTTCGAGCCCAACCTGTTGTAAGGGTCAGGCTGTAGGGTCTCACACAGAGTGCAACGCTTCGTCTAGTAATATGTAGAAATTAGTTAGGGAGAATATTTGTATTTGATGCAAAAGAAGAGATAATTGCATTTGATGCAATATGGTAATTTAAGCTTAGATAGGGACTACTTTGCATTTGATGCAAAAGCGATTAAATATGTATTAAATTGTTTAATACAATATTTAATAATATAAACGCAAGGAAAAGTTCACGGGTAAGACGGGAATGTCCCGGTCTAGACCCAGGTTCGAACGACGTCCAAATCGGACACCAGATGATCAAGTTATGCTCAAAACAGCCCAAAGGGTCAGATCAGGCCAGACCAGGCAGACCAGCTTAGTCTGGATCTGGTCTGGCCTGCTGGCCAGACCCAGTCAAGCCCCAGCGGGCCTGGGCCTGGGCGCCCGGCCCAGGCCCTGGCCCCGGGCGCCTGGGCGCAGGCCCAGGCGCTGTGCGCCTGGGCCTGGGCCCAGGCGGCCCAGGACGCCTGGGCGCTGGGCACCCAGGCGTTCTGGGCCGGGCGCCTGGCCCAGCCCTGGCGCCCGCGCCAGGCGCCAGGCTGGCGCCTGGGCGCCCGCGCAGGCGCCAGGCTGGCGCCCGCGCCAGGCGCCAGGCTGGCGCCCGCGCCAGGCGCCAGGCTGGCGCCTGGGCGCCCGCGCTAGGCGCCAGGCGCCTGGGTGCCCGCGCCCAGACTGGGCGCCCGTGCCCAGGTCTGGGTTTGGGTGCCCAGTCAGGTTTTGTGGGTCCCACCTTTGGGTGTGGAACCCTAGGTTTAATGGGTAGTTTTGACGGCTCAGTTTTTGCGAAAAACTAGCCTAGGGCTGATCTTTGGACACTCAATTGGAGGGTCAAACGAACTCCGATTGACGAACCGTTTTTTCCTATGCGTTCACGGTTGAACGCTTGTCGTATTGATAGGTTGTATCAATCCTGAAGCTCAACGGTGAGTGAGTTAAAATTCACGGAAGTTTGCACTTTGTGAAGTGCAAACTAACTTGATTTTAATTAACTCGTCATTTAGTCCCACATCGGATTTTGAGAAAATGGGAGAGTCCGCCGCCTATATAAATAGGGGTCTCCCCCCTTTCTCAAAAGTCGTCCCAAGCTCAAGATCTGAGCGGCTCTCGTAAATGTTGTAGCACGCTCGGATCTAAGCTTAAATTAATAATTTCTCTTCTCCCTAAATTTCTGCCTTACTCCTACAGGCTCTAGCAAAGCCACAAAGGAGTTCGGATTCTGAATCTGAAATCTTGGCGGAGGTTTCACTCGCGTGAAACTTTCTTCGGCGCGTGGTTGGCTCGGCGGCACGGGGATTGATCGCCTCGGGATGCGGAGCGGTTCGAGGAGCGGTTCGGGGAGCGGTTCAAGGAGCGGCTCGGCGTGGGACGGGAGCAGCTCGGAAGACGGCGCGGAACATCTCGCCTGCTCCAGGGCTGAGATACCGGGTATGTGGTTAAAGTATTTTATTAGCATTAGTTTAGTTTAATCGCAGTAGGCTAGATCCTTCTTGGGATGGTCAGACCCATCCCAAGTCGGCATAGATCTTGGCATAGGGTCTTGGACCTTAGGGCTAAGTTAAAATTGTTTTAACTGCATGTTAATTTAGATTAACTAGTTTTTCTTCCGCTGCAAATGTTTTTGTGTCTATGTTCCGTCCGACTTAGGATGGGACTAGAGTTTTTGTGCCCTAAGGGACCGCCAATTCCCCAACAGTGGTATCAGAGCCAAGGTTTGCGTAGTCGATCAAGGTACTGCGATTTCATTAAACTTGTTAATGCTTTTAAGTACTTTTAAATTTTTTAAAGTTATTAGATAATTTTAAAAAATGTTTTTTTTTAAAAGTTCAAAATTCTATGTGATAAATTTTTGGACTTGAAAATTTTTAAAATAACGTTTTAAAATTTATGTAATAATTTTAAATCTTTAAAAGTTTAAAATTATTTTGGATGCCTTAAATTTTTTATATGATAAATTTTTAAGCATGGAAATTTTAAAATGATGTTTTTAAATTTATGTGATAAATTTTAAAATTGATTTTAAGGCTTTAAATTTATGCGATAAGTTTAAAATATTTTAGATGTTTAAAAATTGTATATGATAATTTTTTGAACATGGAAAACTTTTAAAGTAATGTTTTAAATTTATAAGATATTTTTAAAACTGATTTTAAAAGTCTAAAAATTGTTTATGCGATAAACTTAGTTTATTTAATTGTTAAATAGATATGCACTTTCATTTTATGTTGATAAAATTAGTGTAGCTTTATTTTAATGGCTTGTTAATCTTGTCCCTTATTTGATAACACAAGACAACCCTTTAGGTTAGCCATTAAAAATGATTAAAATTTATTACTTGAATTTTAATGACATGCTATGTTTTAATAAATCATTGACAACAATATTAAGACCTAATTCCTGATTAGGGTAGTCCTTTAAATGAATTTTCAATTCTAATCGTTATAATTAATTTTCATTAAAGGACTTCGCTTCTAGCGTTGTTAATAAAATTTATTAAAATCCTGATAATGATTAGGGTAGCACGTGAACCTTATAGTTGATAAGGACTTAATAAAAGTTATTAAACAAATCCTAAAATTTTGAATTTAAGGATTCAACTAGTTGATAGGATTAATTAGTTGTTAATAAAAGCTGTTTAGTCTATGGCATACATACAAAAATGACAAGCTTCATTCAATGGACCATGATCTAGTCAATGTGCTTGGCTAAGAGTTCTGGGTCAACCCTTGCTAGTCCAAGGGGTAGTGATCCTGGCTTAGTCAATTCCCTGGCTGAGTTCCGCTGGACCGCAATGTCGCGAATCATGATTGTATGACACCCTGGACTATATCTAAGTCAAATACGTTAATGATCTTTTTCAAGATTAGCCGTAGCCCTCCTTGTTTTAGGGGTTAGCAACTATAGGGACCGTGTTACAGTTGTTGAGATACACTCAAGCTGTGACATGGCAACCTTGTAGAAACCAACTTCTTAAATACATAAGATGACATCTTGACTTGACCCAAACCGACGTTGTCGTGAATACACCGAGCGGCGGCGCAAGTTTAGTCAAGGATGCAGTCTGCCTAGATGTAGTCTAAGACCTGACCCAAACCAACGTGTCGTGCATACACCGAGCTGAGGGGCAAGTCAGGCTAAGACACGAAAACAAGGGTCCGACTAGACTAGACATTGTGATTTGGATGAGCACACTCATGATCACGAATGGCTAGGGGCAAAAACCCATTAAGAGAGTCATATCCGGTATGATCGATGAAGAGTCATCTTCCGATCGCAGAGTCAATCAACTTGTTGAGCTACACTCAAGGTTGTTTAGACTCAAGGTGATTGGAACTCTTACCCATTAATTTTTAATTCGATTAAATCGTTCGTTATTAAGCTTTAAAACGATCGTAAAAATAGTGGGAGGATATAGATAGATAAAAGCCAATCTACCTATATTTAATATTGAACATATGCTAAAACTAGGGCAAGACTATGTTTACCGTAGGAATTAAAATATAATATTTTAATAAGTTTATTGGTCAAATGTTGATTAATTGAATATCAAGTTAAATTCTAATTGATATAATTAAACTATATTCTCATTGACATTAAATGACCTTCTAAAGAACAGACTTAAGAAATATGATTTCATTAAGTTCTGGGTCCAACAAATAAATTAAAGCTACATGTCACTCGTCTCTATATGAGGCAGCTTGAACATATAGGACATTCAAAGTATGTTTCTCCCTACAACTTGTCGAGCTACCCTCAAGGTTGTATGGATAAACAATTTTGATCCGCAAAGTTCGAAAATTCGATCAAACCGTTTGAGTCGAATACGAGTGCATGAGCGGTGCAAGACTATGTATCCCAACCGGATCTTGAGACAGGCAACTTCTTGAGCTACACTCATGATTGCAAAGCTCAAGCGTTTGGATACATAAGTTGCTTGCATAGCTATTTATTTATGTTGATATCTAAATGTGATTTAGAAAAAGGGAAAAGGCACTTCGGAAAGTCAATTGAGAAAGTTAGTTTAATTTATCATTAGTAAAGGCATAAGTAGGAGGAAATGAAAATGTGACATATTTTGATGTCACGATTTCAGAATAAATTGTTATACAAAAGACGTTTAACACATTTTGACGAATGTCGTCACATTGCTTCTGAAGTAATGTTTTGTGTTAAGTAATTTGTAAATAACTATATATATATTAAATGTTAATATATAAATACACAAGATAGTAGCAAACTTGTATGGTAAAATTAGACTAGGCCGTATCAAGAGATTAAGCTTCACAAGTCACATAAAGAGGGGTCTGACCTCTCGTATTATGAAGTCTACGGACACTTGTGAGTCTTAGCCTCTTAAGATACAATGGTCGAAACCCATCTGTGAGACAGTGGGAGAATGAGTTGTCGAACTCAGTCTAGTACATACTGATGTACCCGAGTCTAGATTAACCAAAATAAGTTATTCGTATATTTTATTAAGACACGTGTTCTTGATGAAACACAAGTCTGATAAAATAAAGAACGAAATGTCTAAAGTATTTAAACTGATTCGATTAGATCGAATGGTCAAATACTTAGCTAAATAAAATCTTGTGTAATTAAAAGAAAATATGATTTTCTCTCAGATCAAGTCTGTTAACACATCGGTGTGTTAAAAGGTATGAATCACACTTAGTTAGACTTGGTGCGATCCATTGTAAGTGACTCTGAGTTAAGTCCTCCCTCTGAGTTAAGTCCCAGATAGTAATGCCTAGGGTTTGATAAAGTTCTATGAAAACATTATCAATAATATATTCAATAAATCAATCGTAAGGAAGTTGTATTATTACTCGAATCTCGTGAGACGGATTGTCGAGTTAGACATCATAACTGATGATGACTTAGTCAACTTCTAAGATGAAATTCGAAGTAGTAACTCCGATTTAAAACTTGATGCAGGTCCGTGTGCGTAAATAAATTTGAGAATTTAGTTTACGTGCCCAATGAAAATGTTTCCTCACTTTCTGCAAGTAAATCTTTAAGTTGAAAGATTGGTGCAGAAAAGAAATAGTGAAGTACAATAATGTTGTGCGGGAACGGTTTTCATCCTAATTTCTTTAAAACGGATTATGATGAAACCGGTTTCGCCAACAGATGTGTACAGATCTACTCGGACCAAAGCCGATGTAAAACGCTTAAGTTGACCATGAAAATTTGCGCATTCACTTATAAGTTCGTTTTTCTAAATATGATTTAGATGAACCAACTTATATGAAATAGCCAGATAGTTTTCAAGGTCAGTGGGAGCATGTAAATTACATGCGAGACATCAAAGAGATGGAACATACATTTTGACAAAGTAATCAAAAGGTTTAATACTTTATCAAGAATAGTTATGAGCCATTTAAAATGACCATTAACTAATTTAAAATCATTATCGTAAGGTACGATGAACTGGATAAGATCCAGGGAAATAAAATATTATAGATTCCGATAGACCAAATGAATTATTTGAATGAGATTCAAATGGTTGGTCTAATATAAACATAAAAACCCCTTAAGTCTATAGTGTAGACGGTTTTAGCAGATCCACTCACGAAGGCTCTACCACATGAAGTCGGGAAAACTTATGTGTAAAAACGATATTAGATATCGAGATAAATGGGCCTGAGTGCAAGTGGGAGATGTAGGAATATGATGCCCTCGAGGCCATTTATTCCTGTGTGAAAAGCACAAACATCTTGTTCGAAATAACAGTAAGCTGTTTGGTAATAATTTATCTAAGTTATATTGTAATATAGTTAACATTAGATATCAACTTAGGTAAAGTCCTGAGACTTTATGCAAGGTCAAACGGGTATCGAGATGAGTATCTTGATCATGGAGAAACGTTTGACCGTCTGTAGCATAAGTCTAAAATGGTTCGTGGTCGTAGATGTTTCGAGACAAGGATATCGAAACATCGAATAGACCATCGTGTCTTAGTCATCACCGTTTAGCGGTGGCGATGATCTCATGATCGCTTGACTTGGCGAAGTCGAAGACGAGACACAGGTGCTCATTAGAATGAGTTCACTGAACGATCCACTAGAGTTATCATATGGTTATATTGACCAATCTGTCAGTGATAACTCTGAGTGATGATAGGATAGTTGCTCTTTTGACTTGAGGTCATTTTGACAAACCTGTGCGTGAACGGTGCCACTTATATCAACTGACCTAGCTTCGAGGCAAGGCCTGTCGAAAGGTCTTTTGATTGGGTGTCACTTGAAACGTACGAGGCGAGTAATGACCAAGAGAGGATTCGTCTCTCCCGGTCAATGGGAGTTAGTGTCGTAGAGTTAGTTCGGTCTTTAGTAAAAACTCTGCGCAGAGTATGTTGGAAGAAGTCCAACATTAGTTGACTAAAGATCGATAGAAACTAACCGGAGTCAAGTTATTGGGGTTGACAGTTTGACCGTACCCCAGACTTGATCTACACGACACAATTTAGACGAAGAGATTATAACTGCGAAAATCATCACGAAAACAGTCAGGTGGTCCCGACGATACTCATGTCAATGAGTCAACCACATAATGATGATTCCTGAAGCAGGGACGGCAACCACTGCTCGTGGTCACTGCCGTATAGGGCTTCGAGCCCAACCTGTTGTAAGGGTCAGGCTGTAGGGTCTCACACAGAGTGCAACGATTCGTCTAGTAATAGGTAGAAATTAGTTAGGGAGAATATTTGTATTTGATGCAAAAGAAGAGATAATTGCATTTGATGCAATATGGTAATTTAAGCTTATATAGGGACTACTTTGCATTTGATGCAAAAGCGATTAAATATGTATTAAATTGTTTAATACAATATTTAATAATATAAACGCAAGGAAAAGTTCACGGGTAAGACGGGAATGTCCCGGTCTAGACCCAGGTTCGAACGGCGTCCAAATCGGACACCAGATGATCAAGTTATGCTCAAAACAGCCCAAAGGGTCAGATCAGGCCAGACCAGGCAGACCAGCTTAGTCTGGATCTGGCCTGGCCTGCTGGCCAGACCCAGTCAAGCCCAAGCGGGCCTGGGCCTGGGCGCCCAGACCCGCCTGGGCCTGGGCGCCCAGACCCGCCTGGGCCTGGGCGCCCGGCCCAGGCCCTGGCCCCGGGCGCAGGCCCAGGCGTTGTGCGCCTGGGCCTGGGCCCAGGCGGCCCAGGACGCCTGGGCGCTGGGCGCCCAGGCGTTCTGGGCCGGGCGCCTGGCCCGGCCCAGGCACCCGCCTGGGCGCCTGGCGCCAGGCGCCTGGCGCCTGGGTGCCCGCGCCCAGACTTGGGCGCCCGTGCCCAGGTCTGGGTTTGGGCGCCCAGTCAGGTTTTGTGGGTCCCACCTTTGGGTGTGGAACCCTAGGTTTAATGGGCAGTTTTGACGGCTCAGTTTTTGCGAAAAACTAGCCTAGGGCTGATCTTTGGACACTCAATTGGAGGGTCAAACGAACTCCGATTGACGAACCGTTTTTTCCTATGCGTTCACGGTTGAACGCTTGTCGTATTGATAGGTTGTATCAATCCTGAAGCTCAACGGTGAGTGAGTTAAAATTCAAGGAAGTTTGCACTTTGTGAAGTGCAAACTAACTTGATTTTAATTAACTCATCATTTAGTCCCACATCGGATTTTGAGAAAAGGGGAGAGTCCGCCGCCTATATAAATAGGGGTCTCCCCCCTTTCTCAAAAGTCGTCCCAAGCTCTAGATCTGAGCGGCTCTCGTAAATGTTGGAGCACGCTCGGATCTAAGCTTAAATTAATAATTTCTCTTCTCCCTAAATTTCTGCCTTACTCCTACGGGCTCTAGCAAAGCCACAAAGGAGTTCGAATTCTGAATCTAAAATCTTGGCGGAGGTTTCACTCGCGTGAAACTTTCTTCGGCGCGTGGTTGGCTCGGCGGCACGTGGATTGATCGCCTCGGGATGTGGAGCGGTTCGAGGAGTGGTTCGGGGAGCGGTTCAAGGAGCGGCTCGGCGTTGGACGGGAGCAGCTCGGAAGACGGCGCGGAACATCTCGCCTGCTCCAGGGCTGAGATTCCGGGTATGTGGTTAAAGTATTTTATTAGCATTAGTTTAGTTTAATCGCAGTAGGCTAGATCCTTCTTGGGATGGTCAGACCCATCCCAAGTCGGCATAGATCTTGGCATAGGGTCTTGGACCTTAGGGCTAAGTTAAAATTGTTTTAACTGCATGTTAATTTAGATTAACTAGTTTTTATTCCGCTGCAAATGTTTTTGTGTCTATGTTCCGTCCGACTTAGGACGGGACTAGAGTTTTTGTGCCCTAAGGGACCGCCAATTCCCCAACAGTTTGTGTGACTGTGTCTATGTAGTCTGATGTTTGTATGCTATGTTTGTGTAGTCTTTATGTGTGGTCTATGTGGGTGTGAGTAGTCTGTATGTGCAGTCAGTATGTGTGACTGTACTTTTTATTAAAATATTGTGTTTCTGTTTTTTTGTGTCTATGTAGAGGTGATGATGATGGTCTGCCAAGACATTTTAGATTTTATTTTTGACAAACATGACATAGTGAGGTTGGATGGCCTGCAAACACAAACTACACCCAAAGACTACCCACACACTCCCACACACAGACTACACACACAGACTAGACATATAGACTACACACCAACTACACACACAAAGACAGCTACAGACACATTGACTACACATACAGACTACACACACCCACCCACAAACTACACATACATACTATCCACACCCTCACATACAGACTACCCACACCCTCCTCCACATACCCACACAGATCACACATACAGACTACATAAATACATCACACACATACACAAACACAGACACACCCACACTAACTACACATACAGACTACCCCACACCCACACATAGCTACAAACAGACACAGACACATCACACACACATCAGTACACATAAACAGAGACACAGCACACACACATCATACTACATACAGACACAGACACACATACTACAGACATACGCAAACAAATGACACATATGGGCATGCAACAATCTCGCAGCTATTTTTTGTCAAGTGATTACAATGGGCATAGCTGAGCCCTCTTTCATTGGCTTTTCTTTTGTGAAAAATGAATCTTCACGTTTAAATAGTATTACTGTATATTGAATTTATTATTTTTTTTTTAATTTTTTTCTTTCATTGGTTTTTCTTTTATAAAAAATGAATTTTTACTTTTTTGACTTTTAAATAGTATTACTGTATTTTGAATTTAAATTTTATTATTTAAATTTTCAATTTCACTAACGGTACCATCAGTGTACAAAATTTTATTTTTTTTAAATGTTAATTTATTACTAATGGGCCGTCAGTAATAATTAATATATAGCTGACGGCTCCGTCAGCTATACTTTGGGTTTTCAATAACGAATCCGTCAACGTTATGTATTAAATTTTTAAAAAATCTAACTATTACTAACGGATCCGTCAGCAAAAGTCTTTGTCTTCGCTGACAGAACCGTCAGCATTTTTTATTTATTTGTTATAAAAATTAAATTATTGCTGATGAAACCGTTTGCAATGGATTTAATTTCATTGATGGTACATCAGTAGTTGTTTTATTACTTACGGACGGGTCTGTCAGTATTTTTTATACTTTCCCTGACGGTAGTTGATGCCATCAACGACTTTTACTGACGGATTCGTAAGTAAATGTTTTACACACCTAATCACGCTAACAGACCTTCTAACGGTCGTCTGCCATCAGCGAAGGTTTTTGCTGACGGTGTTTTTACTTTACTAACGACAAAAGTCATCAGTTAAGCCTCTTTTTCTTGTAGTGATTATTTATATATCATTTTACAAGTGCAAGGTTTTTGATAGATATAATAACCTATTATGTTCACATCCATCATGTTAAATAAATCGAATGGAAACAAATTGTATTTTCAATTAATGATTTCCTTCCATGATATGCAGTAGCTAATCATCTAATAATGTCCTTCATCCCCCACTCCGAAATAAATATTAAATAAATAAAATAAAATAAAAATAACACAGTCACCACACACACCAACCCCTGCTGCTGTATGCATGAGAGCATTTCATGTGTTTTCTCAACCTGTAGGGTTGATGTTAAAACGCGAGAGAGAGAGAGAGAGAGAGAGAGAGAGAGAGCAAGAATAAGCAGGCATCAAATTATTGAAGAGTCATATAAATGACTAATTAGATTAGAGCAATATGATTAAGCAGCTATCTTAATCGACATTGAATCAAACACATAAGAAAAAAATTTAACAATAATCAAGGATGATTGAAAATATTGAAATTTTATCTCGATGCAATGAGAGAAAATCTAGAGCTAACGAGGGAGCGGATCGGTTTTGCGCAAATTGATGAAGAAACCTTAATTAAGGGAGCTGATCGGTTTTTCTCACTGTAGACAAAGAGAAATGATCAATGAGAAAACGAGGAGGCTCAGAGGACGAGCATCATGATAAGAGTAAGGCTCAGAGGACGAGCATCAATACTTATTGGTTTTCCTCGTCAATACCTATCGTTCTCTAGGAGGGATCGAGATTTGGGGGCGAAGGGTTTTCCTCGACAGAGCAGATGTGAATGATTCGGTTAGTGATCAATTGGAATTGGGGAAGGGGGAATCAGTATTTTGGGGGAGGGATCGATCAATTGTGAAGAATTCTGTCGATCGGTGCCTTATTTTATCGGTTAGATGTGAAGGATTCAGTCGATCGGTGTCTTCCTTTAGTAGGGGTTTCGCTGACGGCTCCGTGGGTAAGGATTTTTTATGGGGGTTTCCCTGACGGCACCGTAAGTGACATGAAAGTATCACTGACCACTCCTTCATGGAAACCAACTTTTGCTGATGGGTAACTTACATGTTAGTGATAGCATCGAAAAAATCTCAACTTTTGCTAACGGCCATAATTTCTAATCATCGAATGGTAACACGCCATAGTGAAAAAATAGATACCAACCAACGAACCATTACTGATGGAAAGGGACAACCGTCAGTTAAGTCATCAAAAAATTTACATTGTGCCCAACGTTCGCTAACGGAAACGATTGTCTGCCATGTCAGACTTCCGTCGATGGAAGCAGAAAGCGAAAATATGACATATGTTAATAGCAAAGCGACCATCGGCGAAAGCCTTACATGCCGACCGTTCAATGATAGGGAGGCCAGACCATTAGTAAAGGTCGTGTTTTCAGTGACGATCTTCTGACGACATTTGGAGCTGTCAGCAAAAGCCTTATTATGCTGACAGTGTTGACTGGCCATCACCAAATTCAGGATTTAATAACGGGAAACTTAGGGCATGTTCTTTTATGTTGAAGTGGGGTGTTTGTTGAAGTTGTGAATGGTGTTGGAGAAATTGAGTATTGTGTTTTTTGGGTGAAAGTGGGTTGTGAATGTGGATGTTGGAATTTTTTGTGGGTCCCACATAACTTTATTGTGTTTTTTGGTTGTGACTGTTGTTGTGAAAGTTGGATGTGGGGTCCACGAATTTTACTAATAATTAAACTAAAATTAAACTATAATTATTAAATATAATAATTAAATATTTAAGATAATAAAGGGAGTATGGTTCCTGAAAATATACGTGCGAATATAAATTACACTGAAATCCCTCACTCTAACATAAATTACATTAATTAAGATAACTTGAAACAGAACAATGCGATAATAACCATTGGACACCATCAAAAAACAGCAACTCCAGCTCAAACATTGGCTGAAAAGGTCTCAGATCTCACAATTGAATAAATTAATTAGAAAAAGGGGAAAGAAATCAAGATCGATGGATTTTAAGCAAGCAAACCTTGCAACTGATACGGTCCAAGGAGTGACGAGCTGCTCCTCGGTGGCACGATCCTCGCCGTAAATGTCCTCAACTCACATAGTGTTCGCGTAGGATTTTTAAAAAAATTAAAAACAGCGGTTGTCTTCGGTGTTTTGCGGAGAGAGAGGGTGGGCCCGCATGCCATTTCAACACCCATAATCCCCGCTTTTTGCGGGGATCGTGGGTTGCCAAAAAACTTGCCAGCTCTGCAATTTCAATGAAAATCAAAACGAACACGCCGAGCTTAAATTTGTGTTAAAATGCAAGAATAGTGTCCAAAACAGTGCTTTTGGGGTGAATCTTGAGCATATAAACTCAAAAGAACATGCCCTTAGCCATCAGCAAAAATACGTCACTAAAAACCGTTTTCTTGTAGTGGATTGGACCTGTTATTGGCTACAATTGTCTCTTTAGCTTCCATAATCATATTAATCTCCTCCATTACCGCCATGTTTGGATAAGTGCTTCTTGTAAAGTTCAATACTGAAAGTTTGGCATCATACAATTTAAGAGATTGACACAATCACATAATTATTAAGAATGTTTTATGCCAGCATCTTCTTTTTATTGAATCAATTGATGAATTTTGTTAAGGTTTTCCATTCTTCTTGCTTAATGGTCATCAGATGACGTGGATTCTTTTTTATTCTCTTATTGGTGGCAGACTATTAGATAAACTCATGTGTAAGTTAGGTTGTGGACTAACTAAGAGGTATGATAGGACTATTTTGACCGGGCCCGGAAGAGCCAGGTCAAATATGACCAGTCAACTGGCCTACTACGGCCTTGGGCTCCGGCCCAAGGATCTCACGGGCGGGTCGCGCTTCTCCACCCAGGACGAAGGCCCAACTGACTGCCCACTTCAATAGTGGAGGAAATATGGCCCGGCTTAATGGCCATCACTCTCTAGCCATCATGGCTCGTCAAATATGGCAACCGCCAAAGGCCATCACTACAGCCATCATGGCCACTTTTATGGCATTCTTCCCCTCGTCAAAACGGGTACAATTAGTGGGGGTCAATGCTTCCTACTCGGCACGCTCCCACGCAGGGGGCTCAAGTATATGAAGGAGGGGATGTGTCATAGCAAAGGGGGGCAGATCTTCGTGATCTACAACAATGGTATCGTATACTAACACTCTTACACCTTCTTCCACCTTGAATATTTCTCCTCCAAAGCTTGGTCCGAGGATCGGGGCTTAGTCTCTCCGTGAACCAAGTCTGATCCCGCCGAGCATCTATCAGACCCGATCTGACTTTGGCATCGGAGGGGAATCTGTCGGAACCAATGTCCGACCCCCCTGACGAGCTCTCTCGTCTATTCAGGTCCAGGAGATCCAGCGACACCGAGGCTACCCCTCAGCGTCCTCCCAACCGGAGCCGAGCGCCCTTGTCCTCGAGTCAGCTCATCTCCACCACCAGGAGGCCACCGCTCTGCCGAGGCTACCCTTCGGTGGGGCCGACGTGAAGATCCGCGAGTCCCTCACCGAGCGATCCCGCCTTCGACCGATCCCGGAGGTTGTCTTCCCGCAGAGGCTACCCATTGGCATGCCGAAGAACGGAGCCGCGCCTTCCCACTCAAGCAAACGCGCCATCGGCCGATCCCTCGGGGCATCTCCGTCTCATGTGAAAGCCACGACAACACGGGGGTCCTGCGTGTCCCTTTTAACCGCATTGACCCTGCACCCTCCATACTATCAATTTGTAGGGAAAATTCACCCGTAAACATTTGGCGCCGTCTGTGGGAACGAGTCAACATCCACGACGTCAACCACATCGGCAACGACTCATTCCACCAATCAAAGACCTGAAAGGCTGATTCTTGAACGGGAAAACTTCAAACCCCAGAAGGTGATTCCATATCGCCTCCTTGGATCTATCAATCCGAGATCCCCTCCCCTGAACTCCAGGAGCAACTCAGATGTAAGAATCAAGGAGTTTGTCTGTTTCGGGAAGAATCAAGGAGTTTGTCTGTTTCGCCCATGTCCCCGAGGCATTCAACTTGACCTGGAAGTCACCAGAGAGACGATCATGTTCAACCCATGTCACTCGATCTCCCCTTAGGCGGTGACCACACCATCCCGAGCGAAGGACGCATTCTCTCCTCGTCGACGATCTCCTTCTCCTTACCGACACATCCCCCTCATCCAAACTCTGCACCAACACCGGCCTATTCCGCAAGGGCACCAAGCGGGACTCCACCAGCCGGAGAGTCATCACCTTTATGCTCTTCGATGGCACCGTCGTCGAGATCGCCCCCATCGGTGAGAGTCTTGGAGGAGCGGACAGTGATTGGAGAGGCTGACGCGGCGAGGAAGGGTTAGGGCCGGTGATCAACAAACCTAGGGGCCGACTGGTGGTTTCGTGCAGTGGCTTACATGCATCTCCGAATTACAAAGATAGTGCCTTTTCGATCTCGATCTTGGGATCCAGATGATCTGATGATCTGATCAAAAAACCTCATCAAAGATGGCTCGATGATCTCTCTTCAGGGTAGCCGCCATCGCTTCAATCGGCCAATGATCTGATGTTATTTTGGACCCCTGAGCCGATGTTCCCTCCGACCACCGGATCCAAGCCCGGTTGAGTCAACTGAAAAGGCAAGAAGGTGGTGGCTGCTACTACGGCCTCCGGCGAAGGGATCTGATGGAACATCTCCGGATTCGGCCTGCCGCCACACTGACGGCTGCATTAGCACCCACTTCGGCGGAGAAGAGATCGGAACCGTCAACTTTCGACGTCGATCAGAACAAAGAACCTCATCAAGATGTTCCAAATCACCGTCAAGAAGCTTCGACAACCGCAGGCACAAACGGGCCATCTTTGAGCCGTCCTCCCTCTTTTATCGATCAAGTTCAAGTTTTGATACCAGCCCGGGCCGCGGTGAAGTTGGACATGGCAACCCTGGTCATCGACATCGCGATGGCGGACACAGACCAAATCCTCAGCGATGGTAGAGCCAACTATGGTCTGATCACCGACTGCAAGAAGCTTGATCGAGTGGCTGGACTTTGTGTTGGACGACATATTGGCGGTGCTCCCAGGCCCCCCTTCTCCTTAGATCCGATGATGGATTCGGTCGCCCTCCGTCATTTATTCTATTCGGGGTCCTCTAACCACTACACCTGTTACGACTAATTTGGACCAGCCCGAATTACAACGGCCCACGGCCCAGCCACAAAGGGGGCGCCCACTAGGGAAGGGGGCGCCCACTAGGGAAGACGGGTCCGCCCAGAAGGGCCCGTGAACGGGGCTGAAGGCCCGGCCACTTCACCCCCGGGGGGACCCGACTAGCCCCCATTCTACCAGATTAACCGCCCCTCGGAGTCCGCGATCCCATAATGGCCATTAACGGACCAGTTAATGGGCCACCCCTCCACTACGTGCCAGTGGGAGGAGGCGGAAGTGGATCGTGGGGACGTGAAAGGAGGCGGGACGTGGGGCAATTGCGAGGGACCCTATAAGGGGAAGGCCAAGACGACGGAGCATGGGATCGAGACTCAGGTAATCAACAGAGAGGTACTCCATCAACGACCTAGGCATTCGCCATCTCAATTCCTCCCTCCCCCAAACTCGCGCTGCCTGGGTTGACGATCCGGCTTCCTTACAAGCCGGATCTCCCCCGTCGAGTACCCCTTCAGACCTTGATCTGACTTAGGCATCGGAGGGGATTTGGCCGGAACCTAGGTCCGGCCTCCCTGACGAGTTTCCTCATCTGTCTAGGAAGAAGCTGTCTGAGGCGCCGAGGCTACCCCTCAGCGTCGGGCGGCCACCACCTTCACAGTCGTCAGGTGGACGGCTGCTCGAGAACCGACCCTCTAGCAAGGCGCCAAGGCTACCCCTCGACGCGGATCCGACCGAGGCCGAGAACGACCCAGCCGAGGCCGAGCGCGATCTATCGAGCCGAGGCTTCTCCTCAGCTCCCCGAGGGCAGAGGATCGACGCGACCCGGGGACCCGACCCCGTCTGAACCCGACCCCGCTTCCACCCACGCCGAGAATACGCGGGCTCGGCGATCTCAATCGACCCCCAAATCGGCCCCTTGATCACGTTGACCACACAGCCGACGGTCAACGAACAGTGGTGAGAAAACACCCGTAAACATCTGGCGCCGTCTGTGGGAACGAACTAACACCCACGTCAAACCACCAAGATGGAACCCATCGACAACGACCTGGGGCGCATACCATGCCCCCGTCGAGAACCCAAACGGTCGCACCGCCGGAGAGACCGACGACGCCCTGCTGGCCACGCAGGGGCAACTTCGAGCCTACGCACAGGAGACCAACACCAACATCCGAACTTTAGTCGTGACGATTCAACAGCTCGTCAGCAGCACCCCCGAGGGCGGGGAGGGACAGGCCTACCGCCAGGAAGAGGATCGTCGACCTCTTCGCTCCGCCGTGGTTGCCGACCAAGGAAAAGGAGTACACAACATGGAGCGGAGGTTCACCATGCCCGGTTTTTCCCCGGCACGGTCTCCCACTCCCACCTCATTCAAAGAAGGAAATGGGAGGGACTCGGAGTGGACGGACAGCGTCTCGAGGATGGCCTCGTCCTCGCGCCTGGGATCATCCAAATGTAGGCGGGATGATCGCCGGTCAGCAAGCGTCCGGTCTTACCAGAGTGGAGGCAGCCGACGAGCAAGGACGCTGTCTATTGTCGGACCTTTAACAGCGCTTGCAGAAAGAAGCGCTGTCTATTCTCCGACCATTAATAGCGCTTGTAAAAAGAAGCGCTGTCTAATATATGTGCCTCTAATTAACAGCGCTTATAATTGGCAAGCGCTATTAAAGGTGTGCTATTAAAGGTCCTTTTTGTAGTAGTGTTAGTTAGACTCCCTGCTAGCAATTGATTAAATCGTAGGAGTTACCTTGGTGGTTCTTGTCTAACTCTGACCATATTAGACTTCTAGAATTCCTCTAGTCGTTCGCTTGGGTTCATCGATTTCGGACCAAGCTGAACGCATTTCATTACCGTCTAGCCCTTAGAAAGTCTTAGCGCTTAGTTTCTTAAATCTTTGGTTGGTCGACTGTAGGAGTTTCCCCGTAGGTTTTCCTGGTTCATATCCTAGGCTTATGTGTGTTTTGATCATCCGACCATTTTCCTTACCTCGATTCACGAGATCACCTCTTGACGATCGTCGTCAATTTTCAAATCTCTCCGTTACAAATCTTGGATCTTCTGAAAGTATTTTCGATTTCCTCTTTCCCTAAGTTTAATTTGTTCAAAATTATAATATATATATACTTATACTTCATACTCCTTCATTGATTTAAATTTTTAAAACTTTTGTCAAAATTTTGAATACTAGCTTATGGTATTTTCCAGCCTCCACTTTTGTACCTATGAAAATACATTTTCCTTTCATATATTAATTTTATTCTGAACCGTACTTTTATTTTGCCCAATTCGATTTATAATTTTCCTTCTTATTTATGCCATTCGAATAATACATCGTGTTTACTTTTAATATACTTTTCAAGTCACTTGGGATTTCAGCTTCCCGCAAGTCAATGTTATGCTCATCGTTTTCTTTATTTCAGATTTTGTAAAATTACTATTTCATAACCATTTCCTAATCTGGACCTTCCATAGTTTGGTTTTAAAGCTTTGCTATCGATTTCGATAATTCTACTACTAAGTTAATATTATTTTTCCGTGCACCATACATACTTTCAATTATTTTTATATCCGTACCAGACTTGTTGTGCTCGTATATTAAGAACCTTGTGTAAATCAGTTTCTCATTTTTGGCAAACCTTGGTTCTCTAAAAGTAGTTTCAAATTGATTATTTTCAATTTTCCATAGCCTAAAGTTTTGAAAGCATTTAACCTGAGTTTAAATTCTTCCGTTGCTTGATTCCATTCTTTGACTCTCAAAAACTTTTGACAACATTATATTAAATTACTGAGGTATAAAATTTTCTGAAAAATTATGTCTTTAATGTCCGTGTGAATGATTTACTTTCTTTTCTTAATGATTTGCGATAAGCCAATAAAACATTTCCTCTTATTATGAATATTCGACTCAAACTTATTTTGAACAACTCGTTTTATCGATCTCCAAATATTTCTTTACAGGCGAGGATTTTAACTTTTGAAGAACGACAGTTTTCAAACTCCACGTATTTTAGCTTATGCTATTTACCCTATTTTCTTTTCTGTATCCTATTTAAGCATCACTACATCTCCTTTTCCCTCAACCTAAACATCACCATTGAGTCAATGTTTCGTCTAACCAAGCTGTCTCCTTGTATTCGTCCTATCTGAACTCGTGCTTATCGATCCTTCCCTCGTCACGCTCTCGACCTCGACCTCCCTTTAGTGCTAGGCTTTAGTTCCCATCAATGTCTGCGTCAACTCTAAGTTGTTAGTAGGCCCTTGGACCTTGTGAGGTAGTCGTTGTGCATGTACCTAAGTTACGTACGTGGGCTTGAATGAGTTTGCCCCCATAGTATATTGATGCTTGCCTATTGTGTGATATATATATATACTCGGAGTTATTCATAATATTATGAAGTTGTTGTAGGGATTTTCAAGGTCCCTTAGAGCTAATTTATTACTATTCGTCCTAAGTCGGACGAACAAAATAAATAAAACAGCGGAAGAAATAATTTATTAAACTATTTAATAAATAAAGCCCTAAGGAAAAATTCCCTAAGCCAGGAAATCTACTGACTCGAGTTGGGTCCGACCAACTCGAGAAAGTTCTAACTACTGATTAAACTAATTGCATATAAAATTGACTCACCCGGAATCTTGCCCTGGAGCAGGCAAGATGTTCCGCACCGTCTTGCGCTCATTGATCTGAGCCGTCTTCCGAGCCGTGTTGCGTCGCTCCTCGTCGCAGACTGGATCAGCTCCCGTAGCGCACCTTGCCTCCGAAGCCATCACAAGCCGTAGAAGATTTCACTTGAGTAAACCCGCGTCGTAGACTTCCGAATCAGATTCGGACCTCCTCGTTGTCTTGCTAGGACTCGGTTGGAGGACAGGAAAATTTATAGAGGAAGAGAATAAATTTAGTCTAGATTAAGTTTGCTCAAAATATTTGTGAGCTCCTTAATCAGAGACTTGGTGCAAGAAACAAAGAAGGGAGTGCCCACCTATTTATATAGGAGGCCGTCTCCCCTTCTTTTGTCATGAGCAATGTGGGACTAATTGTAGGAAGAGGGATTTGCATTAATTCAATTTGGGTTAGTTTAGCTTACACAAAGCCTTAACCTTCAACCAATTAATCCTCACTCATCGTTGAGCTCTAGAGATGATACAAGTTATCATTTCGAAGAGCTAGTGATGGTGAACGCGTAGGAACAAACGGCGACGAGATCCGAGTTCGTTTGACCCTTCAAACAATTGCTCAAAGTTTGAGCAAAAACCCAATTTCGTAGCCGTCAAGGGTTTCCACGAAAAAACCCTAAATAACTTAAGTGGCGGGCGACCCGCTAAGCTTAGCGGGCGCGCCCGCCTAAGGCTACTGGGCGCGCCCGCTAGGGCACGCCCGCGTGGGCTCAGCCCGCTGTCACCAGCGGGCTACGCCCGCTGCATGCAGCGGGCGGGCCCGCTGGAGCAGCGGGCTGCGCCCGCTGCGCCCAGCGGGCGGGCCCGCTGGGTCAGCGGGCTTCGCCCGCTGCGCCCAGCGGGCTTCGCCCGCTGCGCCCAGCGGGCTTCGCCCGCTGGGTCAGCGGGCCTTGCCCGTTATGCTAAGTGGGTTTTATCCCACTTCCCCTTTCACCTTTCTCGCGTTTCTGGGCTCATCCGAGCTCCGATTCCTACACGGTTTGATCCTCTGGATTTCATACGAAATTTCCTCCATTCCCAAATGCTTCAAGTTCACAACCAACTTGTGAATTTAGTATTCTCTTTACATCTAATGATATCCTCTATACATTCTATCTGTTACTACGACGTGAATGTTACTCGGTGTGAGACCCTACAGCCTGACCCTTACTACAGGTCGAGACTCGAAGTCTCAAGACGACAGTGACCACTAGCAGTAGGTGTCGTCCCTGTTTCGGGATCATCGATTACGTGATTGGTTCGTTTAGGCAAAAGTGCCGACGAAATCACTCTGACTGTGACTGTGATAATTTCCGCAGTTTTAGTCCCTTCGTCATAACTATGTCACTCGGCTAGTCTAGGGTATGGTTCTCTATCAACCCCATTGGCTAGTAGTGGTCAGTATACATCGGTCTCTGGTACATACAGGTTGTACAAGTTACAACATACCTTGGCCATGGTTTTACCGAGAGCCGTACCGACCTGTGACACTAACTTCCCATTAACGGAAGAGACGAATCCTCTGTTGATCACTACTTAGCTCATATGTTTCGAGTGTCACCCAGCCTAAGATCTTTCATCAGGCCTGGCCTCGAAGTTAGATCTTTAGACCTAAGTGACACTGTCCACACATAGCTTCATACAATGATCTCAAGTCCTAAGGACCAACTTACCTATTATCACTTAGAGTTATTAATGATAGTTTAGTTAATGTATAACCATTTAATAACTCCCTGTTTTGGTCGTTCAGTGAACTCAGCTTTTACTGAGCACCTGCGTCCTGTTTTCGACTTCACAAAGTCGCTTGGTTATGAGACCAACCAGACAGGGACGTAATGGTCTGTCTGATGTGTTGATATCCCTTATCTCGACACATCTATGACCATGAACACTTTTAAGATTCAAGCTATTAGAGGTCAGACATTTCTCATAATCGTAATCTCCATTTCGAAACATGTGTGACCTAACTATGAATCCAAGGGAATAATCCGAGCAATGAACAACTCAGATAATACTTTACCAGAAAGAATACTTTCATTTATTGAACAAGATGTTTCATTATGATAAATAGCCACGAGGGCATACATTCCTCTACATCTCCCACTTGCACTCAGGCCTATTTATTTTGGTATCTCATACCATATTTACACGCTAGTTTTTCTAAACGATCACGTGCCAGCGCCTTCGTGAATGGATCTGCTAAGTTGTCTTCTGAAGAGACTCTAAGGAGTTCTATATCTTTCCTCTGCTCTATCTCCCGAATCAGGTGATACTTGCGAAGAATATGTCTGGATCTCTTGTGGAATCTAGGTTCTTGAACCAGGCTTATGGCTGCATTGTTGTCGCAATACAACGGTATTGGACTTTCAACGGCAGGAACCATCCCGAGCTGGTTAATGAACTTCTTCATCCAGACTGCTTCCTTTGCTGCATCGTTGGCCGCTATGTATTCGGCTTCCATTGTGGAGTCTGCTATGGTGACTTGTTTGGAACTCCTCCAACTGACTGCTCCTCCGTTGAGAGTGAAAACATATCCTGAGATCGATTTGCTATCATCCATGTCACTTTGAAAGCTTGAATCTGTGAACCCTTCAACATTCAGGTGTTCACTTCCATAGACCAAGACCAAGTCTTTAGTTCTTCTTAAGTACTTAAGAATTGTCTTGACTGCTTTCCAGTGCTCTTCTCCCGGGTTAGACTGATATCGGCTTACTATACCCAGTGCATAAGCGACATCGGGTCTGGTACAAATCATGGAGTACATGATAGATCCCACAGCAGAAGCATATGGGACCTTGGTCATCTTTGCCCTTTCCAAGTCAGTTTGTGGAGACATCTTCTTGGTGAGGGCTATCCCATGATTGGCTGGTAATGAACCACCCTTACTGTTTTCCATGTTAAAACGTTTTAACACGGTTTCAATGTACCTGGTTTGGGAGAGTCCTAGCATCCGTTTAGATCTATCTCTATGGATCTTCACACCCAGTATGTAGGATGCTTCTCCCAAGTCCTTCATGGAGAAATTTGTTGATAACCAATTTTTAACAGACTTTAACATCTCTATGTCGTTGCCTATTATCAGAATGTCATCTACGTATAGAACTAGGATGACTAAAGAATTTTTATTACTGGTTCTTTTATAGATGCATGGGTCATCCTCATTTCTGACAAAACCAAATTCTTTGACTGTTTTGTCGAAACGGATGTTCCAACTTCTTGATGCTTGCTTGAGTCCATAAATGGACCTGTGCAGCTTGCACGCCTTTCCATTGCTCCCACTGACTTCGAAGCCTTCTGGCTGAGTCATGTAAATCTGCTCTTCCAAATTACCGTTTAGGAATGCAGTCTTCACATCCATCTGCCAGATTTCGTAGTCGTAGTGGGCAGCAATTGCGAGTACTATCCGAATAGACTTGTGCATGGCTACTGGCGAAAAGGTTTCGTCATAATCTATTCCTAGAATTTGACGATATCCTTTTGCAACCAGTCTAGCCTTGTACGTCTCTACCTTTCCATCTGCTCCAATCTTCTTCTTGAAGATCCATTTGCAGCCTATGGGAACATTTCCCTTGGGCACGTTTTCTAAGGTCCATACCTTATTTACGTGCATGGAATCTATTTCGGATTTCATTGCATCTAGC
This sequence comes from Scilla litardierei, assembly GCA_030789695.1. NCBI lineage: Eukaryota > Viridiplantae > Streptophyta > Magnoliopsida > Asparagales > Asparagaceae > Scilla > Scilla litardierei. Next base: position 510,995,578 of record CM061142.1, on the reverse strand, counting down.
CATTTGTCAGAGTCTATACTCTTTATGGCTTCCTGGAAGTTAACAGGGTCATCATCAATTATGATGCTATCCTCGATTCCCCCGTCTACGAGAAAACCGTAGTACCTTTCGGGTGCTCGAGGAATCCTACTTGACTTCCTACTCACTGGTTGGGAGATGTCAAGTTCTGACTCTCCCACTGGTTCCGACACTTGTTGCTGTGTGGGTACTACCTCCGAGCATTCATTCAAATCAATTACCTTGCCAGTGGATTCCTTCACGAGGAATTCCTTTTCTAGAAAGGTGGCATGTCTAGAGACAACAATCTTTTGTTGTTCTGGATGGTAAAAGACATAACCTAATGAATGTCTTGGGTATCCTATAAATTTACACAGTATAGATCTGTCTTCCAGTTTGTCTGGATTTTGTCTTTTGACATAAGCAGGACAACCCCATACCTTCAAGTGATTGAGGCTGGGTTTCTTCCCTGTCCATATCTGATACGGAGTCAAATGCACAGATCTTGACGGAACTTTATTTAGAATGTATATAGCAGTTTCCAGGGCATAGCCCCAGAGGGAAGTAGTTAACTCAGCTTCACTTAACATGGACCGAACCATGTCTAACAAGGTCCGGTTTCTCCTTTCTGAAACACCATTATGTTGAGGTGTGTAAGGAGGAGTGATTTGAGAGAGAATCCCATTCTCTTTTAAGTAAGTGAGGAATTCATGGCTTAAGTATTCTCCTCCTCGATCGGATCGAAGAATCTTAATACTTTTCCCAGTCTGTTTTTCGACTTCGGCACGATACTCCTTGAATCGCTCAAACGTTTCGGACTTATGTTTCATCAAGAACACATGTCCAAATCTTGAGTGGTCATCAGTAAACGTGACGAAATATGAAAATCCACCTTTGGCTAACGTAGACATGGGTCCACATACATCGGAATGTACTAGACCCAAGAGTTCGATAACTCTTTCCCCTTGACTGGCAAAAGGGGTTTTGGCCATCTTACCTTTGAGGCAAGACTCGCAAGTGTCGAATGACTCATAATTCGAGAGGCCCAAGAGCCCCTCTTTATGTAACTTGCTGAGTCTCTTCTCTCCAATATGGCCTAGTCTACAATGCCAAAGATAGGTTTCATTAAAACTAGATTCCTTACGTTTTCTAGTATTAACGTTTAATACCACCTCATTGCTTAAAGTGTATATTCCATTGCTCAGTGTCCCAAATCCTAGCAACTTACCATCAAGGGCAATGTTCATGACATTTCCACTGATAGTAAAATTATAACCATCTTTAGCCAAAGCTGAGACAGATATAATATTGCATAGGAAATTTGGGATATAGTAACATTGCTTCAAAAGCAAGTTAGCTCCACCAGCCAATGTGTGTCTAAGATCTCCTATGGCTACAACATCAACATTTGCTGCGTTTCCCACTTGGAGAATTACTTCATTCTTTGCAAGTTTTCTACTGATTCTCAATCCTTGTAACTGGTTACAAATGTGAGAACCTGCACCGGTGTCTAATACCCATGCAGTAGAATTAACTGAAAGAACTACACTTTGTATTTTTGAGGTTAATGCATAGACTTCCCTTAATATTGCCCTTTCTGCTATTGACTTCTCCAACCAGCTATCATTAATATTAGAACCAGTTAATAAAATCTTATCTCGGATATTATTAAACTTACTCATCATGCTGCAAAGATTAGAACTCCTAATTAGCATGTGTTCAAAATATTTTTAAATATAACTAGAATGGATTTTGTCCAATTATACTCTCCCATTAATAAACAGATCGTTTTCGTCCAAAACTTGATTAAAATTAATTTGGGAGCAGGAATCCAACAACCTTGAGTCGCCCGACCTTGAGTGTAGCTCAACAAGTCGTTTGACTCGGCTGTAGGTAGACGAACTCTTTGTCGATCATATCAATATATGACTCCCTATTCGATTTTACCCCTAGTCATTTGTGATCATGAGTGTGCTCAACCGGATCACAATGGCTAGCCTAGTCGGACCCTTGTTTTCGTGTCAAGCCTGACTTGTCCCTTTGCTCGGTGTATGCACGACACGACGGTTTGGGTCAGAGCTTAAGACTACATTCTTGGTTAGACTTACGCCGAAGCTCTAGGGATGAGCCAACGGTTTCAGTCAGGTTAAGATGTCAATCAAGAAATCGGTTTCTATAAGATTGACCTGTTACAGCTTGAGTGTGCTCAACAACCGAAACACGTTTCTTACAGTTGCCAACTCCTAAAACAAGGAGGGCTACGATTTATCTTGAATAAGATTATTATCGTATTAGACTTAGGTATAGTCGATGGACTTACATAGTTATGAATCGACACCTTGCGGTCCAGCGGACGCGGCCAGGGAATTGACTAAGCCAGGACCACTTGTTACCCAGTCTAGCTAGGTTGGTCCAAAAACTTTAGTCAAGCACATTGGCCGACATCATGATCCATTGAAGGTGTTGTCATCATTTCCATGTTCGTTCAACAACTAAATGGTTTTTAGATTACAACTAGTTAATCCTTATCAACTAGTGGATCCCTAAAATTCAAAATTTTATGGGTTTGTTAGACGATTTTTATTAAGTCCTTATCATCTATAAGGATTCAAAAGTATATGCTGCTACCCTAATCGTCCAATAGGCAATTTAACCAATTTAAAATTCATAGCAGTGTCTCAAAATTATCACATAAGGTTTGAGGGAATTAATGGCTAACCTAATCGTCCATTAGGTAATTTTTAAACAATTTAAAATTTATTAAGCATGGTGTTAAAATTTATCACATAAAGTTTAAGAGTCAATTAATGGCTAACCTAACAAGTCTTTCTTGTGACATCAAAATAAAACAAGAATGCGCCATTAAACTAATTATCACATAATTAAAACATGCAGTTAAAAAGCAGTATAGAACAGAGTAGATCCGGCTCTGATACCACTGTAGGGATTTTCAAGGTCCCTTAGAGCTAATTTATTACTATTCGTCCTAAGTCGGACGAACAAAATAAATAAAACAGCGGAAGAAATAATTTATTAAACTATTTAATAAATAAAGCCCTAAGGAAAAATTCCCTAAGCCAGGAAATCTACTGACTCGAGTTGGGTCCGACCAACTCGAGAAAGTTCTAACTACTGATTAAACTAATTGCATATAAAATTGACTCACCCGGAATCTTGCCCTGGAGCAGGCAAGATGTTCCGCACCGTCTTGCGCTCATTGATCTGAGCCGTCTTCCGAGCCGTGTTGCGTCGCTCCTCGTCGCAGACTGGATCAGCTCCCGTAGCGCACCTTGCCTCCGAAGCCATCACAAGCCGTAGAAGATTTCACTTGAGTAAACCCGTGTCGTAGACTTCCGAATCAGATTCGGACCTCCTCGTTGTCTTGCTAGGACTCGGTTGGAGGACAGGAAAATTTATAGAGGAAGAGAATAAATTTAGTCTAGATTAAGTTTGCTCAAAATATTTGTGAGCTCCTTAATCAGAGACTTGGTGCAAGAAACAAAGAAGGGAGTGCCCACCTATTTATATAGGAGGCCGTCTCCCCTTCTTTTGTCATGAGCAATGTGGGACTAATTGTAGGAAGAGGGATTTGCATTAATTCAATTTGGGTTAGTTTAGCTTACACAAAGCCTTAACCTTCAACCAATTAATCCTCACTCATCGTTGAGCTCTAGAGATGATACAAGTTATCATTTCGAAGAGCTAGTGATGGTGAACGCGTAGGAACAAACGGCGACGAGATCCGAGTTCGTTTGACCCTTCAAACAATTGCTCAAAGTTTGAGCAAAAACCCAATTTCGTAGCCGTCAAGGGTTTCCACGAAAAAACCCTAAATAACTTAAGTGGCGGGCGACCCGCTAAGCTTAGCGGGCGCGCCCGCCTAAGGCTACTGGGCGCGCCCACTAGGGCACGCCCGCGCGGGCTCAGCCCGCTGTCACCAGCGGGCTGCGCCCGCTGCATGCAGCGGGCAGGCCCGCTGGAGCAGCGGGCTGCGCCCGCTGCGCCCAGCGGGCGGGCCCGCTGGGACAGCGGGCTTCGCCCGCTGCGCCCAGCGGGCTTCGCCCGCTGTGGCAGCGGGCGGGCCCGCTGCGACAGCGGGCCTCGCCCGCTGCGCCCAGCGGGTGGGCCCGCTGGGTCAGCGGGCCTTGCCCGTTATGCTAAGTGGGTTTTATCCCACTTCCCCTTTCACCTTTCTCGCGTTTCTGGGCTCATCCGAGCTCCGATTCATACACGGTTTGATCCTCTGGATTTCATACGAAATTTCCTCCATTCCCAAATGCTTCAAGTTCACAACCAACTTGTGAATTTAGTATTCTCTTTACATCTAATGATATCCTCTATACATTCTATCTATTACTACGACGTGAATGTTACTCGGTGTGAGACCCTACAGCCTGACCCTTACTACAGGTCGAGACTCGAAGTCTCAAGACGACAGTGACCACTAGCAGTAGGTGTCGTCCCTGTTTCGGGATCATCGATTACGTGATTGGTTCGTTTAGGCAAAAGTGCCGACGAAATCACTCTGACTGTGACTGTGATAATTTCCGCAGTTTTAGTCCCTTCGTCATAACTATGTCACTCGGCTAGTCTAGGGTATGGTTCTCTATCAACCCCATTGGCTAGTAGTGGTCAGTATACATCGGTCTCTGGTACATACAGGTTGTACAAGTTACAACATACCTTGGCCAAGGTTTTACCGAGAGCCGTACCGACCTGTGACACTAACTTCCCATTAACGGAAGAGACGAATCCTCTGTTGATCACTACTTAGCTCATATGTTTCGAGTGTCACCCAGCCTAAGATCTTTCATCAGGCCTGGCCTCGAAGTTAGATCTTTAGACCTAAGTGACACTGTCCACACATAGCTTCATACAATGATCTCAAGTCCTAAGGACCAACTTACCTATTATCACTTAGAGTTATTAATGATAGTTTAGTTAATGTATAACCATTTAATAACTCCCTGTTTTGGTCGTTCAGTGAACTCAGCTTTTACTGAGCACCTGCGTTCTGTTTTCGACTTCACCAAGTCGCTTGGTTATGAGACCAACCAGACAGGGACGCAATGGTCTGTCTGATGTGTTGATATCCCTTATCTCGACACATCTATGACCATGAACACTTTTAAGATTCAAGCTATTAGAGGTCAGACATTTCTCATAATCGTAATCTCCATTTCGAAACATGTGTGACCTAACTATGAATCCAAGGGAATAATCCGAGCAATGAACAACTCAGATAATACTTTACCAGAAAGAATACTTTCATTTATTGAACAAGATGTTTCATTATGATAAATAGCCACGAGGGCATACATTCCTCTACAGTTGTTTGGGTGTTAGAATTTATAGATTTGTGAGTGGTTAACTATACTATACTAGGAATGCCTGTGTATATAAGAGTTAGCGTTGAAATATCTAAGTTGTGTATGTAGTAAGAGATACTTGTAATGGTTGAAATAAAATGATTGGTAAAGCTATGTGTATGTTAGGCGTGATAATAATAGGTGTACGTATGGTTAAGAGGGTAGGCCTATTATATGACCTATATACTAGTACGTGTGAGTATGTGCTCGTAGGTATATATGTATTGTGTTTAGACGTAAGTAGTTATGTTTTTTTGCATGAGTATATAAGTGACATACATATGGTAATAGGGTTATAATTTTGATTGGTACTGCTTGCTCTTACGGGATGTTGTATGCGTGTATACCGTGAGGTATACACGACTATTGCACATCTTAATTAGGTATGTATAGATGTGCTAATATACTAATTATAGGTAGTAGGTTTTGGTGTGAATATATATATGTTACATGTGTGTGACTATACGATGAATGCGTATGCATGTATTAGGGAGTGTATTATAATTATACGTGTGCTGACGTCTGTATTACTATCATGACATGTATAAGTGATTGAACTATGTGAGTATTACTAGACTAAATATTAAGTGTGATCGACTTATGGCATGTATATGGTTGTATTGTTAGACGTATAAATATTGGAGTGGTATTGGTATATGTATGAATGTCGTGTTACGTATATAGAATATTCTGATATGTGTACTGAGTCTCACTCAAGCTTGAGTGGGTATACTCTAAGTATATTGAATGTATGTTTGTAGTTTGAATATAGCAATGATTGATGTATGTATAGTGATAGAAGTGTTTGTGCCTGGTTGTGTTACACACATGATTGTGGGTCGCTACACCAGTATATAGTTATAGGTGTTGGTCTTGTGGTATAGTTAATTACTAAGGACTTGCTCATGTCAACGTATGTGTACTAGCTAAAACTAGGTGTGTAGGTGTACTAGTTATATAATGATATGATTGGTATATGTAAATGAAATGTTAGCGTGTATGGGTGTGCACCATGCACGGGTAAGTATGTGCTTAGTTATAGTTATTGATGACTATGGTATATGTGGCGTGTCGTAAATACAGTTATAGGACCGTATGGGATGAGAATATATGGTGAACTATTTGCATGCATTTGAATGACTATATATTGTGAAACTATAGTGGTGGTGAATATATATATTAGATACAGTGAAACTGGATTTGATTATGGTATGGTGTGACTACCTATGTTGATGTGTTTAGTATTGAATGTATACTAGGAAATATTAGGGAGTCGTATACCCATGTTGTTTGTGCATAGGTAGCTATCTAAACGTAGAGCAATGATTGTATTTGATAAGTGTGAGACTATCCTTATATGAGTATCTGAAATATTGTTTTGTGTTTAGGTAAGTAGTAGTTATATAAGGGATGTATGCTTATATATATGATTGAAATACATGTATGAAGTTGACTGACTATACTAGATATAAGTGTATGACGTACGTGAATATATATATATACATGTTGGTAGTGTTAATGTTTGACTACCTAGTGCATATATAAGCACTTGTAATGACTATACCTGGTTTGAATTATAATATGACTTGATTGGGGTAGTTACTAGAGCGACTAGATATATTAGAAAGTCCGAGGACGGACTTTATTCTAAGGTGGGGAGGATGTAACGACCACTTTTCGTTGTACGATGTTCGTGCACGTGCTTTTGACCGTGCACGTGTTTACTTTAGACCTTGTTTGTTTGTGAACACTTTAGTGTGATATGCCGTTGTGAACGTCTCTGAGAGTATTAAATAGTGGCACTAATTTGGAACGACGTTTCTCGAGTCGTTTTCCCACAATTTAATCTTACTCGATGAGACGTTGCGATTCTCCCTTTTGACGGGAGACGTTTCTATTTTTAGTTTCGTCGTCCGATGTCAAAATTGAGATCCGTCTTCTTAGTTAGCTCACTTTCGTCACCACGATCACCCCGATATTTATTTTATAATTTTTGGAGTTTATTTGACCACTTTTATATTTTTAGCAAGGTTTATAATATTTTAATAATTAATTTTTAAATTATTTTCGGCCAAATAAAATTTATTTGAGTTTTAAACGTATTAAAGAATTTTTGAGCCAATTTCCAGCTCATTTGGACCGCATCAAATCCTTGTGTGAGTTGGAGAAGTTGAGATTCAAATTTTAAATATTTTTGAACTTCTAATCCTATTAGATTTAGCCCTAGACCAAGTCAACCCATCTACACTATATAAACAACCTCTAGGGAGACCTATTTTCGCAAGAAAATAACCCTAGCCGCTTCCAAAACTCAAAATTTGACGTTGCGACGATTCGTCGCAACGTTGCGACGAACAGCTGCCGCACGACCGAGAAAACCAAGGCCGTTCCCCCGCTCCGACCGCTAGCCACCCCCGCACCAAGCATTGCTCCGCACCCGCTGCTGCCGCCCGCTCCGTTCTCCCGCTCCGACCGAGAGGAGCTCTCGGTCTGACCGAGAGCTTGGTCGCTCCGCACGCCCCGCTCCGCACCACACAGCCCCGCTTTGCAGACCCGCTCCGCACCCCGCACCGCTCCGTGCCCGACTGACGCTCCCGCCCGCATCCGCCTCGTTGCAACGATTGCCCGCAGCGCCCGACCGACCGTTCCTTCTGCATCCGCCTGCTCCGACCGAAGCAAGTCCCCGCACCAAGCCCCCGCCCGCACTGCAACCGACCCAAGCGCTGCACAGCCCCGTTCCCCCGTGTCTGACCGAGCTGTTCCCCCGTACCGAGGCTGTACGACCGAGAGCCATTCGTCGCAACCCCGCACCCGTCGTACCACTTGCCACCGTGGGTCCCCCAAGTTCTCCAGAGGTATTGTTGGTCCCCCAAAGGTCCCTAGGACTACTGTGGGCCCCACCTAGGTGCTTTCTCTCCGACGATTTGCCGCGTACGACGTTGCGACACGTCGTAGCCCGTCGTCACACGTGCTAGCTTTGGAATCTAGAACCATTGCCCCGGTTGATGCTCTGAACTTTCCGGCGAGGAATCTATATTGGAATCAAGAATTGGAGCGCGTTCTCTTATTCCAACCCCTGGCATCGCTACCCGACGCCAGTGTAGCTTTCGCGTCATGTTGAGGTAACGCTTTGCACTCCTAGGACCCCCAACCCAATTGCATGCTAATCAAGACTAAAATCAGTATTTTAAAATGTTTTAAATGTTTTAAATTCACTAATCAAGATTAATAATATGTACTTTAGGCCGGTGGACTTGTGCACGTAGGATAATTGTGATTTTGGACTCTCTTGGACGGTGTTTCTCAGACGTCGTACTTGCAGGCAAGTGAAACTTGCCAACTCTTGTGTAGGGCCATGTTTTTAGGCCACTTCCTTGTTCCTAGCGTAAAAGAGACTAGTCAGTGAAATGATAGCTGGCTAGGCGCCTACTTGATCTAGTTTGACAACGAAACTAGATCCGCCACCTAATTGATCTAGCTTGACAACGAAGCTAGATCCAACTCTTTAAACTTGTTGATCATGCATACTAAACTGTCACGTTTACTTTCCTTATCTATACACACTTTTAACTGCCATGCATTGCATCTTACATGTCATCCCAGTTGATTGTTGCATTCGTAGCACACGCTACAATACTTGTACTCCTTGAATACTACTTTCGGGGAACGGGCCTCATGTGTTGGTCAAAAGCCAATGCCCGGTTTCCTGGTCCGGTTAGGTGCACCCCTATGCCATACTTGTTAAAACACTTCCTGGCTCGTGATCCAGAAGCGAGCATTCCATGTTCGGGGGTAAGGCCCTGGCTCGATACACGTGGAGGGGTAGGGATAAACGGTCACCTGAGCTTAGGAGTGGCCCGATCAGCCACTCTAGCCAGAAGGCGGAATCTCTATGCACGAGGTGCTTACTTTACTTGTCTTGTACTAGTGAGTGTTACTTGTAAAACTTGTCATCCATGCCATGTTTAAATGCCATGCTCGTACCTTACTTTACTTTACTTTACTTGTTGCACTCATACTTTAACTGCCATGTCATTGCATTCATGCTAGAACTGCTAGGTTTCTTTACTTGTGCCTACTTTCAGTTTCCTTGCACAAGTCTCTTGTAGACTTGCTGACATGTGCCCCTTGCTCTTTTGGGTGTCACCTGTTAGACCCTGAGCCAGAGACCGTTGCTGAGTACGTGATGTTTTGCTGACGCTGAGCCTGAGTCCATGTCTGCCCAGGAGGAGTTTTGTGGACACCGGAGACCTTTCTTGGTGACTTTGCTGAGTTCCTTTTGTTTTAGGCTTTGTTGTTAGTTGTCGGTGCGTGGCACCTTTGTTTTGTACGTTGTACTTTTGTTGGCCATGTTTGGGCCTTTAGACTCTTTTCTTTTAGCCTGGTGGCTTTTTCTGTGATGTTGAAACTTATTTTATGGATATTCTGAGATATCTCTTTTGTCTCATTTCATTATTATTATCTTTGTTTCGTTCACGTTGCAAGGACCTGCAGTTTTAAATTTGATTGACGCTTATCGGACTTGCAGCTTTGCAGCTTCAAGTCTGAGCGGACCTTCTCACGCTTCGCCTCCATATTTTTGGGAAGCGGGGCGTGACAACGGGTCATGAAAACATTAAGAGATCGATTATTACCGTATAGGAAATGGGAGAATAATGCCGAGCAACCACGGCGACGGAAGAAACGCTCCGGGGAACCTAGGGTTCAGATCTGGAAATGTATGGAGAAGTTTGGAGAAATAGGGTTTTGGGGAATTTTGGGGGTTTGATAAGATTTTGAGGAAGATGAGAGGTAGAATGTGTTAAGGGAGAGTTTGGATGATGGATTTTGGTCTTGGGATGAAGGAATAAGGGTTTGAGGTAGAAGGGGGCTCAATGGGGGAGAAACTAGGGTTTTAGGTCGTGAGGAAGGAGAAGAAAACGTTTGGGAGGGGTTTAAATAGGAAGGGCTGGCGGCTGCCCAGAAATTAGGGTTTTGGCACTGATTAGTCGGTCAGAGAACAACCACTGACCGACTAGTTTGGGAACTAGTCGGTCGGTTGACCAACGCAGACCGACTAAGTCCAAACAATAACTCATGTACAGAAATAGGATTTAGATTTAGTCGGTCAAAGAACAATTACTGGCCGACTAGTTTGACATCTAGTCGGTCGAAAGATGAACTTAGACCGACTAAGAAGGAACAGTAACTGGTACCAAAAATAGTTGATGAGTTAGTCGGTTAAAGAAGCATTGCCGACCGACTAGTTTGCAACCTAGTCGGTCAACCAACGTTCTTAGACCGACTAACTACAAACAGTAACTCCTGAGAAATTCAGAAAGCCAACTAGTCGGTTCAAGAAGGTATTCCGACCGACTGGATCGTCATCTAGTCGGTCGGTGCCCCTTCTTACACCGGCTAATGAGCACCAAAAGTTCCGAAATAGAGCGCGAAGCTCCGGGATCGATTCCTAAGACTCCTAGGCTTGATCTAACAATAAGACATGACCGATACGAAGCCCGTCACGAATGACTTGCTCCGAAATCGACGATTCTAAGGAAGGAGCTAGAAAATACGACGAAACGATCGAAAATGAAAGTTACGGAGACGAAAACCACATATAAGGAGAAAATCCACCAAAACATATAATATAATATAATAAATCCAAATACAAGAAAACCAGTCGTTACATCCTCCCCAACTTAAGAAAAATTCCGTCCTCGGAATTTCCCAACACTCACGTGTCCGGGAACAAGAGTGGGAAACGCTCTCGCATCTCATCCTCATTCTCCCAAGTAGACTCTCCAGGTGAGCCGTGTCGCCACATCACCCTCACAAGATTGACAACCTTGTTCCGAAGTGACTTCTGACGCCTGTCCAGAATCTGCACTGGCTGCTGGTCATACGTCATATTGGGGCGAACGGTAATCTCCGAGAAATCCACAGCATGAGATGGATCGCTAATGTATCGACGAAGCTGCGACACATGGAAAACATTGTGAACTCCTTCCAAAGATGGCGGCAAGGTTAAGCGATAAGCTACCTCGCCAACTTTCTCCAGAATGTCAAACGGTCCAATGTATCGCGGGCTCAACTTCCCTCGCTTCCCAAAACGAATCACACCACGATTCAGAGAAATCCTCAGAAACACATGATCGCCCGGCTGAAACTCCAAAGGACGACGTTTAGCATCTGCCCAATGCTTAAAACGGTCCTGAGCAATCCTCAACCTCTCCCGAATGTTCCTGACAATATCCACGGCCTCCACAATCATCTCAGGTCCCAACAGCTCCCGGTCACCAACGTCATCCCAACTCAATGGCGATCGACATTTCCTCCCATAAAGAGCGGCGAAAGGCGACATGCCAATAGACGCCTGGTAGCTGTTGTTGTAAGAGAACTCTACCAGATGTAGATGGTCCTCCCACGAACCCTTGAAATCCAACATGCACGCCCTCAGCATGTCCTCCAAGATCTGAATCGTCCTCTCGGACTGGCCATCCGTCTGCGGATGGTACGCCGTGTTGAAACTCAGACGCGTACCCAAGCTCTTCTGCAAACTCTGCCAGAACTGAGATGTGAACCTCGTGTCTCTGTCCGACACGATACTCACGGGGACTCCATGAAGTCGCACGACCTCCTGCACGATTCACATTACATCACCATCCAAACTAGGAAAAAGGAAATAAAAACGGAGAGTAAAAGAATTTTACCTCCATATATCTCCTCGCTAGCGCCTCAGTGGACCGTCCCACTCGGAACGGAATAAAGTTCGCGGATTTGGTCAATCGGTCTACGATCACCCAAATCGCGTCATTCTGCTTCGGACTCCGAGGTAGTCCAGTCACGAAATCCATAGTGATGTGTTGCCATTTCCACTCCAGAATCGGAAGCGGTTGTAGCAACCCGGCCGTACGCTGATGCTCCGCCTTTACTTGCTGAAAAACCAAGCAATTGGCTACACTCCGAGCCACACTCCTCTTCATGCCATGCCACCAATAGTTCAGACGAAGATCCTGGTACATCTTGGTGCCACCAGGATGCACAGAATACGGCGAACTGTGTGCCTCCACCATCAACTCCTCTCTAATATCTCCATCTGGCACACACAACCTGGCTCTAAACCTCATCGAGCCATCCTCATGAATCAAAAAGTCAGTCCGCAGACCGGCTTCCACCTGCTCCCAAATCTTAGCCAGCTTCGGATCCTCAGCCTGGCCAGCCTTGATCCGATCCACAATCGTCGACTGTACCTGCATACACATCAACGAAGAAGCCTCCCCAGGAAGAACAATCTCCACACCAGACTCGCAAAAATCCTGCTGCAATCTCCACTGCGAAGTCAAAATCATCACCACTGGAAGCCTACTCAGTGCATCAGGGACCACATTCACCTTGCCAGGGTGATACTGCAAATCAATCTCATAATCCGCCATGAGCTCCAACCATCGACGCTGTCGCATGTTGAGCTCCTTCTGAGTAAAAATATACTTCAAGCTTTTGTGATCGGTGAAAATCTTCACTTTCTCACTCAGCAAGAAGTGCCTCCAAATCTTAAGAGCAAACACAACGGCAGCCAACTCCAAATCATGCGTCGGGTAATTCTTCTCATGAACCTTGAGCTGACGAGAAGCATAAGCCACAACATGCCCTTGCTGGTGCAAAACACAACCGAGACCTTTGCTAGAAGCATCGCAAAAGATCTCGAATCCAGCGCTGCGATCAGGCACAACAAGAATAGGGGCAGTCGTCAACCTCTCTCTCAGAACACCAAAAGCACTCTCACAATCACCCGACCAAACAAAAGGTACATCCTTCCGCGTCAACCTGGTCATCGGCTCAGCAATACGGGAAAAGTCCTTAATGAAACGCCGATAGTAACCAGCAAGCCCAAGGAAACTCCGAATCTCAGACGCAGACGACGGAACAGGCCACTCTCTGATGGCCCTAATCTTCTCAGGATCCACTGAAATACCCTCTCCAGTCACCACATGCCCGAGAAAAGCAATTCTATCCAGCCAAAACTCGCACTTCGAAAATTTAGCATACAACTGATGCTTCCTCAAAATCTCCAATACCGTCCTCAAGTGCGAGGCATGCTCCTCCTCCGACTTTGAATAGATCAGAATGTCGTCAATAAAGATAACGACAAACTTATCCAAAAAGTCGTAGAAAATCCGGTTCATCAGATTCATAAAAACTACGGGCGCATTGGTCACACCGAAAGGCATAACCATAAACTCGTAGTGTCCATACTTCGTCCTGAACGCTGTCTTCGGACCATCTCCCTTCTTCACCTTCAACTGATGGTAACCACTGCTCAAATCCAATTTAGAAAACACCCTCGAACCTCCAAGCTGATCAAAAATATCATCGATGCGAGGCAACGTGTATTTATTCTTGATGGTCACCGCATTCAACTCCCGATAGTCCACGCACATGCGACGCGAACCATCCTTCTTCTTCACCAGTAGCACCAGTGCTCCCCACGGAGACACACTAGGGTTGATATAACCCTTCTGCAAAAGCTCATCCAGCTGCTTCCGCAATTTCTCCAACTCAGCGGGTGCCATACAATACGGCGCCTTCGAAATCGGCTGCGCTCCCGGAACAAGATCAATAGAAAATTCTAGAGCTCGATCAGGTGGCAAACCAGACATCTCCTCGGGGAAGACGTCATCAAAATCCCGCACCATAGCTGGCCACTCCAACTCCATCTGCATAGCCACAACCTCGACCGATCTGGCCCGAAATCTGACAGGACCAAGCGAACTGCTACCACGACTGAACTCAAATACTGGATGTCCGGGAATCTCGAACACCACCTTCTTCCTCCGACATTCGATCGTAGCATAGAAGCTCGCAAGCCAGTCCATCCCAAGAACTGCATCATAGTTGATGATGTCATGGACAATGAAATCAGCGTAAAGCTCATGTCCACAGACCACCAACGAGCAAGAATTGCAACCACGATGCACCGAGACCACGCCATTCCCTGTAACGATATTCCAACTCTTGGGAAGAGGGGACGTCGACAAGGAATGCTTCTCCACGAAGCTCCGAGAAATAATGCACATCGATGCACAAGAGTCAAAGAGGACTCGTGCAGGAAATGTGCACACCAAAACCACACCTAACAAGCAATTAACAATCAAACCCTAGTCTAGCAAACAATCATGTTCAAGCAAACAACACAATCTAACAATCAAAACCAGCTAGGAAAGTAACAGCTAGATTGAGGATTACCTGCGATAACCTCATCCACAGCCTCGCTCTCCACAGCGGTCATCAGAAAAGCCTGCCTCCTCGGCGGAAAAGCCTGCTGAAAATCCTGCCTCTGTGGAACAAGAGCCGCCCCACGTCCAGCAGGAACAGACGCTCGCTGCTGCAACGGCTGTGCTGCAACAGGTGCCCTCCACAGCTGATTCGCATGCCGACAATCCTTCGCGACATGGGAAGCATCACCACAAACCAAACACTGGCCCAAAAACTTCCTACATTGATCCTTGATGTGGCCAGGCTTACCGCAAAAATGGCAAGTCTTCAGAATAGGCCCTCCTGGCCTCTTGAACTGAGCTGGCTGATTAGGCTTGAAACCAGGCCTAACCACCGCCCTGGCCTACTCCATAGGCCTCTTCCCAGCACCAAAAACATGTCCTCTCCTCTGAATCAGGTTCAGTTCCTACCTCCTCGCAGCGACCAGAACCTTCTGATAAGAGTCCAAATCAGAGGAAGACACAAAACTCTGGAGCTCCAAAGCAAGTCCCTGCAGGAACCTCTGAGCCCTATCATCAGCATCCTGCACCATCTTTGGTGCGAACCGACTCAGCCTAGTGAACTCTTGGTGGTACAGGTCCACCGTCAAGCTCCCTTGCTTCATATCAATAAAGCGCTGCAGCATCTTCTTCCTAGCAGCCTTCGGAAAGAACTCCTCATCAAACCTGGACTTGAAGGTAGTCCAAGCTATCGGCTCTACCAACATCTTCTCTTCCGCATCCCACCAGTTCCGAGCATTATCCTTAAGTTGCCTCTTCGCCAAATCAACCCATCCAGCCGGGGTGATCTTGGCCATCTTCAAGTTATCATCAATGTTCCGAATCCACTCATCGGTAGCCAGAGGACCCTCAGACCCATCAAAATATGCGGGACCCAGCTCCCGAAATTTCTTCGCTCCCGGCTCGGAGCGAGGGACATCCGGGAGTGCCCAGGCAGCTCGAGCAAGTGGAGCATTCTGGACTTGCAGGAGCACGCCCTGCTGCACTTGCATCATCTGGAGCATCATCCGCATCATCTCTCCATTGGTGGGTTCTCGCTCAGGCTCCTCATCATGAGGGAGCGCACCACTACCTCCACCACGGGTGAATCGCCTTCCTGCCATCTAATGACACAGAAAACGAAGCAGATTAGAATCATAGCTTATGACTCGGACGTCGAACTCAGCTTATTGTACGTTCAAATATTATTATCGTTATTCCGATAATCGCAGTTACAGAAGGACCTGCATGGGCCACCAACAAAACCTGTCACGACCCGCTTCCCTAAAATGGAGGCGAGACGTGAAAAGGTCCGCACGAGAGTGGAGCTGTGAAGCCCCCAAACCCGACAAGCGTCAATAAAACATAAGCAGGTCCCTGTAACCACAAACGGAACAACAATAACAACACAAGGAGAGACATAAATAAATCTCATATCTCATAATTTGTCCAACATGAAAATTAAGTTCAACATCCAGAAAAGCCACCAGGCTAAAAGAAAGAGTCTAAAGGCCCAGAACAAGGCCAACAAAAGCAACAACGTAACCAAGTATAGGTACTACGCACCGACAACAAAACAGCAGTCTAAACAAAGGGAAAGCTCAACGAAGACACTAGGACTGGTCCCCAGTGTCCACGTGCTCCCCGTCAAACACGAGCTCGGGCTCGGCGTCAGCAAACACCTCGTCCTCAACAAGGTACTCAGGCTCAGGATCTAACATGTGACACCCAAAAGAGTAAAGGGGCACATGTCAGCAAGTCTAAAAGACTTGGGCAAGGAAACGGAAAGCAAGGCAACTAGCAACCTAGCAGTTATAATATGCATGACATGGCAGTTATAACATGAGTGCACAAGCAAGACATGATGAAACAATAAGTACAAGAGAACAATTATCGGGACAAGTCAAAAGTAGCCAAGCTACTAACAATCTCAATCATTTCACTAGTCACGTTTCAAGTTGTTTGTAGATGTTTACGCCTTACAGCTGAATGGTTTGGCATTCACGCTGATTGGCCGCTTAACACTACCCCAAAACCCAGAGTTTACGCCTTACAACTGCAGTTGCTGATCGGGCAGACTCCCAGTTGAATGGCCGCTTAACTCTTACCCCAATACCCACATGTAGACGAGCCAGGGTCCCTGCACATGAGCTCAGTAAATGAGCCAGGGTTGCCCCGCACAGGAGCTCGCATTCTAGTTCACGACTCATAAGCATTTGGCGTAGGGGTGCACCTAGCCGGAAACAAACAGTTCGGGCATTGGTTATCAACCAACACATGGCCCGCTTCTGGAACACGAGCCAGGAACACAAGCATTGTAGCGAAGCTACGCAATCACGGAAACACTTAAAGAATGCAATGACATGACAATTAATTTGCGTACCGTTAATGAAAATTAAACATGACATGGTAATTGTGCAACATGATAAACGTCGGATCTAGCTTCGTTGTCAAGCTAGTTCCTCAATTTGCACCTAGGCGAGTATCATTTCGTCGCCTAGTCTCTTTTACGCCTACAACAAGCAAATGGCCTAAAACCCTAGGTGACAAGTTTCACTTGCCTAGCACCGAGGATGACGATCAACGAGGGTTCGTCCCACGGACGCTAATCTACGGGGAAGTCACTGTTATGTAGAAACAACCATCAAAACAACATTCATTTCATTAGGGTTTCTCAAAAACACAACGGGTCATGAAAACATTAAGAGATCGATTATTACCGTATAGGAAACGGGAGAATAATGCCGAGCAACCACGGCGACAGAAGAAATGCTCCGGGGAACCTAGGGTTCAGATCTGGAAATGGATGGAGAAGTTTGGAGAAATAGGGTTTTGGGGAATTTTGTGGGTTTGATGAGATTTTGAGGAAGATGAGAGGTAGAATGTGTTAATGGAGAGTTTGGATGATGGATTTTGGTCTTGGGATGAAGGAATAAGGGTTTGAGGTAGAAGGGGGCTCAATGGGGGAGAAACTAGGGTTTTAGGTCGTGAGGAAGGAGAAGAAAACGTTTGGGAGGGGTTTAAATAGGAAGGGTTGGCGGCTGCCTAGAAATTAGGGTTTTGGCACTGATTAGTCGGTCAGAGAACAACCACTGACCGACTAGTTTGGGAACTAGTCGGTCGGTTGACCAACGCAGACCGACTAAGTCCAAACAGTAACTCTTGTACAGAAATAGGATTTAGATTTAGTCGGTCAAAGAACAATTACTGACCGACTAGTTTGACATCTAGTCGGTCGAAAGATGAACTTAGACCGACTAAGAAGGAACAGTAACTGGTACCAAAAATAGTTGATGAGTTAGTCGGTTAAAGAAGCATTGCCGACCGACTAGTTTGCAACCTAGTCGGTCAACCAACGTTCTTAGACCGACTAACTACAAACAGTAACTCCTGAGAAATTCAGAAAGCCAACTAGTCGGTTCAAGAAGGTATTCTGACCGACTGGATCGTCATCTAGTCGGTCGGTGCCCCTTCTTACACCGGCTAATGAGCACCAAAAGTTCCGAAATGGAGCGCGAAGCTCCGGGATCGATTCCTAAGACTCCTAGGCTTGATCTAACAATAAGACATGACCGATACGAAGCCCGTCACGAATGACTTGCTCCGAAATCGACGATTCTAAGGAAGGAGCTAGAAAATACGATGAAACGATCGAAAATGAAAGTTACGGAGACGAAACCACATATAAGGAGAAAATCCACCAAAACATATAATATAATATAATAAATCCAGATACAAAAAAACCAGTCGTTACATACTTCAAGGCATAGGTGATTGTAAGTGTTGCTTTCAGATTTCATAACATTCTTTATTTGAATTGTGCTCTCGGTTGTGAGAGTGGTTTTTTCTTGCTCCCTGGTTGTGGGAGTCAAGGACAACGATTGTATTCGATTGCACTTGTAGGGTTGCTACAAGTGGGCATTAAGGAAACCTCAAGTTAGGGTTCTAACTTGAGTATCCGGTGGTATCTGGGTGGTAGGAACGTAGGATTACCGGGAACAAGTCGGGAGTTGACTTGGGTAATCTGAACCCTTGAAACATCTCTGCGTTTGCGTGTGTTTCTCTTTGGGTCGTTTTTCTATTCCGCACTATTTGTTGGATTGCATTTTATTTGGCGTAAATTCCTTTTAAATTTCCACAAACACTATTCAACCCCCCCTTCTAGTGTTTTCCCCATAGACAGGTTCCTTACAATTATGTCATGTCTTCGTCTAGTGAGGAGATTCCCCTCAAACATAGGCGAAGACAAGCTCCTCAGACTCAGCAGCCCTTAGCTTTGACCTCCACTCCTCTTGTGGAAGAAACCCGTAAAGCACCCCACACCAAGTCTCAAGTTGATCCTGATGCACAGGCCCAAGGCTAGAATCCTTTCGGTGTCTCTCCTTCAACTTCTGCCCCTCTTGTCCCCATGTGTCGTGACGATGCATGTTTGGTGAGATTTCACTCAATGATTGGCATCAAGCTCCTTAGAGAGCGTTTCATCATCTATTCAGCCTTCACCTCATAGAATTTATCTCAGCTCCTTTCTTCGACCAAATTGGTCGATTTGTTTCGCTACTCTCATGATGATTCTCCTTGACCATATCCCTTCCTCGTGAAGCGATTTTATTATAACCGCATTCACGGTGAGTATGCGAAGTCTGGTATACTGGATACTATGGTTCAGGGTACCCTCATCAAGCTTGATCACACACTCTTAGGGACCATTCTTAGGATTCCCTCTACTGGTTCCTTGCCTTCTGATATTTCCATTTCTTTTTTTTTGCTGAGTTGGATCAGTCTGTCCTTAGGGACATGTTCAGGGAGATTCCTCCTATTCTCATCTCTGGCGTCAATTCGTCCATGTTTACCGCTAGACGTTGGGCTGTCCACCACGTGGTCAAGTCCAACATATTGCCTAAATATGGATCTTCTGATCAGCCTTCCCATGATATTCTTAAGTGTATGTATGCTATATTTTCTGAGATTGAGGCAAATTGGGCTGGAGTTATCCTTGATCACATGGACCATGTAGAGATCACTTCCTCCTCCTCTCATATTCCTTATGGTGGTCTGCTTACACTTGTCTTTCATCACTTCGGCATTGATTTGTCTCCTTTTGAGCATATTCCTCTTGGCCCCCTTCTTAATGCATCTGCAAAGACAACGTCTTCTTCGACTCTTCTGTCTGCATCAAAGAATATGCAGTCTACTTCAGGCCCTTCCCCATCCACTGCACCATCTATTGATCAGCCATCATCATCTGCTGCACCCTCCGTTGATCCCTTTCTTGTCCAGTTGGACGAGAAAGTATCTGGTCTTTATGAGCTGTTCTATCTATCGTTCCAGCATCAGAGCATACCCTTCCCTGCCCACCTCCATTCGTTTGTTCCATCTGCTACTACTCAGCCTACTCAGCCTCCTCCTCCTATCATTTCTGAGATTCCTGATCCTTCAGCTGACGCTGCTTCTGAGCCTGCTGCTTCTCAGGCTCCTCGGGATGTTTCCACTACTTTTACTGATGTGCCTCCTACTAAGGACATTCTCGATGATCCAGAGACCCAAGACTTCCGTATTGAGAGGACTACACCTGTGGACTCCTCCATCGCTGATCTGGATTGATGTTTCTGGGAGACTGCTCACCCTAGGAAATAGAAATTTTTGTTAGGGTTGAGTGTTTGAGTCCGTTGTATCTTATTTTGTTATGGATGTATTGATGTCGTGGAACTTTTTTTGTATGATGTATAGATTATGGTTATACGTTTGTCAGTATCTATAGTTGATGGTTCGGTTTGTCTAAGTATTTCTCTATATATATGATATCACATTTTTGTCTCTTTACTCTCTGATGTGATCTATGTGTATATGATGTTCAATTTTGTCTCTCTGTGTGTGCTTTTTTTAAATTTATGATGTGTTGTGAGACATTTTACATAAGCAATGTTGATATTGGACTCTTATTCCTCTAGTCAACTAAAATTTATGTTGTTGATGAGTATTTGATATCTATTGGTGTGATGCACCTTCGTGTTTTCTTGATTTTTTGTTGGTATCACATTGAATATGTATCACATTCTTTATACTCTCATAATTGTTTTAGTCTTATTTAGCACTATGTTTGTTGTTTTTCTACTCCATCTTTTTGGATAATGCCATATGGAGAGAGAAATAAACAAACCATAATTTTTGTGCTAAGTATAATCTA
The DNA here is from genome assembly GCA_030789695.1 of Scilla litardierei. Classification (NCBI taxonomy): domain Eukaryota; kingdom Viridiplantae; phylum Streptophyta; class Magnoliopsida; order Asparagales; family Asparagaceae; genus Scilla; species Scilla litardierei. The sequence goes on along the minus strand of CM061142.1, from coordinate 510,974,795 downwards.
AACTTGAATCTAAGATTAAAGTTGCCTTAGATTCAGGGCGAGTAAGATATAATGAATTTGGATTATAAAATTCTACATTTTTGACCTTCATATCATTTCATTCATGCATATCTTACATATTTGCTTTAATTGATCATTAGATGCCTTTATTTATATAGACTAACTTGATTGGCATCTATGTGAGGGGAGCAAGTATTTTTAAGCATAATTATTTATCTTTTTCATTATGCGTGTTTGTCATCACCAAAAAGTGGAAGAATGTTGAGTATTAGACTTCTCCCTACTTGGTTTTGCTGATGAGCAAACATAAATACTTGTGATTAATCCCCTACTTGCAGTTAATCCATTGCCTATGCCTATCATGAAGATCAATTAGCAATGGATGTCACTCAAGGATCAATCAAAGCTCGTAAAGTGGATTGGATGATCGAAGATGAAGATTGTAGCTTCAAGAAGACTTTAAGATCTTTCAAAAGAAAGAAGAGAGGCAAATACAAATGTAATCTTTTTATTCTCTTCTTCTTTCTAATTAGAATGTAGCTTAGAAGTAGAATTATGTTGGAGCGCGCGCGCGCGCGCACACACACACACACACATCTTCCATTCTATCCTAGAAAAGCTTTAGAACTCATTTCCTAGGCCTCCAATTCTTAATTCTTAAGCATGTGTATTTTGGAGTTCTAACAAGCGACTACTGAATGATTTACAAGTGCCTGTCTCCATACAGGTGCCAGAGATTTGTTCTACAGTCGTCTGTTATGCACATACGTGTTCACTTGCTATTCTGGTCTTTCTGTTATTAATCTCTTCATTCGACTGATGTACTAAGTACAGGACATGTCCAGCTACAAGTGACTGTGACTCGTTAATCAGTCGATTGTCTATCCTTGTCCAGACTTCCAAAGTTTTTTCAACCTCTGAACTTGCATCTGTAAGCGATGTAAGAAGGATTTACAAGCGCATGTGCATGGCACAGTCGCATGTATATGCTTCTACAGTCGCATGTCACATATTGTCCAACTTCCCAAGTTTTGACAACTTTCGCACTTGCATCTGTAGGCGATGTAAGAAGGATTTACAAGCGCCTGCCCATGGCACAAGCGCCTGCCCATGGCACAGTCGCCTGGATATGCTTCTACAGTCGCCTGTCATGTCCTCCCAATATTTCCTAAGTTTTCACCACTTACGCACTTAGGACGTCAGCCGCTTGTAGATGGTTTCTCAGTCGCCTGTTGGTTTATAGGCGCATGTCTGACCTTCATCAGTCGACTATCCTATGTGGTACCATTTGAATTCTCACCTACACTCTGACACAGTGCAGCAGGCGACTGTGAGTTCTTCATCATTCGACTGTCTGGCATGCATTTTCTATCCGTTGGCTTTTCAGACAGATTTCAAAAGGGGTTTTGGGTATTTATCTTGAAGGGTTTAGAGAACTTATAATAAGGTCTCCTACTGTTCCATTAGAGATCACTTGAACACTTTGCATTCATTCCTAAGCTCAATCTCTCAAGTTCTCTCTTCCTCAAGTCTCAAGCCCTAGAAATCTCAACTACAATCTTGTCTTCCCACTTAAACCAAATCTGAGCTTCAAGCTTTGGTGAAGACAAGTACAAGGGTTTTCTCTCATCTTGGAAGAGACATAAACACACTCTCTCTCTCTCTCTCTCTCTCTCTCTCTCTCTCTCTCTCTCTCTCTCTCTCTCTCTCTCTCTCTCTCTCTCTCTCTCTTGCTCCTTTAAGTTCTACTTCAAGGCATAGATGTTTATAAGTGTTTTTCATTTTGAATTTCATTATCTCATATTTCGATTTCACCCTCGGTTTGTGAGAGTGGGTTTGCTTGATCCCAAGTTGTGGGAGTCAATGACATCGATTGTTGTTCGATCACACTTGTAGGGTTGCTACAAGTGGGTTAAAAGAAACCTCAAGTTAGGGTTCTAACTTGAGTATCCGGTGGAATCCGGGTGGAAGGGACGTAGGATAACTGGGAACAAGTCGGGATTGGACTTGGGTAATCCGAACCCTTGAAACATCTCTTTGTTAGCTTGTATCATTTTGGGTTAATTTATATTTCCGCATTTATTGTTGGTCAGGGATTTAAATTGGTATAACTATCATTTAAATTTTATAAACAGTATTCACCCCCTCCCCTCTAGTGTTTTTCTCATAGCCAGGGTCCTTTTAAATCAAATATGGTACAAGCAAGTGTCATACAACATGCCTGAGGAATTACGATCTGCTCATGTTAAACATGGGAAACCAGGATGGATGCTAGAAGAAATCTGATTGAAGTTATGTGCCTACTGGAACACAGATGAGTGTAAGAATATGTCGACACAGAATAGAAGGAATTGGATCGGTGATGCTCCCACCGATAAAATACATGGCACGCACTGCGGGGGCTCTATTACTATTGACCAGCACCGAGAGCAATTACAGCTTTGCGTGCATTTACTGCATGCTACTAGTGTTGGATATGGATCTAAGCCTAGAGGGGGAATGAATAGGCTATTAAAAATTATCGTGCAACCCACGAGCAATCACACGCAATTATAGAAGATATAGAGTAAATAAAAAGCAATCACAGATGCACAACAGATTTACCCTGGTTCGGTCGTCACCACGACCTACGTCCAGCCCCCGAAAGCAAATATTATATTAATAGTGTTCAGGCACAACCGTAATAGCTAGAGAACCAACATCTCTACACTTGCCAAGCTCAGTGTCCCACTCACCGTGTTCAACACTATCAATCCTAATATATGCTCTCACTTGACGACACCCGTCAAATTCCTCTTGTCTAGACCACCTCTAACAAGACCCCAAAATGTCACTCAAAAAGCGGTAAAGTTTCCCCTACGGAGATCAAACAATACTACACAAAAAATAATAGGAGTTTAGAAATCTCAGTTTTGTGTAGCCGTAGTCGTCTCCGTCAATCGGCACGGGTCAGATCTTAGTCTGACAAGATGTAGTCGTCACGTCATACAACTCAAGTTGCAGCTCTCGCTTGGCTCCTCTTTGAATATTGCGACAATGAGCTCTCCTCGAATGTTTCGGCAAACCCTCAAGTTAATGTTGAGGCAATGGCTTGTTGAATCCCTGCAGATTTTTCTTTTATCTTCGATTTTGTGCGCCTCCTTTTTTTTCTATTGTCTCCTTGTGACTTGCTCTTCTCAAACAAAAACATTGGATCTCTCTTATATTCTCTTTCCCCTTGACTGTGAATGTGGCCGCAATATTTCCAGGGGCTTGCATCAGATAGCCATGTGATTCACCTGGAAAAAACAAGTGAGAACTCAAAAACAAATTATTTAATATCATAAATACATGAGTTCAAGATCCCAATTTGTGCAGCCAATCAACATGAATCTTTGTGCATCAGTTGTATATGAAAGGAGATCACTTTTGTCTTTCTCAGGATTTGAAACGATGGGATTTTCTTGGTTGCACTGATTAACAAGCATGAATTGTTTTCTCAAAAACAATAATATAGGTGAGGCCTGATGCGTGTTGTGGTTCCATGCAAAACAAACCAATCAAAATTTAATTAAGAGAAACTCTAATATCATTATCTTTTAAAGCTCCTTCTCTCTCCTAGAATTGGTGGCCGCAGATTCTCCTTTTTAAATTTCGCTGCCCCGCTTTGATCCTTTCTTTTTATAGGGAGTCCCTTTGGGTTTTACGGCAAGGAGAATCCCAAGAGTATGGGGATTTGATTGGGATTTGATTTTATCTTATTGAAACACAAATAAGAGTTTGTATATGACTTGATATCTTCTCTTTGATATGAATCAATTCATATTGATTACTTCTCATCTCTTCAACAATCAACTAGGTCCAAATAAGAATATGAGTAGCAATTTCCATCACATTAACTTAGTCATCACTTTGGAATTTACGGGCACGTCACTCCTGAAAAACACTTAGCACACACATTAGAAACTTCACACACATTTGTCATTATCAAACAAGAGATCCTAGATCGTTGCATCTAATAAATCTCCCCCTTTTAATGATGACAAACCAGAATAAGATTTGCAATAGCGATCCAAAGAATAATATCATAACATGTGTGTGTGTGTGTGTGAAGTGTGATAATGGAGGGTGTATGCAACAATATACCACTTGATGTTCAAGCATACATGCATGCAACAATAACAACAATGTGATACATGATGTGATACATGTAGCTCCCCCTATTTTCATGCTCCCCCTTGAGCCAATATTCATATATGCAACATATAAACATTAATGCTCCCAAATCATTCAAATCTTTCTCATTATTTTCTCCCCCTTTTGTTATCATCAAAAGTGTATAAACGAAGTTTTCATGTCACATGCAAAAATAGAGTATTATAAATTACAACTAGCACTTGCATGTCATATTTCTTAGAATAAGCACTTCAAATTCAAGGAAAAGTGTAACGTAGACTTCTACACCATCGTGTAGGTGTGATGATTAAATAATTGAAGCACAAAGGAAGAAATTCTTAAGAAGCTCAACCAAAGCCAATCCACATTTTCCATTAAACATGAAATCACCTAGGATTGATTTTTCCCATCTCATTAAAAATGAGTTCAAGGTACCACACCCTAAAAACATAGCCTATAAGGACTTTTAGATGTGTGGGTGGCATTGCTTGACGAGTATAACACCAATGCTAAAGATTACCCATAAAGCATATGTTAGATACTCGTGGGTAGTATACTTGCCATGAATTGTTTCCATTTTACATACGGAGCAATATTCATTCTTTTTCATTTTTCTTGTTTCATATTCAATTCTTTGTGCTCAATTTTTATCCATGGCAAATACACATCATATCCCTTAGATTTTTCAGTCATTTTCATCCTACATTCACTTTCCAATATTTCATAAGAGAATCTCCAATTGTGCAACAATATTCAATACAAGTGGAAGTTAAATTGTAGGTGTAGAAATCATGTTACTCAACTCATTAAATATGTCATGGCTATTTAAGAATTTTAACATGCGTATGTAGCTATAACAATAATACAATGATTTCTACAAGGATATGAATGACATTCAATAATACTACTCTAATGATACAAAGAGAAAAGATATACATTAGGCTTCCCTTTTTGTTTGCTTTTTGTCTTTTTCATTTTTTTTATTTTTATATATAATAGACTAAGCAAACTAGAATCAATCAAACTATCACACAAATAAAAATGAGTCAAGCATGCAAAATCTATGAAGGTATGCATTAATTTCAAAGAGGGAAAAAGATATACCTTCGCGTCGTCGTTTGGCTAGGGAGCTAACTTAGTGAAACGTTCAATCCATAACTCCTCGCCAAATCTCAATCTTACCTACACTGTATATGATATGTGTGACATTGGAATCCAACAAGGTCCATTCATGTTAGTCATCAAATATTTAGGAACCCAAATTTGTTTGAATTTCATATTCGTGTTCCTAAACTTGCAATAATAAGATGTATGACCAACACTATCACAAGTAAAGCACTTTGCATAAATATTTTTCACGTTCAATGGCTCATTGTGAATTTTCTTATAAATAGGATTTTTAGCATGTTTCATGTCATATCCAAGACATGTCTATTATTGCCATAAAGTTGATTCTCTAGAGTAGTATCCAACGATTGTTTTCCTATAGAGAATTTCTTTAATGACAATTCTAGACTTGTGATTTTGGATTTTAATGAAGCATTCTCATTCACAATCAAAGTGCACTTACATATAAAAGCCTTCTTATTGTCCTATACATTCTTTTTAAATTCAATTATTTTTCTTTTAAGCTCGTTATTTAGCTTACACAATTTATCATTAAGCTCTCTAATCACAGAATCTTTTTCAGTTTCAAGCTTAATTAAATCTTGCTTAAGCATGCTAATATCATTCAATAAAGAGGGACAAGAAAGACAATTAGCTTTTTCATGCAACCTAGAATTCTCTTTTTCCAACAAAGCAATGGTAGAATCACATGCAACAATTTTTTTCTTTTAGCTCCTTAATTTCTAATGATATGTGATAATCGTCATGTTGCAATTTTTCATTGGAATTTCTATAATCTTTTAGGGCGAACTCTAGCTCTACAATTTCCTCTTCCATGGCTTTACAAATAATTAGAAGTTCAGAATAACTACCATACTTTACCCATCTTTTACCATGAAGCAAAGGGAGGAGTGGGCGCAATCCTCATCCTCGTCCTCACTATCCATATCCCACGTTCGCACCACAGCTTTTCATTTCTTCTCTGCAACATTAGATGTGTCTTGTGGGCAATCCTTTATAACGTGACCCTGCTTTTTAAATTTAAAACATTTAACTTTATTAATAGCAGTCTGTTCAGATGAATTTCTATAAGGATTATAATGGTTAGAAACCTTTGTTGCATGGCAGCTCTTCCTTGAGGAGTCTTGATGTATTATCTGAAACATCTGACCATCAAAGCTATCTCCTCCTCCTCATCGTCGTCTTCACTAGCTTGAAGAGCTAATGGCTTTGGTGATTTTTCCTTCTCCTCGGGTTTGCTCTCTAGCCTCTATATTCTGTAGCTCAAGCTCGTGAGACATTAAGTTGCCTATCAAGTCTTCCACTCTCATCTGCGATGATCTTTTGCTTCTTGGATATCAGTGACTTTAGGCCTGAAAGATCTTGACAGTGCCCTTAAGATTTTCCTTATCTGTTCAAGTTTAGAATATGGCTTACCAAGGGAGCTAGACTTGTAGACGATGTTGGTGAACCTCGCAAACATCTCTGATATGGACTCTGATGGTACCATGCGAAAGCTCTCATACTCTGAGCTCAGAAGTACAAGTCTAGACTCTTTCACATGTGACGTTCCCTCGTGTGTCACCTCCAGTGTATGCCATATTTCTTGTGCAGTTTGACAATGTGAGATACGGTTAAATTCAGATTTATCAAGAGAGCATATAAGAGCATTCATAGCTTTTCCATTTAAAGAATATAATCTCCAATCATTATCATCCCACTTGTCTTCAGGTTTAAGCATATCAATATTTTCAACTTTAATAACATGTGGCTTATAACCTTTTTTGACAATGTGCCAAACTTTATAATCAACAGATATCAAGTAGATTTTCATCCTAGATTTCTAATAAGCATAATCTACTCTATTAAATTTAGGGGGTCATGATATGGACTGACCTTCAGAAAAAAGCACAATCAATAGAGTTATTCATGGTCAATCTAGCTTAGATTCTCTAACCTGCTCTGATACCACTTGTTGGATATGGATCTAAGCCTAGAGTGGGAGGTGAATAGGCTATTAAAAATTCTCGTGCAACCCACGAGCAATCACACGAAGTTATAGCAGATTCAGAGTAAATAAAAAGCAATCACAGATGCACAGCAGATTTACCATGGTTCGGTCGTCACCACGACCTATGTCCAGCCCCCGAAAGCAAATATTATATTAATAGTATACATGCACAACCATAATAGCTAGAGAACCAACGTCTCTACACTCACCAGGCTCAGTGCCCCACTCACCGTGTTCAACACTATCAATCCTAATATATGCTCTCACTTGACGACACCCATCAAGTTCCTCTTGTCTAAACCACCGCTAAACAAGACCCTAAAATTTCACTCAAAAAGCGGTAAAGTTTCCCCTACGAAGATCAAAAAATACTACACAAAAAATAATAGGAGTTTAGAAATCTCAGTTTTGTGCAGCCGTAGTCATCTCTGTCAATCGACACGGGTCAGATCTGAGTCTGACAAGATGTAGTCATCACGTCGTGCGACTCAAGTTGAAGCTCTCGCTTGGCTCCTCTTTGAATATTGTGACAATGAACTCTCCTTGGATGTTTCGGCAAACCCTCAAGTTAAGGTTACGGCAATGGCTTGTTGAATCCCTGCAGATTTTTCTTCTATCATCGGTTTTGTGCGCCATCTTTCTTTTTCTATTGTCTCCTTGTGACTTGCTCTTCTCAAACAAAAACACTAGATCTCTCTTATATTCTCTTCCCCTTGACTGTGAATGTAGCTGCAATATTTCCAGGGCTTGCGTCAGATAGCCATATGATTCACCTAAAAAAACAAGTAAGTGAGAACTCAAAAACAAATTATTTAATATCATAAATACAAGAGTTCAAGATCCCAATTTGTGTGGCCAATCAACATGAAGCTTTGTGCATGAGTTGTATGTGAAAGGAGATCACTTGTGTCTTTCTCAGGATTTGAAACGATGGGATTTTCTTGGTTGCACTGATTAACAAGCATGACTTGTTTTCTCAAAAACAATAATATATGTGAGGCCTGATGCGTGTTGTGGTTCCCTACAAAACAAACCAATCAAAAGTTAATTAAGAGAAACTCTAATATCATTATCTTTTAAATCTCCTTCTCTCTCTCCTAGAATTAGTGACCACAAATTCTCCATTTTAAATTTCGCTGCCCCTCTTTGATCCTTTCTTTTTATAGGAGTCCCTTAGGGTTTTGCGGCAAGGAGAATCCCAAGAGTAGGGTGATTTGATTGGGATTTGATTTTATCCCATTGCAACATAAGTAGGAGTTTGTATAGGACTTGTATCTTCTCTTTGATATGAATCAATTCATATTGATTGCTTCTCATCTCTTCAACAATTGACTAGGTCCAAATAAGAATATGAGTAGCAATTTCCATCACATTGACTCAGTCATCACTTTGGAATTTATGGACGCGCCACTTCTGAAAAACACTTAGCACAGACATTAGAAACTTCACACACGTTTGTCATTATCAAACAAGAGATCCTAGATCGTTGCATCTAACAACTAGCATATTATTTTCTATTTTTAGTGCAGCTCATAATTTTAACTTAATCTTTGTTTGAACTTACAAAGGCATGCACCTGAGGGACATACTGTCACCCATCTGGATGTATTCGATGCGACCCATCCGAATAAGGGGGGATTTTGTTAGCGACTGATCACGACATGTCTCTGTAAGTAATTTTGGACAACTTATGTCTTCGTACTTTCTTTCCGATTCGACCCATCAATTTGGATAACTTATACTGTGTATGAGTCCTATCGGGAACGGATGACACGAGTACACTGGGAAGATGGTGGGACCAAAAAGGTGCTTCTCTCAAGCGCAAGAGTCCGTACAAGTAGTAAAATCTGGGAGTCTAGATGTCGAATCCTCGGGAGAAATCTGTTGAAACCACGAGCTTAAATCAAATAGAAAATCTACGTAGAGAAACTAAACACTTTAAATGGCGATGGTGTGGATGAGTTTAATGGTGAATTATGAATACGTGAACGATACGAACAATGAAAATTCGTGAAAATATCAATGAGAAATATGCACATGGTATGGGTTCATTAGGATCAATGATTCATATTTATTTGGTTGATTTATTATAACTCAATAAATTCTCCTTTTGGGAGCAATTCATCGGAAAATACCCTTTTGGGGGTTAAAGCACAAATTTCAATAATATCGTCACTAAAGTTATAATCTTTGAAATAAGATATGAAACTCTCTTTTGGAGAGATCAAGACTCACCCTTGTGGGGTGATCATCAACTAAATCAATTCTTTTGGAATATGAAAAAGTGGATTTTTAAGCTAAAGATCACAACTTTATCGACATGCAATTTTAGCACAATAATACAACCAAACGAATACGAATCACATCTCCTAACTACGCCATGCCATGCACAATAGAAAATTAACTAATCATAGTGAAAATAAACAGAGAATTCATCATATATAGCATGGTTCTACACAATACAATCAAAAAGAGTTCAAAATACGATGAAAAACACCCAAATACGGGGTATGAGTTTAAGAAAATATCACCAAATCTCCACTTTTAGACTCCAAACTCTCTGGAAAACTGAAGAATAGCCTCTGGAAATTTACAGAATTTTTCAGAGAGAAAATTCGGCTCCTAGGTGCTCCAGTACGCCAAGAATACGGCCTAAAACCCTAGATTACGCTTATATAATAGGCATTGCGGGTTTAATGAGCTAACGGGTCCAAAACCCGCACCCAATAGCATTTAAAACCAAACCCGTAGCCGCCGCAAATCGTGGTCGTCGGATCTTGCGGGATTTATCCTCGCAGCGCCGCGTGGCGCTTTAAAAATCGTGCAAACCCGCATCGCTTCGCAAGCTGCCTTCGCCCGTTGGATCGTGCGGCCACTCGATACGATGGCGCCACGTCACCTTGAGGAATGCTGTCGCTTCATTCGGTGTTGGATCAACGTCGTCCGCTCGATCGAAATCGAGCGGTCTGTATTGGGCCGCGTCGTCTGCTGCGGATTCGAATTCGAATCGCGGTCGTCGATAAATGCGGGCCGTTGGATGAAAATGAGATCAGCTCGATGAGTTCCACGTCGCCTCGAGTACGCGTCCGTCTGCTGCTGCGTTTTGCTGTGATCCGGGCCGTTGGATTGAGATCCAACGGCGAGTAAAAATCCACGTTGCTCGCTTGTCGTATGCAGCTGGATCGGGCGGAACCGGTGGATCGATGCCACGTGTCCGCGGAGATTCGTGTGGATCGCCGTATTTCTGTATGTTTAAAGTATTTCTGGCGTATTTCTCCAATTTATTGGTATTCTGCATTCAAAAATTCACAGTAATTACCACAGATCTCAGAAAAATACAAATAAATAGTCGTTGGAATCGTGAGATCGAGACCAAGCTATGAAAAATATAAAAAGTGCAGAAATACTTCGTTAATTACTGTTTTGTGTTCAAATAAGGTGTTTTCTCTAATAAAAGATGGTGTACAAAATACAAACATATTAGAGAACAGTTAAGCATCATATGGGCACAAAGTATTGCTAGATGAAGGGTTAAATACGCAATATTCAACCCAAATCACACCCCCCAACTAGCGTTTTGCTAGCCTCTAGCAAAAAGAGCGAAATATAATATCAAATATGCACCTAGATCACCTTATCAGATCTCAAATCACTCACCATCATACTACAACGACAAAAGAAGTCAACCACACACTAATATCAAAATTTCAAGCTCATCAAGTAATGGTACTTGTGGGTTTTCAAAAATGAATGTCAAGTATCTCAAATGGTTATATAATAGACTTAAAGTCACTATCCATTACTTCATAGCTTATAGTATACAAGATCAATGGCCCACACCGTTCAATCAAATATTCTAACTTGGAGCGTAGATGTTTCATGCAAAGCAAGCATCAAAAATAAAATGGTATCAAAGCATACACACGTCAATCTTCATTCATAAGAGATCACACCACATCTTGTCTTTTCTTTAAGCTTTGGAAGTTCGCTTGCCTTACTAATTATGCACACTTTTTCCTTCTTTTCGTTCTCCCTTTTTTTAATAGTTCTGCATAACGCGCATTAAGCAACATTCGCAGAAAAAATGTATAACTTGGATCACTCCATAAAATGATTGAGGTTCCAGTCAATGGCTCCCAAATCAAACGATAATAGGGCATTAGGCCAAGAAGGACCCCTCGGACTGTACTACTCGAGCCAACCAAGTTATTTCTTTAGTAGCACATTTATTCATTTCTTTCTATTCATTCATCTCATTTTTTTTCTCTTTTTTGTGTGCATAAATAACTTAGCAAGATAGATTCATTTTCTTTAATCTTTCACAAGAATGGGTTATCCTAATCATTTCAAAAGACGGGGTACATTCTTCTACCCAAAATCACACAAAGCATGCAAATAGCAATGAATATGAGATGAAAAGCAATGCTCCAGTTATTTTATGAATTATTGTTGCATGAATTTTGGTGTGTTCCAATGAAAGCATACTACTTGCTAATCCATAATTTCTAGATTCATTAAGTCATCAAGTAATCTTTCCATTGAGATGTATCAACAGAATTTACCACAAGTACTAGCATTCATGTAAAATGAGATTGGAATATTTAACAATAGTGGTGGAGGAAAATAAATCATATGTGTATGGTGGGAGAGTATACTTCGAGAAATTTCATCACATGAGGGTCATTTCTAGGTAAAATAGATTTTGGTGATATTTCTTAACTCAAAATTTTTTTTTTCAATGCAAAAAGGGAACTAAAAAAATAAAATCCTAAAAGAAAAAAGAAAAAAGAAAATAAAGAAAATCCTAAAATTTATACCCTCCCCCCAACTTAAAATAGACATTGTCCTCAATGTTAGGAAGAGGGAATCATGGAAAGAACACACCTGATTAGTCCCCACCCGAAGGTGGGTCTGTGAGATCCATGGTGCTCGCTTCCTTGGTCCAAGGCTCGTGAAAATGCTTCAATCTTTGGCCATTCACCTTGAACTCACTTCCATCCTTTTCATTAAGTAAGAGCACAGTGCCATGTGGGAATACTTCTTTAACTATGAAAGGTCCATACCACCTAGAGCGAAGCTTCCCTGGAAAGATGTGTAGCCTAGAATTGTATAGAAGAACTTTTTGGCCTGGGGTGAACTCCCTCCTCAAGATCATCATGTCGTGGACAGATTTCATCCTTTCTTTCGATATTTTAGCGTTGTCATATGCATTTCTCCTCAGCTCCTCTAGCTCCAGCAATTGTAACCTGCGAGAAGAAAAAGATGAATCAGTATCAAAATTCATTTTCTTTATTGCCCAATAAGATCTATGCACTATCTCAACAGGTAAGTGACAAGACTTCCCAAAAACAAGACGGTAAGGTGACATCCCCAAAATTGTTTTGTATGCCGTCCTGTAGGCCCACAACGCTTCAGGTAAGCGCAGACTCCAATCTTTTCTTGATGGATTCACCGTTTTCTGTAGAATTCCTTTGATCTCTCTATTTGCCAACTCTGCTTGACCATTGGTTTGGGGGTGATATGGTGTAGAAACTTTATGCGTGACCCCAAACCTCTTCATTAAAGTAGCGAACATGCGGTTGCAAAAATGAAACCCTCCATCACTGATCAAGGCCTTAGGCACTCCAAATCTAGAGAAAATGTTCTCTTTAAGGAACTTAAGCACAACGGTAGTGTCGTTCGACCTGCAAGGAATAGCTTCCACCCATTTAGAAACATAATCAATACAAACCAAAATATAAGCATATCCAAATGAAGGTGGGAAAGGTCCCATGAAGTCTATGCCCCAACAATCAAATATTTCAATTTCTAAAATGGGGTTTAAAGGCATCATGTTACGTTTAGTAATACCCCCTAATTGTTGGCATGCAGCACAAGTCTTGCAATAATGAAATGTATCTTTAAACATAGTTGGCCAATAAAAGCCACATTGCGAGATTTTTGCCACAGTTTTATTCGGTGAAAAGTGTCCACCACATACTCCATCATGGCAAAATTGTATCACACTGGTTATTTCATGATCAGGAATGCATCTCCTAACAATTTGGTCACTACAATATTTATATAAGTACGGATCATCAAAGAAGAAATATTTTACCTCGTACTTGAACCTTTTAAAGTCTTGAAGAGACCAAGTGTCAGGAGTCTTACCAGTTACCAGATAATTAATGATATCAGCATACCATGGAGAGGTGGAAACGCTAAAAAGATGCTCGTCGGGGAAGGAGTCCTTCAAAGGCACATCTGCTGAATCAAGGCCTATTGTCAATCGTGATAAGTGGTCAGCTACTAGATTCTCCACGCCTTTCTTGTCCTTGATTATGACATTGAACTCCTGCAACAATAAAATCCATCGTATCAATCGAGGCTTAGCATCTTTTTTAGACAATAAATATTTTAAAGCAGAGTGATCAGTATATATCAAAATAGGTGACCCCAGAATATAGCTCCTGAATTTTTCCAACGCGAATACTACAGCCAGGAACTCCTTCTCTGTGGTCGTATAATTCCTCTGAGCATCATTTAGTGTCTTGCTAGCGTAGTAAATCACTACTGGAACTTTGTCTTTTCTTTGGCCTAGGACTGCACCAACTGCGTAATTGCTTGCGTCACACATTATTTTAAATGGTAGGGACCAGTCTGGTACCTGCAAAATGGGAGCAGAAATCAGCAACTTCTTTAAAGTTTCAAAAGAAATTTGACACGCAGGTGTCCAAATAAAATCCACATTTAAAGTAAGTAAGTTGCAAAGAGTGCGAGATATGGCGCTAAAATCTTTAATGAATCGCCTATAGAATCTTGCATGTCCCAAAAATGATCTGATGTCCTTCACGCATTTAGGACTTGGTAGCTTCTCAATTACCGCTACCTTGGTTCTGTCTACCTGTATACCATCTTTAGAAACCAGGTGACCTAGGACAAGTCCCTCTGTGGTCATAAAATGACACTTCTCCCAATTCAATAGGAGGTTCTTTTCAATGCACCTGTCAAGAACAAGAGCCAAGTTAGCTAAACAATCATGAAAAGAGCTACAATATACTGAAAAATCATCCATAAATACCTCAACAATTTTCTCAACCATATCATCAAAAATATTGAGCATGCATCGCTGAAAAGTAGCTGGAGCATTACATAAACCAAACGGCATTCTTTTAAATGCAAAAGTACCAAAGGGACAGGTAAAAGTAGTCTTTTCCTGGTCCTCAGGTGCAATCTCAATCTGATAATAACCTGAATAACCGTCTAGAAAGCAATAGTACTCATGTCCAGCTACTCTCTCTAAAATCTGGTCAAGAAATGGAAGAGGGAAATGATCTTTTCTAGTTCGGGAGTTCAACTTGCTATAGTCTATGCATATCCTCCAACCTATGGTGGCTCTAACTGGGATAAGCTCATTATTCTCATTTTTAACCACGGTGAGGCCAGACTTTTTAGGAACAACCTGTGTAGGGCTAACCCACTTGCTGTCAGAAATAGGATATATAATGCCTGCATCCAATAATTTTAAAACCTCGCCTTTCACCACTTCTTTTAATGTTGGATTTAACCTACGTTGCATTTCTCTAGTGGGTTTGGCGTCATCCTCCAAATAAATGTGATGCATGCATACAATAGGGCTAATACCTTTTATGTCAGCAATGGACCAACCAATAGCACCTCTATGCTTTCTTAGCACATCAAGTAAAGAGCTTTCCTGTTCTAAAGAGAGTTTAGAAGATATTACCACAGGGAAGCTGTTTTCGTTTCCTAGGAAGGCATACTTGAGATATTCAGGAAGTGGCTTCAATTCGGGCTTTGGATCCTCCACCTCTAATGAAATTTGAATTGATGCATTAGGTGGCAAAGCCTCGAACCTAGGCTCCCATACTGCGTTCAGCTCCTTCACGTTCTCCTGCACAAAAGAGATGTCATCATAATCACCAATAATAGTCTCAACAATAGAAGCATCCTCACAAAATTCAGAACAAATATAATCATCCACCAATGAATCAATCATATGCACCCTCTCAATCTCATCATCCACATGTGGCAACTTGCAAGTATTAAAAATATTCAAATCCAAAGTCATGTTGCCAAAAGTAATTTTCAGTTGACCATCCCTACAATTTATTAAAGCATTGCATGTCGCTAGGAATGGTCTACCTAGGATGATAGGAGTAGCATTGGCAGTTTGGGGTCCCTGGATGTCTAGAACTATAAAGTCCGCGGGGTAGTAAAATTTGTCCACCTGAACGAGGACATCCTCAATGCATCCCTTTGGAACTTTAATAGATCTATCAGCAAGTTGCAATATAACAGATGTAGGCTTTAGCTGTACTAACCCAAGCTGCACAAAAATAGGATATGGCAAGATATTGACACTAGAACCTAAATCCAATAAAGCATTTCCAATCTTTTTAGTGCCAATGGTGCAAGTGATGGTGGGTGATCCAGGGTCTCTAAATTTAGGTGGTGTATTTTGTTGCACAATAGAGCTAACCTGTTCAGTCAAAAATGCTTTCTTTTTCACATTTAATTTTCTTTTAACAGTGCACAAGTCTTTCAGAAATTTATCATAGGCAGGTATCTGATTAATAGCATCAAGCAATGGAATATTTATCTGGCACTTCTGAAAAATTTCACGAATCTCAGTTTGATACTTATCTTTATTTTTCTGAAGTAGCCGCTGAGGGAAAGGTGCTGCAGGTACATATGCTGCAGGTTCCTTCTCTTTAATGACATTTTTGCTCAAACCCACTTCCGTGCTCTTTTCCTGCACCTCCTCTTGCTCTTGAATTTCCTCTTCTTGGGTCTGAATTCCCTCTTCTTGCTCAGCTTCTCTGCTTGGTGGGTCAGGCTTCTGAATCTCTTTTCCACTCCTCAAAGTGGACACAGCTTGGCAAGGCTTCATATTATTTCCTGCAGAAGAAGATGAGCCCATATTAGGATTTGGAATTGACTGAGATGGAAGCTTACCTTTCTCCAATGTTGCTGTAAGCCTAGCCAAGCTTTCGCTCATCTGTTGATTCTGAGAATGTTGAGCCTGAAATTGAGCATGTTGTTGCTGCATTTGGGCTTGTTGCAATTGGATAAGCTGCTGAAGCACATCGCCAAATGGTTGCATCTGCTGTTGTTGCACTGGCTCATGGTCCCTCTTTTGGTTCCCACCTTGATAGTTGTTGTTATATTGATTCTGTCTGAACTGAGGTGGAGCCTGCTGCTGAGATTGCTGATTGGGGCCCCAGTTTAAGTTTGGATTGTTACGCCACCCCTTATTGTTGGAATTGAAGTTCTGGTAGTTTGATGACACTTGATTCACCCCCGTTGGATTGCCTAGCATGCTCTTCAAAGCTGGGAGTGTAGGACAAGCTCTAGTGTCGTGGCCACCAACATCGCAAAGTGCGCAAATCTGCTCTATCTCAACTTCCTTGGCCTCTTTCAAATTCATGGCATGAAGCTTGTTTGAGATCATGGCCTCCATCTTTGCCTCCAATGCATCCTCTTGCTTCAAATTGAATACCACTCCTCGTGTGGGCTGGGATGGTGCAGAGTGGCCTCCTCTATCATAGTCTGAAGTAGTGTCCCATGTCTGCGCATTTTCTGCTATCTCCTCCAGGTACGTCCAAGCTTCATCTGGCTCTTTGTCAAAGAATCCTCCATTGCACATCATCTCTACAAATTGCTTCATCTGCGGCTGCAGTCCATCGTAGAAGAAGCCAATAATCCTGCTTTTGTCGAAGCCATTGTGTGCGCATGCAAGTAACAGCTCATTGAACCTTTCAAATGCCTGGTAGAATGTCTCCTCGCTTTTCTGGGCAAAGTTCATGATCTGCCGCTTCAGTCCCTGTGTCCTGTGAATAGGAAAAAACTTCTTTAGAAATTCACCTGCAAATCAATCCATGTAGTGATAGAAATTGATGGCAATGCATTCAACCAATTATTAGCTTTTTCTTTCAATGAAAATGGGAACAGTTTAAGATATACCGTGTCCTCGCTAGTTTTCCCATCAAAGCATGTCAAGTACACCTCCTCAAATCCTTTAATATGAAGATATGGATTTTCCTTGTCTAACCCATGAAAGGTGGGTAAGAGTTGGATCACCCCAGGTTTAAAATTGAAAGAATTTGCATCGTTAGGTAAAACAAAGTATGAAGCAGTGCTAGTCCTAGTGGGTCTGAGTAAATCTTTTAAAGTCCTAGGCACTCCAGGTTGCACATTATTCTCGTTATTGTTGCTAAAATTTTCATCCATATTATTGTTAGCCATATCAAAACGTCGAGTCAACCTATGTGTCCTAGGAGTCTTATGCCACATAAACTAGCACAGATTTTTTTTATATGAAAGCAAACAAAAGTTTATATACAATAAAGTGGAAAGATCTCACCGAAGGTCCTCTAAATGAGATAAACCGTAGTAACAAACCGTTCTCCCCGGCAACGGCGCCAAAAACTTGGTGGGACCAAAAAGGTGCTTCTCTCAAGCGCAAGAGTCCGTACAAGTAGTAAAATCTGGGAGTCCAGATGTCGAATCCTCGGGAGAAATCTGTTGAAACCACAAGCTTAAATCAAATAGAAAATCTACATAGAGAAACTAAACACTTTAAATGGCGATGGTGTGGATGAGTTTAATGGTGAATTATGAATACGTGAACGATACGAACAATGAAAATTCGTGAAAATATCAATGAGAAATATGCACATGGTATGGGTTCATTAGGATCAACGATTCGTATTTATTTGGTTGATTTATTATAACTCAATAAATTCTCCTTTTGGGAGCAATTCATCGGAAAATACCCTTTTGGGGGTTAAAGCACAAATTTCAATAATATCGTCGCTAAAGTTATAATCTTTGAAATAAGATATGAAACTCTCTTTTGGAGAGATCAAGACTCACCCTTGTGGGGTGATCATCAACTAAATCAATTCTTTTGGAATATGAAAAAGTGGATTTTCAAGCTAAAGATCACAACTTTATCGACATGCAATTTTAGCGCAATAATACAACCAAACGAATAAGAATCACATCTCCTAACTACGCCTTACCATGCACAATAGAAAATTAGCTAATCATACTGAAAATAAACAGAGAATTCATCATATATAGCATGGTTCTACACAATACAATCAAAAAGAGTTCAAAATACGATGAAAAACACCCAAATACGGGGTATGAGTTTAAGAAAATATCACCAAATCTCCACTTTTAGACTCCAAACTCTCTGGAAAACTGAAGAATAGCCTCTGGAAATTTACAGAATTTTTCAGAGAGAAAATTCGGCTCATAGGTGCTCCAGTACGCCAAGAATACGGCCTAAAACCCTAGATTACGCTTATATAATAGGCATTGCGGGTTTAATGAGCTAACGGGTCCAAAACCCGCACCCAATAGCATTTAAAACCAAACCCGTAGCCGCCACAAATCGTGGCCGTCGGATCTTGCGGGATTTATCCTCGCAGCGCCGTGTGGCGCTTTAAAAATCGTGCAAACCCGCATCGCTTCACAAGCTGCCTTCGCCCGTTGGATCGTGCGGCCACTCGATACGATGGCGCCACGTCGCCTTGAGGAACGCTGCCGCTTCGTTCGGTTTTGGATCAACGTCGTCCCTTCGATCGAAATCGAGCGGTCTGTATTGGGCCGCGTCGTCTGCTGCGGATTCGAATTCAAATCGCGGTCGCCGATAAATGCAGGCCGTTGGATGAAAATGAGATCAGCTCGATGAGTGCCACGTCGCCTCGAGTACGCGTCCGTCTGCTGCTGCGTTTTGCTGCGATCCGGGCCGTTGGATTGAGATCCAACGGCGAGTAAAAATCCACGTCGCCCGCTTCTCGTATGCCGCTGGATCAGGCAGAACCGGTGGATCGATGCCACGTGTCCGCGGAGATTCGTGCGGATCACCGTATTTCCGTATGTTTAAAGTATTTCTGGCGTATTTCTCCAATTTATTGGTATTCTGCATTCAAAAATTCACAGTAATTAGCACAGATCTCAGAAAAATACAAATAAATAGTCGTTGGAATCGTGAGATCGAGACCAAGCTATGAAAAATATAAAAAGTGTAGAAATACTTCGTTAATTCCTTTTTTGTGTTCAAATAAGGTGTTTTCTCTAATAAAAGATGGTGTACAAAATACGAACATATTAGAGAACAGTTAAGCATCATATGGGCACAAAGTATTGCTAGGTGAGGGGTTAAATACGCAATATTCAACCCAAATCAGAAGACACCAGCTTCCACCCTTATTTAGACCCTTCATTATGGAATGAAGTGACTGGTGAGCCGACTTGATCTCATGTATTTGGATTTCATATGGTCTCTAAACCCTCGCAAGTCCAGGGGACAGCTTGTTCTACCTCTACCACCGCATCCTTCCAACGGCTTAATGGAAAGTTAACGGTGGAGAATAACCATCTAAGGGCTGAGGTAACTACAAACAAGGATTTACTCATGCAAATAGGTCCGAGATGTGGAGTTAATGTTTTGACCCTATACCCCGACGCGGTATAACTTCTTAGTAATTCAATATAAGTTTCATTAGTCTATTACAAGTTCTAGTTATATTTTACTTTGTTAATTTTAGCTTAATTACTATATTAATTGTTTAATCGCATATAGGACATAACCGTCAGTGCATCGTCAGCTACAGCAGCTGCCTCAACTTCTGCACCTGCTACAGGTGCAGCAACATCTGCACCTGCAGCAAGAGCCCTTGATGAGTATGCCCCTGCTGATGATGAGCCTCCATATCTTACCGACTTATATGTATTTATTTCTATATTACTTTTGCATCTTACTAAAGAATTATTATAATATCTTTGTTGTGTATAGTAGAAATGTAGTAATGTAAAAAAAATTTGTGCATCCATGCATGAACTGTAGTATTTTTACATTAGAAAGCTTTTTCTAGGCTTTTAAAATTCAAATAGAGCATACGTCTATCTTTTCTTTATTTGTCACAGTGTGTGTGTGCGCACACGCGTGCCAAGTCAGTGTGTGTCAGTGTGGCAATGTGTGTGTGTGTGTGTCAATGTGTATGTGTCTGTGTGCCATGTCAGTGTGTGGGTGTGTGTCTTGTCAAGGCAATGATGATGATGATATGCCAATAATTAGTGTGTGTGTAGTCTATGTGTGTACCTGTGTCTGTGTGTATAGTTTGTGTCAGTGTAAAACTTATTTTTGTGAAAAATAACGAGGCATGATAGGATGGTCGGTAATTATACAGACAACCATCTTGTAGCCATTCTGTGTCCAATGATTACAATTGGCAAATCTGAGCCTCATTCTTGTGTGTCTGTGTGTGTGTGTGTGTGTGTGTGTGTGTGTGTGTGTGTGTGTGTGTGTGTGTCAGTGTGTATACCAAGTCATTGTGTCTTTGTCATTCAGTGTGTATCTGTGTGCCATGTTAGTGTGTGGATATGTGTCTGTTGAGGCGATGATGATGACAATCTGCCAATAATTAATGTGTGTGCTAGTATGTGAGTGTAGTCTGTGTCAGTGTAAAACGTATTTTTAAGAAAAATGACAAGGCATGATATGATGGTATGTAATTATGCAGACAACCATCTTGCTACCATTCTTTGTCTAGTGATTACAATGGGCAGATCTAAGCCTCATTCTTTTATGTGTGTGTGTGTGTCTGTGTGTGTCAGTGTCTGTGCCAAGTCAGTGTGTCTATGTCATTCAGTGTGTGTCTGTATGCCATTCAATTGTATTTCGTTTTCCAGTATTTTGATGAGTTTGTAAATAACATTAGCTTGCTTTGTTAATTTTGTTTTGTTGATTTGATCATGGTGTTGTTGGTACCCTCGTCCGTGTTCATAATGTTATACTCTTTGAATTCATTTAAGAGAAATATGGGGTGTCTACTAACCAGGATGAATTTTCTCATGCTCTCATTAAACATGCTGCTCTTCTCCATTATTTTTTTCTGTTGTTGACATGGTTCGTTTTGATGTTTATATTATAAAGCTCCAATATATCTAAAATTGCAAGAACCCAAAGTGCTTTGCTCACAAATTTAACCATTGCAAATCTAATGGTTTTGCTAGAATATGTATGTTTGCATTAATTCGTCAACACTTGAGTCTGTTAGATTTTTTGTGTATAAGATTTTCATAATACGAAGATCAAACTAAAATGATGCTTAACATTTAAAGAAATAAGAAGTGTGTTTTTAACGAGTATAGATGATATAATTTCTTCTTGTTTAGCCAATGCCCATAATTATCTTCGTTTAATTTGATATGTTTTTGTGTGTGTATCTCTCTCTCTCTCTCTCTCTCTCTCTCTCTCTCTCTCTCTCTCTCTCTCTCTCTCTCTCTCTCTCTCTGTGTGTGTGTGTGTGCGTGTGCGTGTGTGTGTGTGTGTGTGTCTGTGTGCGTGTCCTGTGTCTATACAATGGGTGTCTGTGTCTTTATTTGTGTGTGTGTGTGTGTGTGTGTATTTCTCTCTCTGTTTGTGTCTATGTACCAAGTCTCTCTCTCTCTCTCTCTATTTGTGTGTGTGCACGCGCGCGCGCCAAGTCAGTGTGTGTGTCTGTGTCCTGTATGTATCTCATTATGTGTGTTTGTGTGTCTATGTGGCAAGTTACTCTCTCTCTCTCTCTCTCTCTCTCTCTCTCTCTCTCTCTCTCTCTCTCTCTCTCTCTCTCTCTCTCTCTCTCTCTCTCTCGGTGCTAAGTTCATGTATATCTGTATCATGTGGGTGTCTCATTGTGTGTGTGTGCGTGCGTGCGTGTGTGTTCTAAGTCTTTGTGTATTGGATTTTCATAATACGAAGATTAAGCTAAACGTTGCTTAACATTTAAAGAAATATGGAGTATGTTTTTAACGAGTATAGATGATGGAATTTCTTCTTGCTTAGCCGATGCCCATAATTATCTTCGTTTAATTTGATATGTTTGTGTGTGTGTGTGTGTGTGTGTGTGTGTGTGTGTGTCAGTGTCTGTGTCTATATGTATGTATGTATCTATGTCTTTGTGTGTGTGTGTGTGTGTCAGTGTGCATGTCATGTGCTCTCTCTCTCTCTCTCTCTCTCTCTCTCTCTCTCTCTCTCTCTCTCTCTCTCTCTCTCTCTCTCCCTCTCTCTCTCTGTGTGTGTGTGTGTACACGCGCACCGCGCACGCGTGCGCGTGCGCCAAGTTTGTCTCTATGTGTGTGTCATTGTATGTGTGTGTTTGTATCTGTATACTACGTCAGTGTGTCTCATTGTGTGTTTGTGTGTGTGTCTTATTGTGTGTGTGGGGGCAAGTTAGTGTGTGGGTGTATCTGTGTTATCTGTGTATGTCTCATTGTGTGTGTCTCATTGTGTGTGTGTGTATCTGTGTTATGTGTGTGTCTCAATTTGTGTGTGCATGCGCGCGCTAAGTCTTTGTGTATTGGGTTTTCATAATACGAAGATCAAGCTAAACGATGCTTATCATTTAAAGAAATAGTGTGTGTGTGTGTGTGTGTGTGTGTGTGTGTGTGTGTGTGTGTGTGTGTCATTGTCTGTGTGTCTGTGTGCCAAGTCAGTGTTTGTTTGTTTGTGTGCATGTGTGCCATGTCAGTGTGCGTGTCATTGTATGTGTGTTTCCATTTCCTTTTCCTAACATGAAAACTGGAGCTCTACTATCCATTTCCTTTTCATCGTTAATAGTTAATTACAGTGAGTTAGAATCAACAAAATTAGCAATCTGATCCAACGGGTGAATTTTATATTAATTCCATCACCAGACTTTGCATCGGTGATCTCCTTTTATAATTGCTGCAAGAAGACTTAAAGTGGGTACATTTATTTACTTAATGTCATGTGTTTTAGACTTCTGTCTCTCCGTTGTGTCACTGACGATGAGATTAATGACCTTTAGTCCTCTACAAGGATAGTCTTGTAATTGATTGATTACCCCCATAGACTCTATATGTTGGAGATTTAATGCTTCAGCATTTCTATCTTGTTTGTTTTTGGGGTCTTATTCTTCTCAATTTTCAAAGAATAATTTGTAAGTTTGAAACGATAATCATGATACTACTTCAATTTTATGTAGGAGGCATCTTGATGCTTTATCTTTCTGTTCTAGCAATTTGTGTGTGACTGGTCTGATATGTGTGTGTAATCTGTTTCTATGTGTGGTCTCTCTCTCTCTCTCTCTCTCTCTCTCTCTCTCTCTCTCTCTCTCTCTCTCTCTCTCTCTCTCTCTCTCTCTCTCTCTCTCTCTCTCTCTCTCTGTGTGTGTGTGTGTGTGTGTGTGTGTGTAGTCTTGTGCATGTGGGTGGGTGGGTGTGTCTGTGTGAATAGTCTGATGTGTGTGTGGGGTCTCTGTGTGTAGTCTGTGTGGGGGTCTGTGTGTGTACCCTGTTTTCTGTGTGTAGTTTGTGTGTGTAGTCTATGTGTGTAGGTGTGTAGGTAGTCTGTATGTGTAGACTGTGTTTGTAGTCTACTTGTGGATGTGAGGTTAGTCTATATGTGTAGTCTATGTGTCTGTGTAGTGTGTATGTATGTGTCTGTGTAGTCTGATGTGTGTGTGTGTGTGTGTGTGTGTGTGTGTGTGTGTGTGTGTGTGTTTGTGTAGTCTGTACGTGTGGTCTGTAACGGTCCGTATTTTTCAATGCAACTATTCACGTAATTTCAATTTTTAAACTATTTTATAATGGTTTGTTAGGAGTTTTACGATTTCAAAAATTTCTTATAAAAATATTTTGAAGTACCAGACTAGTTACGGAGTATTTTAGTGAAACCGGATTTCATCAAATACCTCTAAAAGATCTGATAAAAATTCATTTTCAGATATTGCTGTTTTGGATTAATGAATTTATTTTCTATACAAACATCATCAAAACAATTTCAAACTTTTGCAGTAACATTCAATGATCATTTAGGGCTTCCCACATTTATTTCGTAATTTTCTGAAGTCAAATCGATAGAGAACCCACGGACCCGCTTCCTGAATGTTTCAGCCTAAAACCAGTATCTCTGTGGCTCAAACCCTGAAACGTATTTCGTATTCATGATACTCGTGACGATACGATCCCGTGGGTATGTTTTCGTAATTTTTCGGACACGTTTGACTCAATGGACAAAATCGTAATTTCAAGTTTTACTAATTACCGTTAATTAATTATTTTCACTACTTACCATTTTACGTTACCTTAATTATCTATCCTAATCATTTACGTAACTTATTAGCAGCCCACGAGGATCACACCTATCCAATTTTTCCACACACCCTCCACCAACCCTAATCACATTCTAAACTTAGTCAAACTCATTAATTACCCTATTAAATACCTCTTAATATTATATTAGTAATTAGTTATTATTTAAACCCCTTCACTGAACTCTATCTCCCACAGACTAACTCTCAGGCCCTCACCAGTTCTCTCTCCCCTCACGACACAGTTGTCTCTCTCTTTTCTCTCGTTATCTCTCTCCCCACCCTCACTCACCCTCGCACGACACCCCCACGTCGAAACCCATGCAAACCCTCCCAGCGAGCACCGGAGCGCCTCCCCGCGGCCTTCAACGCCTCGCCGCCGCCTCCTCCCACCGCCGACGAGGACCTCCCCCGAGCTTCCCCTCGACTTCACCACCACATGACCCACGGAGCACCGCCCAACCACCAAACACCCACGCCGCAGCTGCCCGCCTCCACACCGAGCAACCCCGAAACACCCCCAGCCTCCATCGCCTCACTGACGACGAAACAGCCCGACGAAGCCCCCCGAAGACGCCGTCGGAGCTCCACCCATTCACGTCGACCGTCTCTTCCCCTAGCTCCGACTTTGCTTCACCGCAGCACCCCGCGCTCCGCCCCTCTTCCTCCGCCTGACAGCAAACGAGGCCGCTCCGAGCGCCTCGACCCCAACTCCACCGATCGGACCCATCCTCCGTCGTGAGCAGCTCCCGCAAACATCCACCAAGCCACCGAAGCCCGCCTCGTTGACAGTCTCGCCTCGGAGCTCACAGCTCCGCCCCGAGACCCCAATGCCCTCGCTCGATCTTCCTCGTTGCCGGAGCTCCGACGTTCCCCCATACCTCTGTTCCGCCCTCCTCCGTTCATCACCGTCGCCTGCGAAGCCAAGCTCAGCTCTCTGCTTCAAAACCCAACGCAGCACCTCCGACGGGGCTTCCCTCCGACTGCATCGCTCGATCCTCCTCCAGCCCGCCGCTCGTTTCCTGTCCGCCACGACGACCAGCTCGTCTGAAGACGCCGCTGCAGTCGCCGCCGCTAACAGCAGCTCCTCCACGACGAACTCCGAGCAACAGACACCCTCCGCCAACCCCCGAAGTCCGGAGCTTCGCCCACCCCCCTGACGCTCGTCCTCACCCTTGCCGCTGCCACTGCCATGTCTCCACGCCCCTTCGCCTCGAAGCCTCGATGCCGGACACCGCCGCCCCTCGCTGCCATCGCCGCCTTTAGCCACCGCCCGACGAGAAACCCCACCCCCCACCGTCGTCGCTGCATGAGAAACAAAGAGAGAGAGGGTAAGTGAGGAATATACTGGTTTAATATAAAATACGTATAAACGTATTTTTAGCGTATTTTAATAATTATTAAATATGTATTTTTGATAAAAAAATTGATAACTAATTATATATACCTCAGAAAATTACAAGACTAGCTCTAGAAAATCAGAAATGACATTCTGGACCCAATGGCACTAGTTTCATCTCGATCCGACACTTAGTTTTTCCAGAATTAATTTTTAAGCCTAAAATTTAAATACGTTATTTTCGATTAAAAATCCGTAACTTGTTATTTTCACGTACAATTATATGTGAGAAAAATATATGTTAAAGTACTCTCCGAAACGGTCATTTTGACAGTTCATTTGCAACTTTCCGATACCGATTGCACCCAGAAGAAATGTTTGAATAATTACGTCACAAATTGAAAATTAGTTTTTAAATTGATTTTAAGCTTTTAAAGATTATAAAAATTAGTATAAACTTCAGAAAAATATTTCCTCCTACTGTAAAATTATTTTCAACATATCTAGCCTATAGAAAAATTTAGAACGCTTTCCGACACCGTTTCAATTGATTATAAAATCAAACACGTTAAGTTAAATAGGTAGAAAATAGGTGTTGTGTAACCGATTGTTCTTGTGTTTTGCAGGTACAAATTCTTGTGCACCAGCTTCTGTGGAAGCCTTAGATTCATTTTCGGCTTGCTACGTCAATCTCGAAATCTGTAAGTCACGACTAATTCTAAAATTAGAAAATTAGTTAGTGTCCCCGTATGTACTTAGGAACATTATCTATAGCCTCCGAACGACTATTTGACTTGAACTGAACTAGAGACCTAATCTAATAGGGAAGTAATCAACTACAGATTACTTCGCCAACTTTCAACTTTGGTGGTTATAGCACACAACCATCAACTGGAGTAAATTATGTGATAAACAGTACTTCTACATGCTCGAAGCATGGAATCAGTATTACCGTCATTGGACTTGTCTTTATCCTCAGTTCGTTTTGGCACAGTCAGCTTTGGAATGAGTTACCACCCTCTGGTTTTCAATGAGAAAGTCAACCAGTGGACTTGGGTTGACTAACATGTGATACACCGTATGGAACATCTTGTGAAACTTGTTGTGAAATATCTTGTGGAATATCTGGTGGAACATCTCATGAAACATCTTGTGGAACATCCCGTATAAATATGTACATAGAACACTTGACACTTCACGGGGGTTTTTGGGGTAACTCATAGTTTGAGAGAGTATGGGAGTGACTGGAGTTCAATCTTCCCGTCCCGCTGCTTGTGTTTCGGCATACCATCCCGTTGCCTGTGTTTCGGCAAAATACATGTACCGTGCCTGTGTTTCGGCATTCCTCTGGGTCGCGCCCAGGCAAGAGATGGACTTGATGGTCACATATTGTACTCTCCGACTTGAGTCACGTAGTTTAGCGTATAAGTTTTTATCGGTGGCACACATAAGAATGATAAGCTTCCTTCAATGGACCATGATCCGGTCAATGTGCTTGGCTAAGTTTGTTGGATCACCCTTGCTAGACTTGGGGTAAGTGATCCTGGCTTAGTCACTTCCATGGCCGTGTTCCGCTGGACCGCAAGGATGTGAATCATGATTGTGTAACACCATCGATCTTCATCACTATCACACTATCTTTAGCTAATACAGTCACCGCTACTCTACACGTTCCATGTACGTTATGCAGTCACAGTGCTTTACTTGTCGTACCTTTAGCTACAGCGGTAGCATGTTTCACTTGCTTAGCCTGCTCTACCATTGTACCATTGTTCCCCTTGTCGGTTCGGTTTATTTTTACTACTCAGTTGCGTACAGTAGTTGCTCAGTACTTTACTTTCACTCTAGTTTATTTGTACTTAGTTACTTTTTCTCATACTTGTGCACTGCTTCTTTTCTATACTTAGAATTGTTGTGACTTACCTTCGGTTCCATTTATGGCACCGACAGACGACGACCAGGTTAAAGAAATTGCCCCTGAGTTTACAGAGCCAGAGTACGACCCGGAGACTGCAGAATTTTAGCTGTTTGTATTGGTGTGAGTGTGCTATGTTATGTATTTCCTTTCCGCATTTCCTTTCTGTATTTCCTTGATGTATTGGTGAGAGAGTGCTGCTTGCTGTTGTATTTTAATTTGGACTGTAATAATGTACGCTGGTTTGAGTATTGGTACATCTCTGGATTGTGGCTATTTTGTTTTCACTGGTAAACTGCAGGACCTGCGCAAATATCAAATAAGTAACAGGCCCCCGAGAGCGGGTCGTTACAGGTCTATGTGTACGTGTGTGGGAGGGTGTGGTAGTCTGTGTGTCGGTGGGGGAATATGTGGTAGTCTGTGTGTAGGTGGGGGAGGGTGTGGGTAGTCTTCATGTGTACGGGTGTGGGGAGTATTTATGTGCAGTCTGTGAGTTGGAGGTGGTCTGTATGTGTAGTCAGTGTGTCTGTATCTGTGTCTGTCTTTGTGTGTGTAGTTTGTGTAGGAATATGATGCCCTCGAGGCCATTTATTCCTGTGTGAAAAGCACAAACATCTTGTTCGAAATAACAGTAAGCTGTTTGGTAATAATTTATCTAAGTTATATTGTAATATAGTTAACATTAGATATCAACTTAGGTAAAGTCCTGAGACTTTATGCAAGGTCAAATGGGTATCGAGATGAGTATCTCGATCATGGAGAAATGTTTGACCGTCTGTAGCATAAGTCTAAAATGGTTCGTGGTCGTAGATGTTTCGAGACAAGGATATCGAAACATCGGATAGACCATTGTGTCTTAGTCTTCACCGTTTAGCGGTGGCGATGATCTCATGATCGCTTGACTTGGCGAAGTCGAAGACGAGACACAGGTGCTCATTAGAATGAGTTCACTGAACGATCCACTAGAGTTATCATATGGTTATATTGACCAATCTGTCAGTGATAACTCTGAGTGATGATAGGATAGTTGGTCTTTTGACTTGAGGTCATTTTGACAAACCTGTGCGTGAACGGTGCCACTTATATCAACTGACCTAGCTTCGAGGCAAGGCCTGTCGAAAGGTCTTTTGATTGGGTGTCACTTGAAACGTACGAGGCGAGTAATGACCAAGAGAGGATTCGTCTCTCCCGGTCAATGGGAGTTAGTGTCGTAGAGTTAGTTCGGTCTTTAGTAAAAACTCTGCGCAGAGTATGTTGGAAGAAGTCCAACATTAGTTGACTAAAGATCGATAGAAACTAACCGGAGTCAAGTTATTGGGGTTGACAGTTTGACCGTACCCCAGACTTGATCTACACGACACAATTTAGACGAAGAGATTATAACTGCGGAAATCATCACGAAAACAGTCAGGTGGTCCCGACAATACTCATGTCAATGAGTCAACCACATAATGATGATTCCTGAAGCAGGGACGGCAACCACTGCTCGTGGTCACTGCCGTATAGGGCTTCGAGCCCAACCTGTTGTAAGGGTCAGGCTGTAGGGTCTCACACAGAGTGCAACGCTTCGTCTAGTAATATGTAGAAATTAGTTAGGGAGAATATTTGTATTTGATGCAAAAGAAGAGATAATTGCATTTGATGCAATATGGTAATTTAAGCTTAGATAGGGACTACTTTGCATTTGATGCAAAAGCGATTAAATATGTATTAAATTGTTTGATACAATATTTAATATTATAAACGCAAGGAAAAGTTCACGGGTAAGACGGGAATGTCCCGGTCTAGACCCAGGTTCGAACGACGTCCAAATCGGACACCAGATGATCAAGTTATGCTCAAAACAGCCCAAAGGGTCAGATCAGGCCAGACCAGGTAGACCAGCTTAGTCTGGATCTGGTCTGGCCTGCTGGCCAGACCCAGTCAAGCCCCAGCGGGCCTGGGCCTGGGCGCCCGGCCCAGGCCCTGGCCCCGGGCGCCTGGGCGCAGGCCCAGGCGCTGTGCGCCTGGGCCTGGGCCCAGGCGGCCCAGGACGCCTGGGCGCTGGGCACCCAGGCGTTCTGGGCCGGGCGCCTGGCCCAGCCCAGGCGCCCGCGCCAGGCGCCAGGCTGGCGCCTGGGCGCCCGCGCCAGGCGCCAGGCTGGCGCCTGGGCGCCCGCGCCAGGCGCCAGGCGCCTGGGCGCCCGCGCCAGGCGCCAGGCGCCTGGGCGCCCGCGCCAGGCGCCAGGCGCCTGGGCGCCCGCGCCCAGACTTGGGCGCCCGTGCCCAGGTCTGGGTTTGGGTGCCCAGTCAGGTTTTGTGGGTCCCACCTTTGGGTGTGGAACCCTAGGTTTAATGGGCAGTTTTGACGGCTCAGTTTTTGCGAAAAACTAGCCTAGGGCTGATCTTTGGACACTCAATTGGAGGGTCAAACGAACTCCGATTGACGAACCGTTTTTTCCTATGCGTTCACGGTTGAACGCTTGTCGTATTGATAGGTTGTATCAATCCTGAAGCTCAACGGTGAGTGAGTTAAAATTCACGGAAGTTTGCACTTTGTGAAGTGCAAACTAACTTGATTTTAATTAACTCGTCATTTAGTCCCACATCGGATTTTGAGAAAATGGGAGAGTCCGCCGCCTATATAAATAGGGGTCTCCCCCCTTTCTCAAAAGTCGTCCCAAGCTCAAGATCTGAGCGGCTCTCGTAAATGTTGTAGCACGCTCGGATCTAAGCTTAAATTAATAATTTCTCTTCTCCCTAAATTTCTGCCTTACTCCTACAGGCTCTAGCAAAGCCACAAAGGAGTTCGGATTCTGAATCTGAAATCTTGGCGGAGGTTTCACTCGCGTGAAACTTTCTTCGGCGCGTGGTTGGCTCGGCGGCACGGGGATTGATCGCCTCGGGATGCGGAGCGGTTCGAGGAGCGGTTCGGGGAGCGGTTCAAGGAGCGGCTCGACGTGGGACGGGAGCAGCTCGGAAGACGGCGCGGAACATCTCGCCTACTCCAGGGCTGAGATTCCGGGTATGTGGTTAAAGTATTTTATTAGCATTAGTTTAGTTTAATCGCAGTAGGCTAGATCCTTCTTGGGATGGTCAGACCCATCCCAAGTCGGCATAGATCTTGGCATAGGGTCTTGGACCTTAGGGCTAAGTTAAAATTGTTTTAACTGCATGTTAATTTAGATTAACTAGTTTTTCTTCCGCTGCAAATGTTTTTGTGTCTATGTTCCGTCCGACTTAGGATGGGACTAGAGTTTTTGTGCCCTAAGGGACCGCCAATTCCCCAACAGTGGTATCAGAGCCAAGGTTTGCGTAGTCGATCAAGGTACTGCGATTTCATTAAACTTGTTAATGCTTTTAAGTACTTTTAAATTTTTTAAAGTTATTAGATAATTTTAAAAAATGTTTTTTTTAAAAGTTCAAAATTCTATGTGATAAATTTTTGGACTTGAAAATTTTTAAAATAACGTTTTAAAATTTATGTAATAATTTTAAATCTTTAAAAGTTTAAAATTATTTTGGATGCCTTAAATTTTTTATATGATAAATTTTTAAGCATGGAAATTTTAAAATGATGTTTTTAAATTTATGTGATAAATTTTAAAATTGATTTTAAGGCTTTAAATTTATGCGATAAGTTTAAAATATTTTAGATGTTTAAAAATTGTATATGATAATTTTTTGAACATGGAAAACTTTTAAAGTAATGTTTTAAATTTATAAGATATTTTTAAAACTGATTTTAAAAGTCTAAAAATTGTTTATGCGATAAACTTAGTTTATTTAATTGTTAAATAGATATGCACTTTCATTTTATGTTGATAAAATTAGTGTAGCTTTATTTTAATGGCTTGTTAATCTTGTCCCTTATTTGATAACACAAGACAACCCTTTAGGTTAGCCATTAAAAATGATTAAAATTTATTACTTGAATTTTAATGACATGCTATGTTTTAATAAATCATTGACAACAATATTAAGACCTAATTCCTGATTAGGGTAGTCCTTTAAATGAATTTTCAATTCTAATCGTTATAATTAATTTTCATTAAAGGACTTCGCTTCTAGCGTTGTTAATAAAATTTATTAAAATCCTGATAATGATTAGGGTAGCACGTGAACCTTATAGTTGATAAGAACTTAATAAAAGTTATTAAACAAATCCTAAAATTTTGAATTTAAGGATTCAACTAGTTGATAGGATTAATTAGTTGTTAATAAAAGCTGTTTAGTCTATGGCATACATACAAAAATGACAAGCTTCATTCAATGGACCATGATCTAGTCAATGTGCTTGGCTAAGAGTTCTGGGTCAACCCTTGCTAGTCCAAGGGGTAGTGATCCTGGCTTAGTCAATTCCCTGGCTGAGTTCCGCTGGACCGCAATGTCGCGAATCATGATTGTATGACACCCTGGACTATATCTAAGTCAAATACGTTAATGATCTTTTTCAAGATTAGCCGTAGCCCTCCTTGTTTTAGGGGTTAGCAACTATAGGGACCGTGTTACAGTTGTTGAGATACACTCAAGCTGTGACATGGCAACCTTGTAGAAACCAACTTCTTAAATACATAAGATGACATCTTGACTTGACCCAAACCGACGTTGTCGTGAATACACCGAGCGGCGGCGCAAGTTTAGTCAAGGATGCAGTCTGCCTAGATGTAGTCTAAGACCTGACTCAAACCAACGTGTCGTGCATACACCGAGCTGAGGGGCAAGTCAGGCTAAGACACGAAAACAAGGGTCCGACTAGACTAGACATTGTGATTTGGATGAGCACACTCATGATCACGAATGGCTAGGGGCAAAAACCGATTAAGAGAGTCATATCCGGTATGATCGATGAAGAGTCATCTTCCGATCGCAGAGTCAATCAACTTGTTGAGCTACACTCAAGGTTGTTTAGACTCAAGGTGATTGGAACTCTTACCCATTAATTTTTAATTCGATTAAATCGTTCGTTATTAAGCTTTAAAACGATCGTAAAAATAGTGGGAGGATATAGATAGATAAAAGCCAATCTACCTATATTTAATATTGAACATATGCTAAAACTAGGGCAAGACTATGTTTACCGTAGGAATTAAAATATAATATTTTAATAAGTTTATTGGTCAAATGTTGATTAATTGAATATCAAGTTAAATTCTAATTGATATAATTAAACTATATTCTCATTGACATTAAATGACCTTCTAAAGAACAGACTTAAGAAATATGATTTCATTAAGTTCTGGGTCCAACAAATAAATTAAAGCTACATGTCACTCGTCTCTATATGAGGCAGCTTGAACATATAGGACATTCAAAGTATGTTTCTCCCTACAACTTGTCGAGCTACCCTCAAGGTTGTATGGATAAACAATTTTGATCCGCAAAGTTCGAAAATTCGATCAAACCGTTTGAGTCGAATACGAGTGCATGAGCGGTGCAAGACTATGTATCCCAACCGGATCTTGAGACAGGCAACTTCTTGAGCTACACTCATGATTGCAAAGCTCAAGCGTTTGGATACATAAGTTGCTTGCATAGCTATTTATTTATGTTGATATCTAAATGTGATTTAGAAAAAGGGAAAAGGCACTTCGGAAAGTCAATTGAGAAAGTTAGTTTAATTTATCATTAGTAAAGGCATAAGTAGGAGGAAATGAAAATGTGACATATTTTGATGTCACGATTTCAGAATAAATTGTTATACAAAAGACGTTTAACACATTTTGACGAATGTCGTCACATTGCTTCTGAAGTAATGTTTTGTGTTAAGTAATTTGTAAATAACTATATATATATTAAATGTTAATATATAAATACACAAGATAGTAGCAAACTTGTATGGTAAAATTAGACTAGGCCGTATCAAGAGATTAAGCTTCACAAGTCACATAAAGAGGGGTCTGACCTCTCGTATTATGAAGTCTACGGACACTTGTGAGTCTTAGCCTCTTAAGATACAATGGTCGAAACCCATCTGTGAGACAGTGGGAGAATGAGTTGTCGAACTCAGTCTAGTACATACTGATGTACCCGAGTCTAGATTAACCAAAATAAGTTATTCGTATATTTTATTAAGACACGTGTTCTTGATGAAACACAAGTCTGATAAAATAAAGAACGAAATGTCTAAAGTATTTAAACTGATTCGATTAGATCGAATGGTCAAATACTTAGCTAAATAAAATCTTGTGTAATTAAAAGAAAATATGATTTTCTCTCAGATCAAGTCTGTTAACACATCGGTGTGTTAAAAGGTATGAATCACACTTAGTTAGACTTGGTGCGATCCATTGTAAGTGACTCTGAGTTAAGTCCTCCCTCTGAGTTAAGTCCCAGATAGTAATGCCTAGGTTTTGATAAAGTTCTATGAAAACATTATCAATAATATATTCAATAAATCAATCGTAAGGAAGTTGTATTATTACTCGAATCTCGTGAGACGGATTGTCGAGTTAGACATCATAACTGATGATGACTTAGTCAACTTCTAAGATGAAATTCGGAGTAGTAACTCCGATTTAAAACTTGATGCAGGTCCGTGTGCGTAAATAAATTTGAGAATTTAGTTTACGTGCCCAATGAAAATGTTTCCTCACTTTCTGCAAGTAAATCTTTAAGTTGAAAGATTGGTGCAGAAAAGAAATAGTGAAGTACAATAATGTTGTGCGGGAACGGTTTTCATCCTAATTTCTTTAAAACGGATTATGATGAAACCGGTTTCGCCAACAGATGTGTACAGATCTACTCGGACCAAAGCCGATGTAAAACGCTTAAGTTGACCATGAAAATTTGCGCATTCACTTATAAGTTCGTTTTTCTAAATATGATTTAGATGAACCAACTTATATGAAATAGCCAGATAGTTTTCAAGGTCAGTGGGAGCATGTAAATTACATGCGAGACATCAAAGAGATGGAACATACATTTTGACAAAGTAATCAAAAGGTTTAATACTTTATCAAGAATAGTTATGAGCCATTTAAAATGACCATTAACTAATTTAAAATCATTATCGTAAGGTACGATGAACTGGATAAGATCCAGGGAAATAAAATATTATAGATTCTGATAGACCAAATGAATTATTTGAATGAGATTCAAATGGTTGGTCTAATATAAACATAAAAACCCCTTAAGTCTATAGTGTAGACGGTTTTAGCAGATCCACTCACGAAGGCTCTACCACATGAAGTCGGGAAAACTTATGTGTAAAAACGATATTAGATATCGAGATAAATGGGCCTGAGTGCAAGTGGGAGATGTAGGAATATGATGCCCTCGAGGCCATTTATTCCTGTGTGAAAAGCACAAACATCTTGTTCGAAATAACAGTAAGCTGTTTGGTAATAATTTATCTAAGTTATATTGTAATATAGTTAACATTAGATATCAACTTAGGTAAAGTCCTGAGACTTTATGCAAGGTCAAACGGGTATCGAGATGAGTATCTTGATCATGGAGAAACGTTTGACCGTCTGTAGCATAAGTCTAAAATGGTTCGTGGTCGTAGATGTTTCGAGACAAGGATATCGAAACATCGGATAGACCATCGTGTCTTAGTCTTCACCGTTTAGCGGTGGCGATGATCTCATGATCGCTTGACTTGGCGAAGTCGAAGACGAGACACAGGTGCTCATTAGAATGAGTTCACTGAACGATCCACTAGAGTTATCATATGGTTATATTGACCAATCTGTCAGTGATAACTCTGAGTGATGATAGGATAGTTGGTCTTTTGACTTGAGGTCATTTTGACAAACCTGTGCGTGAACGGTGCCACTTATATCAACTGACCTAGCTTCGAGGCAAGGCCTGTCGAAAGGTCTTTTGATTGGGTGTCACTTGAAACGTACGAGGCGAGTAATGACCAAGAGAGGATTCGTCTCTCCCGGTCAATGGGAGTTAGTGTCGTAGAGTTAGTTCGGTCTTTAGTAAAAACTCTGCGCAGAGTATGTTGGAAGAAGTCCAACATTAGTTGACTAAAGATCGATAGAAACTAACCGGAGTCAAGTTATTGGGGTTGACAGTTTGACCGTACCCCAGACTTGATCTACACGACACAATTTAGACGAAGAGATTATAACTGCGAAAATCATCACGAAAACAGTCAGGTGGTCCCGACGATACTCATGTCAATGAGTCAACCACATAATGATGATTCCTGAAGCAGGGACGGCAACCACTGCTCGTGGTCACTGCCGTATAGGGCTTCGAGCCCAACCTGTTGTAAGGGTCAGGCTGTAGGGTCTCACACAGAGTGCAACGATTCGTCTAGTAATAGGTAGAAATTAGTTAGGGAGAATATTTGTATTTGATGCAAAAGAAGAGATAATTGCATTTGATGCAATATGGTAATTTAAGCTTATATAGGGACTACTTTGCATTTGATGCAAAAGCGATTAAATATGTATTAAATTGTTTAATACAATATTTAATAATACAAACGCAAGGAAAAGTTCACGGGTAAGACGGGAATGTCCCGGTCTAGACCCAGGTTCGAACGGCGTCCAAATCGGACACCAGATGATCAAGTTATGCTCAAAACAGCCCAAAGGGTCAGATCAGGCCAGACCAGGCAGACCAGCTTAGTCTGGATCTGGCCTGGCCTGCTGGCCAGACCCAGTCAAGCCCAAGCGGGCCTGGGCCTGGGCGCCCAGACCCGCCTGGGCCTGGGCGCCCAGACCCGCCTGGGCCTGGGCGCCCGGCCCAGGCCCTGGCCCCGGGCGCAGGCCCAGGCGTTGTGCGCCTGGGCCTGGGCCCAGGCGGCCCAGGACGCCTGGGCGCTGGGCGCCCAGGCGTTCTGGGCCGGGCGCCTGGCCCGGCCCAGGCACCCGCCTGGGCGCCTGGCGCCAGGCGCCTGGCGCCTGGGTGCCCGCGCCCAGACTTGGGCGCCCGCGCCCAGACTTGGGCGCCCGTGCCCAGGTCTGGGTTTGGGCGCCCAGTCAGGTTTTGTGGGTCCCACCTTTGGGTGTGGAACCCTAGGTTTAATGGGCAGTTTTGACGGCTCAGTTTTTGCGAAAAACTAGCCTAGGGCTGATCTTTGGACACTCAATTGGAGGGTCAAACGAACTCCGATTGACGAACCGTTTTTTCCTATGCGTTCACGGTTGAACGCTTGTCGTATTGATAGGTTGTATCAATCCTGAAGCTCAACGGTGAGTGAGTTAAAATTCACGGAAGTTTGCACTTTGTGAAGTGCAAACTAACTTGATTTTAATTAACTCATCATTTAGTCCCACATCGAATTTTGAGAAAAGGGGAGAGTCCGCCGCCTATATAAATAGGGGTCTCCCCCCTTTCTCAAAAGTCGTCCCAAGCTCTAGATCTGAGCGGCTCTCGTAAATGTTGGAGCACGCTCGGATCTAAGCTTAAATTAATAATTTCTCTTCTCCCTAAATTTCTGCCTTACTCCTACGGGCTCTAGCAAAGCCACAAAGGAGTTCGAATTCTGAATCTAAAATCTTGGCGGAGGTTTCACTCGCGTGAAACTTTCTTCGGCGCGTGGTTGGCTCGGCGGCACGGGGATTGATCGCCTCGGGATGTGGAGCGGTTCGAGGAGTGGTTCGGGGAGCGGTTCAAGGAGCGGCTCGGCGTTGGACGGGAGCAGCTCGGAAGACGGCGCGGAACATCTCGCCTGCTCCAGGGCTGAGATTCCGGGTATGTGGTTAAAGTATTTTATTAGCATTAGTTTAGTTTAATCGCAGTAGGCTAGATCCTTCTTGGGATGGTCAGACCCATCCCAAGTCGGCATAGATCTTGGCATATGGTCTTGGACCTTAGGGCTAAGTTAAAATTGTTTTAACTGCATGTTAATTTAGATTAACTAGTTTTTATTCCGCTGCAAATGTTTTTGTGTCTATGTTCCGTCCGACTTAGGACGGGACTAGAGTTTTTGTGCCCTAAGGGACCGCCAATTCCCCAACAGTTTGTGTGACTGTGTCTATGTAGTCTGATGTTTGTATGCTATGTTTGTGTAGTCTTTATGTGTGGTCTATGTGGGTGTGAGTAGTCTGTATGTGCAGTCAGTATGTGTGACTGTACTTTTTATTAAAATATTGTGTTTCTGTTTTTTTGTGTCTATGTAGAGGTGATGATGATGGTCTGCCAAGACATTTTAGATTTTATTTTTGACAAACATGACATAGTGAGGTTGGATGGCCTGCAAACACAAACTACACCCAAAGACTACCCACACACTCCCACACACAGACTACACACACAGACTAGACATATAGACTACACACCAACTACACACACAAAGACAGCTACAGACACATTGACTACACATACAGACTACACACACCCACCCACAAACTACACATACATACTATCCACACCCTCACATACAGACTACCCACACCCTCCTCCACATACCCACACAGATCACACATACAGACTACATAAATACATCACACACATACACAAACACAGACACACCCACACTAACTACACATACAGACTACCCCCACACCCACACATAGCTACAAACAGACACAGACACATCACACACACATCAGTACACACAAACAGAGACACAGCACACACACATCATACTACATACAGACACAGACACACATACTACAGACATACGCAAACAAATGACACATATGGGCATGCAACAATCTCGCAGCTATTTTTTGTCAAGTGATTACAATGGGCATAGCTGAGCCCTCTTTCATTGGCTTTTCTTTTGTGAAAAATGAATCTTCACGTTTAAATAGTATTACTGTATATTGAATTTATTATTTTTTTTTTAATTTTTTTCTTTCATTGGTTTTTCTTTTATAAAAAATGAATTTTTACTTTTTTGACTT
The DNA here is from genome assembly GCA_030789695.1 of Scilla litardierei. Taxonomy (NCBI): domain Eukaryota; kingdom Viridiplantae; phylum Streptophyta; class Magnoliopsida; order Asparagales; family Asparagaceae; genus Scilla; species Scilla litardierei. The sequence continues at coordinate 510,936,364 of CM061142.1, read as the reverse complement.
TTAAATAGTATTACTGTATTTTGAATTTAAATTTTATTATTTAAATTTTCAATTTCACTAACGGTACCATCAGTGTACAAAATTTTATTTTTTTTAAATGTTAATTTATTACTAATGGGCCGTCAGTAATAATTAATATATAGCTGACGGCTCCGTCAGCTATACTTTGGGTTTTCAATAACGAATCCGTCAACGTTATGTATTAAATTTTTAAAAAATCTAACTATTACTAACGGATCCGTCAGCAAAAGTCTTTGTCTTCGCTGACAGAACCGTCAGCATTTTTTATTTATTTGTTATAAAAATTAAATTATTGCTGATGAAACCGTTTGCAATGGATTTAATTTCATTGATGGTACATCAGTAGTTGTTTTATTACTTACGGACGGGTCTGTCAGTATTTTTTATACTTTCCCTGACGGTAGTTGATGCCATCAACGACTTTTACTGACGGATTCGTAAGTAAATGTTTTACACACCTAATCACGCTAACAGACCTTCTAACGGTCGTCTGCCATCAGCGAAGGTTTTTGCTGACGGTGTTTTTACTTTTACTAACGACAAAAGTCATCAGTTAAGCCTCTTTTTCTTGTAGTGATTATTTATATATCATTTTACAAGTGCAAGGTTTTTGATAGATATAATAACCTATTATGTTCACATCCATCATGTTAAATAAATCGAATGGAAACAAATTGTATTTTCAATTAATGATTTCCTTCCATGATATGCAGTAGCTAATCATCTAATAATGTCCTTCATCCCCCACTCCGAAATAAATATTAAATAAATAAAATAAAATAAAAATAACACAGTCACCACACACACCAACCCCTGCTGCTGTATGCATGAGAGCATTTCATGTGTTTTCTCAACCTGTAGGGTTGATGTTAAAACGCGAGAGAGAGAGAGAGAGAGAGAGAGAGAGAGAGAGAGAGCAAGAATAAGCAGGCATCAAATTATTGAAGAGTCATATAAATGACTAATTAGATTAGAGCAATATGATTAAGCAGCTATCTTAATCGACATTGAATCAAACACATAAGAAAAAAATTTAACAATAATCAAGGATGATTGAAAATATTGAAATTTTATCTCGATGCAATGAGAGAAAATCTAGAGCTAACGAGGGAGCGGATCGGTTTTGCGCAAATTGATGAAGAAACCTTAATTAAGGGAGCTGATCGGTTTTTCTCACTGTAGACAAAGAGAAATGATCAATGAGAAAACGAGGAGGCTCAGAGGACGAGCATCATGATAAGAGTAAGGCTCAGAGGACGAGCATCAATACTTATTGGTTTTCCTCGTCAATACCTATCGTTCTCTAGGAGGGATCGAGATTTGGGGGCGAAGGGTTTTCCTCGACAGAGCAGATGTGAATGATTCGGTTAGTGATCAATTGGAATTGGGGAAGGGGGAATCAGTATTTTGGGGGAGGGATCGATCAATTGTGAAGAATTCTGTCGATCGGTGCCTTATTTTATCGGTTAGATGTGAAGGATTCAGTCGATCGGTGTCTTCCTTTAGTAGGGGTTTCGCTGACGGCTCCGTGGGTAAGGATTTTTTATGGGGGTTTCCCTGACGGCACCGTAAGTGACATGAAAGTATCACTGACCACTCCTTCATGGAAACCAACTTTTGCTGATGGGTAACTTACATGTTAGTGATAGCATCGAAAAAATCTCAACTTTTGCTAACGGCCATAATTTCTAATCATCGAATGGTAACACGCCATAGTGAAAAAATAGATACCAACCAACGAACCATTACTGATGGAAAGGGACAACCGTCAGTTAAGTCATCAAAAAATTTACATTGTGCCCAACGTTCACTAACGGAAACGATTGTCTGCCATGTCAGACTTCCGTCGATGGAAGCAGAAAGCGAAAATATGACATATGTTAATAGCAAAGCGACCATCGGCGAAAGCCTTACATGCCGACCGTTCAATGATAGGGAGGCCAGACCATTAGTAAAGGTCGTGTTTTCAGTGACGATCTTCTGACGACATTTGGAGCTGTCAGCAAAAGCCTTATTATGCTGACAGTGTTGACTGGCCATCACCAAATTCAGGATTTAATAACGGGAAACTTAGGGCATGTTCTTTTATGTTGAAGTGGGGTGTTTGTTGAAGTTGTGAATGGTGTTGGAGAAATTGAGTATTGTGTTTTTTGGGTGAAAGTGGGTTGTGAATGTGGATGTTGGAATTTTTTGTGGGTCCCACATAACTTTATTGTGTTTTTTGGTTGTGACTGTTGTTGTGAAAGTTGGATGTGGGGTCCACGAATTTTACTAATAATTAAACTAAAATTAAACTATAATTATTAAATATAATAATTAAATATTTAAGATAATAAAGGGAGTATGGTTCCTGAAAATATACGTGCGAATATAAATTACACTGAAATCCCTCACTCTAACATAAATTACATTAATTAAGATAACTTGAAACAGAACAATGCGATAATAACCATTGGACACCATCAAAAAACAGCAACTCCAGCTCAAACATTGGCTGAAAAGGTCTCAGATCTCACAATTGAATAAATTAATTAGAAAAAGGGGAAAGAAATCAAGATCGATGGATTTTAAGCAAGCAAACCTTGCAACTGATACGGTCCAAGGAGTGACGAGCTGCTCCTCGGTGGCACGATCCTCGCCGTAAATGTCCTCAACTCACACAGTGTTCGCGTAGGATTTTTAAAAAAATTAAAAACAGCGTTGTCTTCGGTGTTTTGCGGAGAGAGAGGGTGGGCCTGCATGCCATTTCAACACCCATAATCCCCGCTTTTTGCGGGGATCGTGGGTTGCCAAAAAACTTGCCAGCTCTGCAATTTCAATGAAAATCAAAACGAACACGCCGAGCTTAAATTTGTGTTAAAATGCAAGAATAGTGTCCAAAACAGTGCTTTTGGGGTGAATCTTGAGCATATAAACTCAAAAGAACATGCCCTTAGCCATCAGCAAAAATACGTCACTAAAAACCGTTTTCTTGTAGTGGATTGGACCTGTTATTGGCTACAATTGTCTCTTTAGCTTCCATAATCATATTAATCTCCTCCATTACCGCCATGTTTGGATAAGTGCTTCTTGTAAAGTTCAATACTGAAAGTTTGGCATCATACAATTTAAGAGATTGACACAATCACATAATTATTAAGAATGTTTTATGCCAGCATCTTCTTTTTATTGAATCAATTGATGAATTTTGTTAAGGTTTTCCATTCTTCTTGCTTAATGGTCATCAGATGACGTGGATTCTTTTTTATTCTCTTATTGGTGGCAGACTATTAGATAAACTCGTGTGTAAGTTAGGTTGTGGACTAACTAAGAGGTATGATAGGACTATTTTGACCGGGCCCGGAAGAGCCAGGTCAAATATGACCAGTCAACTGGCCTACTACGGCCTTGGGCTCCGGCCCAAGGATCTCACGGGCGGGTCGCGCTTCTCCACCCAGGACGAAGGCCCAACTGACTGCCCACTTCAATAGTGGAGGAAATATGGCCCGGCTTAATGGCCATCACTCTCTAGCCATCATGGCTCGTCAAATATGGCAACCGCCAAAGGCCATCACTACAGCCATCATGGCCACTTTTATGGCATTCTTCCCCTCGTCAAAACGGGTACAATTAGTGGGGGTCAATGCTTCCCACTCGGCACGCTCCCACGCAGGGGGCTCAAGTATATGAAGGAGGGGATGTGTCATAGCAAAGGGGGGCAGATCTTCGTGATCTACAACAATGGTATCGTATACTAACACTCTTACACCTTCTTCCACCTTGAATATTTCTCCTCCAAAGCTTGGTCCGAGGATCGGGGCTTAGTCTCTCCGTGAACCAAGTCTGATCCCGCCGAGCATCTATCAGACCCGATCTGACTTTGGCATCGGAGGGGAATCTGTCGGAACCAATGTCCGACCCCCCTGACGAGCTCTCTCGTCTATTCAGGTCCAGGAGATCCAGCGACGCCGAGGCTACCCCTCAGCGTCCTCCCAACCGGAGCCGAGCGCCCTTGTCCTCGAGTCAGCTCATCTCCACCACCAGGAGGCCACCGCTCTGCCGAGGCTACCCTTCGGTGGGGCCGACATGAAGATCCGCGAGTCCCTCACCGAGCGATCCCGCCTTCGACCGATCCCGGAGGTTGTCTTCCCGCAGAGGCTACCCATTGGCATGCCGAAGAACGGAGCCGCGCCTTCCCACTCAAGCAAACGCGCCATCGGCCGATCCCTCGGGGCATCTCCGTCTCATGTGAAAGCCACGACAACACGGGGGTCCTGCGTGTCCCTTTTAACCGCATTGACCCTGCACCCTCCATACTATCAATTTGTAGGGAAAATTCACCCGTAAACATTTGGCGCCGTCTGTGGGAACGAGTCAACATCCACGACGTCAACCACATCGGCAACGACTCATTCCACCAATCAAAGACCTGAAAGGCTGATTCTTGAACGGGAAAACTTCAAACCCCAGAAGGTGATTCCATATCGCCTCCTTGGATCTATCAATCCGAGATCCCCTCCCCTGAACTCCAGGAGCAACTCAGATGTAAGAATCAAGGAGTTTGTCTGTTTCGGGAAGAATCAAGGAGTTTGTCTGTTTCGCCCATGTCCCCGAGGCATTCAACTTGACCTGGAAGTCACCAGAGAGACGATCATGTTCAACCCATGTCACTCGATCTCCCCTTAGGCGGTGACCACACCATCCTGAGCGAAGGACGCATTCTCTCCTCGTCGACGATCTCCTTCTCCTTACCGACACATCCCCCTCATCCAAACTCTGCACCAACACCGGCCTATTCCGCAAGGGCACCAAGCGGGACTCCACCAGCCGGAGAGTCATCACCTTTATGCTCTTCGATGGCACCGTCGTCGAGATCGCCCCCATCGGTGAGAGTCTTGGAGGAGCGGACAGTGATTGGAGAGGCTGACGCGGCGAGGAAGGGTTAGGGCCGGTGATCAACAAACCTAGGGGCCGACTGGTGGTTTCGTGCAGTGGCTTACATGCATCTCCGAATTACAAAGATAGTGCCTTTTCGATCTCGATCTTGGGATCCAGATGATCTGATGATCTGATCAAAAAACCTCATCAAAGATGGCTCGATGATCTCTCTTCAGGGTAGCCGCCATCGCTTCAATCGGCCAATGATCTGATGTTATTTTGGACCCCTGAGCCGATGTTCCCTCCGACCACCGGATCCAAGCCCGGTTGAGTCAACTGAAAAGGCAAGAAGGTGGTGGCTGCTACTACGGCCTCCGGCGAAGGGATCTGATGGAACATCTCCGGATTCGGCCTGCCGCCACACTGACGGCTGCATTAGCACCCACTTCGGCGGAGAAGAGATCGGAACCGTCAACTTTCGACGTCGATCAGAACAAAGAACCTCATCAAGATGTTCCAAATCACCGTCAAGAAGCTTCGACAACCGCAGGCACAAACGGGCCATCTTTGAGCCGTCCTCCCTCTTTTATCGATCAAGTTCAAGTTTTGATACCAGCCCGGGCCGCGGTGAAGTTGGACATGGCAACCCTGGTCATCGACATCGCGATGGCGGACACAGACCAAATCCTCAGCGATGGTAGAGCCAACTATGGTCTGATCACCGACTGCAAGAAGCTTGATCGAGTGGCTGGACTTTGTGTTGGACGACATATTGGCGGTGCTCCCAGGCCCCCCTTCTCCTTAGATCCGATGATGGATTCGGTCGCCCTCCGTCATTTATTCTATTCGGGGTCCTCTAACCACTACACCTGTTACGACTAATTTGGACCAGCCCGAATTACAACGGCCCACGGCCCAGCCACAAAGGGGGCGCCCACTAGGGAAGGGGGCGCCCACTAGGGAAGACGGGTCCGCCCAGAAGGGCCCGTGAACGGGGCTGAAGGCCCGGCCACTTCACCCCCGGGGGGACCCGACTAGCCCCCATTCTACCAGATTAACCGCCCCTCGGAGTCCGCGATCCCATAATGGCCATTAACGGACCAGTTAATGGGCCACCCCTCCACTACGTGCCAGTGGGAGGAGGCGGAAGTGGATCGTGGGGACGTGAAAGGAGGCGGGACGTGGGGCAATTGCGAGGGACCCTATAAGGGGAAGGCCAAGACGACGGAGCATGGGATCGAGACTCAGGTAATCAACAGAGAGGTACTCCATCAACGACCTAGGCATTCGCCATCTCAATTCCTCCCTCCCCCAAACTCGCGCTGCCTGGGTTGACGATCCGGCTTCCTTACAAGCCGGATCTCCCCCGTCGAGTACCCCTTCAGACCTTGATCTGACTTAGGCATCGGAGGGGATTTGGCCGGAACCTAGGTCCGGCCTCCCTGACGAGTTTCCTCATCTGTCTAGGAAGAAGCTGTCTGAGGCGTCGAGGCTACCCCTCAGCGTCGGGCGGCCACCACCTTCACAGTCGTCAGGTGGACGGCTGCTCGAGAACCGACCCTCTAGCAAGGCGCCAAGGCTACCCCTCGACGCGGATCCGACCGAGGCCGAGAACGACCCAGCCGAGGCCGAGCGCGATCTATCGAGCCGAGGCTTCTCCTCAGCTCCCCGAGGGCAGAGGATCGACGCGACCCGGGGACCCGACCCCGTCTGAACCCGACCCCGCTTCCACCCACGCCGAGAATACGCGGGCTCGGCGATCTCAAGCGACCCCCAAATCGGCCCCTTGATCACGTTGACCACACAGCCGACGGTCAACGAACAGTGGTGAGAAAACACCCGTAAACATCTGGCGCCGTCTGTGGGAACGAACTAACACCCACGTCAAACCACCAAGATGGAACCCATCGACAACGACCTGGGGCGCATACCATGCCCCCGTCGAGAACCCAAACGGTCGCACCGCCGGAGAGACCGACGACGCCCTGCTGGCCACGCAGGGGCAACTTCGAGCCTACGCACAGGAGACCAACACCAACATCTGAACTTTAGTCGTGACGATTCAACAGCTCGTCAGCAGCACCCCCGAGGGCGGGGAGGGACAGGCCTACCGCCAGGAAGAGGATCGTCGACCTCTTCGCTCCGCCGTGGTTGCCGACCAAGGAAAAGGAGTACACAACATGGAGCGGAGGTTCACCATGCCCGGTTTTTCCCCGGCACGGTCTCCCACTCCCACCTCATTCAAAGAAGGAAATGGGAGGGACTCGGAGTGGACGGACAGTGTCTCGAGGATGGCCTCGTCCTCGCGCCTGGGATCATCCAAATGTAGGCGGGATGGTCGCCGGTCAGCAAGCGTCCGGTCTTACCAGAGTGGAGGCAGCCGACGAGCAAGGACGCACCACCAAAAGAGCCGGAAGGAGTGTTCACGCCGACCGAGTCCGGCCCTCAAGATGGCGAAGTCCCAAGAGGAGGTTAATCTTCCATCGCCCCCCCCCCCCCCCCCCCCCCCCCGTTACAGCCGAACGGCAAGGAAGCGGGCGAAGGGGAACGACCCGGGTGCATCAGCGGAGAATGATGCCCTCTGACTCGGAGGATAACCGAGGCACGGATACCCTCGAACTTCAAGGTACCGACACTGGAGAAATACAACGGCATCAGCGACCCCGCGGATCATGTGATGGACTAAGAGGGGGTCATGGCGTTCCAGGGGGCCGATGACACCATGCTCTGCAGGGGCTTCTACTCCACCCTACGGGGGGCCGCGTGGACCTGGTACCTTAGCCTGCCTGGTCGGTCGATAGACAGCTTCGAGGAGCTCACCCAGCTATTCTGCAAGCAATTTATGGCCGGACGGTAGGTAAGACCTGATTCGGAACACTTGTTCAATGTGGTACAGGGACCGGCCAAATCTCTGAGACACTTCATGTGTCGCTTCAATGTGGAGTGATTGAGCGTGGATAGCTGCCCCGAGCTGGTTGTGAAGGCGGCCCTGAAGAAAGGTCTGCGACATAGGGGCTTGAAGAAATCGCTACACAGCGACCCTTTGAAGGACCTCACCGGAATTATGGCCCGAGCAGAACGCTTCATGCTGATAGAATAAGCCCTGGCCGTCGATGAGGGTAAGACCAGGCGAGGAACCAAGCGCGATGAGAACGAGCATCGCGGCGCGGAGGCATCGACAAGAGAAGAGGGCCAGAGGAAGACCACGGAGGGAAGAGCCCCGGCACGCCTCGGTGACCGCCGCCCCGGACGTGGTCCTAGCACAAACCCAGAAGGAGGGACATATGAACCGACCTCCCCCAAGGATGAAGAAAGGCGGGAGGGATGAAGAGAAGTACTACAAGTACCACAAAGACAACGACCACGATACCGACGACTGTTGGCATCTGAAGAAAGACATCGAGAAGCTTATGAGGCGGGGGCACCTGAAGAACTTCGCCAACGACCCCGCCTCGGGAGAAGGAACGCCCAAACAGCAGGACAAGGGAAAAAGGGTGAACGCGGTCCAGACGGTTATGCGTATCATCGAGTGAGGGGTAGAGTAAACAGCTGCCACTTCGCCGGGGGAGGGCTATCCTGCCAGAACCTCCCCTGTCTTTGTCGCCTTTTTCTTTTTCATTCCTCCAAATGTATTGTCTCATGGAAATGAAGGCGTACTCAGTCAGCGCAGATTCAATCACTTGTTTTGAGCAGACGATTCAGGACGCATAGGAGGACTCAATCAAGGCAACCACGATTGACCATTAAGTGGGGAGGAAAGGCCGTTCCCCAGAGCATAGGCCAGCCGAGCCGGTCATAAGCCGAGGGGTACTCACCCCCGCGGACCAAGCGAAGCGCCCGCTCATAAGGCTGGCGGTAACTCCCCCAACCAACGAGCACGACGGCCGGTCATAAGCCGAGGGGTACTCGCCCCCGCGGACCGGGCGAACCGCCCGCTCGTAAGACTGGGGGCAACTCCCCCAGCCAACGAGCACGACGGTCGGTCATAAGCCGAGGGGTACTCACCCCCGCGGACCGAGCGAACCACCCGCTCGTAAGGCTGGGGGCAACTCCCCCGGCCAACGAGCACGACGGCCGGTCATAAGCCGAGGGGTACTCACCCCCGCGGACCGAGCGAACCGCCCGCTCGTAAGGCTGGAGGCAACTCCCCTAGCAGATGGACACGACGGCCGGTCATAAGCCGAGGGTACTCACCCCTGTGGATCAAGCGAACCGCCCACTCGTAAGGATGGGGGCAACTCCCCCAGCCAACGAGCACGACGGCCGGTCATAAGCCGAGGGGTACTAACCCACGCAGACCGAGCGAACCGCCCGCTCGTAAGGCTGGGGACAACTCCCCAAGCAGACGGGCACGATGGCAGGTCATAAGCCGAGGGGTACTCACCCCCACGGACCGAGCAAACCGCCCACTCGTAAGGCAGGGGGTAACTCCCCCAGCCGACCGACACGGCGACCGGACATAAGCTGAGGGATACTCTCCCCCGCGGACCAAACGAAGCGCCCGCTCATAAGGTTGGGGGAAACTCCCCCAGCCGACGAGCATGACGGCCGGCCACAAGCCGAGGGATGACCTCCCTCGCGGACAGAGTGACCCACCTGCTCGACAGGCTGAGGACAATCACCCCGACAGACAGAATCGGTGGGAAGAACGACATCCCAAGCCAGACAAGCCCGGGACAGCACCCCTAGACGAGGGCGACGACGCCCGTCCGGTCTAGGAACATTGAAGGTTATTTCAAGAGGGAGAACCCCCGAAGAAGAGACTAGTGGCGCAAGAAAAACTGACTAGAAGAAATCATTTTCATTAATGGTATGGGTTACATATCACTCAGCAACATCTTCTTAAGCACTGTTGTTGACAACAAAATTTGTCACCCAAGAAAAGAAAAGGGTGGACAGGGTACAAGGGCTCTTCAGGGGTCCGGAGCGCGAGAGATAGCGTCATCCGGGGCGTCGCCTTGCTCCAAGCAGAGGGGGACGGCGTGTCCCGGTGGAGGGGGGATCGGCTCCCGGGCGAGCTCCGCGAACTGCCGGAATGACTCTCTGACAACCTCCACTATGCGAGGGGCGAGGAGGTCTTCATAGGTCCCGAAGACATCCCTCAGGACCGACGCAATTCTCGACCTTATGGCTGTGTCGACGCCCTTCTCAGCCTCCTTAGCGAAACGGAGCCTCCGACGCAGCTCGGTGAGTTGGCCCCAGAGATCCTCCCTCTCCCGCTGGAACTTTTCTTCCGCTTCTCGGCCCAAGTCATGGGCATCGACAAGATCTCTTTTGAGATCATGCACCTGAGACTCGAGCTCGTCGGCACGACGGCGTTGCTGCCGAGCTTCCATGCGGGCACCTTGAAGGGCTACCTCAGCCTCCCCAACCCGTGCGCGCTCCCGATTTAAGGAATCCTCGAGGTTTCTCAATCGGGTCGCCCGGCGTTGCGCCTCAACAGCCATCGCGGTGGCCTGCAAACAAAAGAGAGGTGGGTTATACCAAGGAAGATCGAGGGCAGGGCAACTGTCCGAAATAGACAGGGATTCGAACCTGTTGGAGATGACAGACCAGAGAGTCCGACAATATGTCCACGGGGGACATCTCCAAGAGGGAACGGTCCACCGGAAGGACGGAATCTGCCGCCGGCCGATTCGCCAAGACCATATCAAGGGGCACCGAGTCCCCGGGGGGGATCAGCGGGGCCCGCTAAGGCGCTTGGCAGGACGCAACTGGCCCCCAAGGCTAAAGGGGTAGTCGAGGGAGTGACAATGGCGTGGGCGGCGGGGTCGGTCGCAACGGTCAGTGCGATTGCCTGGCCAGGATCCGTCGGCGCGACGGAGGGAGCCGGAGAAGCGGCGCTCCCGCCATTCTTCCACGGCTTCTTCCCGCTGGGGCCAGCGGTAACTGGGGGGAGCGCTTGCGACCCCCGCCCACGGACGGCCGAGGAGCCAATCCGGAACCCTCAACAGGGAGGGTGTCACGCCCCGCTTCCCAAATTGGACGGAAGCGAAACGTGACGAGGCCCGCTTAGGCCAGAGCTGAGAAGCTCGGACCCAATAAGCGTCTGTAGAGGTACCATTTTAAAAGATTTTCAGGTTCTTGCATTAAAAAAAAGTTTAGGAACAACAAAAGTACAGAAAGGAAGTTGCATTCATTAAATAGAGATATAATATCCAACTGGTACAAAGTCTGAAAGAAGCCTAAGCGTGGCAACATACTATCTAAACGAAACTGAAAGCAGTAACCTCTGAAAGTGGCGACCAGAAAGACCTCAAGGTCTGGTCCTTGTCAGGTACGTACTCTGATGACGACGTCCTCGGCTCCACGTACTCCAGCGAGTCTGCCTCGTCCACGATCTCTGGCTGAACACCTGACGTACAGCACCCAAGAAAAAGGAACTGTACGTCAGGTAAAGTCTACAAGAAGGGTTAGACTTTACTGCAAGTGCACCGAACTTAAACAACGGTTTACTGGTTGATTAGCATGATGAGGTTCTTTTACACAACAGTTTACTGGTTGATTAGCATACTGTGGTTATGACAGGGTAACATAACAGGAAGTAACGCAGCAGGAAAGTAAAGCGCGACAAGTAGTAGTCGTAGCGTGTGCTACCAACTACGGGACTAACCTACAGGTGTCAAGACAAGATGGGACGTGACGGAGACAAGGCAGGACAAGACAAGTGAGACACGAAAGGGTTCACACCTTACGGTTTGAGGGGGATCAGACCCTCTTGCCGTGTGCACGCTCAACCCAACCCCAAACCCCAAGACAAGACAAGACATGACACCAGTACAAGGGATCACTCGCTCTAGCTTGGCGAGTGCCCTATTGCCCGCAGGCTGAGAATCCGTACAAGGGATCACTCTCTCTAGCTTGGAGAGTGCCCTATTGCCCTCGGGCTGTGTATCAGTACAAGGGATCACCCTCTCAACTTGGAGAGTGCCCTATTGCCTGCAGGCTGTGAATCAGTACAAGGGATCACTCGGCGAGTGCCCTATTGCCCAGCGGGCTGTGCAAGAAGGGACGTGACGTGACAAGATGGGAAGGGTTATTCTAGGGTGTCCACACACACGCACACACATGATAGCCCTATGATGTCAAAAATTGTTGTTGTCGGGCTCAGACTTCGTCGTCAAGTCTGAGCCGTCAGGAGTCGTCCCGGACGCTATCATTTCACGTCCGGTTCTATACATTCACAGTCTAACAGTTCTAGCAACCTAAGACCAAAGCACGGTCAAAAACGCAAGTGGGTACACTTGCCTGCGATGGCGAGTGTGTCGTCCTCCCGAAGCGTCTCGTCCAAGCGTCTTGTCCGCGGAAGTCCGTCTGAAACAGCCATGGCGACGGTGTCAGGTCGCGATTTCAGAAATCCCTATTAGGTTTCGTTTCTATGTTTTCGGGACTACCTTATTTGTCAAAAGTCACATTTGATGTTTTTGTCAGCCTAGATCGACCACTATCCTATATGCACAGAAAATTGTCCGATGGTCGATTTCTACTGTGAGCAGCGTTTTACTGGTGCGGAAAAGTAAATTTAATTGTAATTGTCCAGTTTTAGTTAGGTTTTCAGTTTTGCTACGGGTGGGTTGTGCTACGAGTTAGGGGACTAACCTTTTGGCGATCGCGCACGGATCCGACGTCGAGTATGGCAACGGTAGCGGATCGCGTCACAACTCCAACTTCTGGAACGTCTCGTCACTGGTCTTTAGTGCTCACGGGGTCGAACGGAAAACGTGATTGTCTCTGCGTCATAAGATGTGGGGATATAAGTTAAAATTTTAACCGCCTATAATAACATTAGGTTCTCATATAACATACTTATAAGGTAACAGTCATCTTATAACCCCTTACCCATACGTGCCATATAAAGTATATGTAACATGATATAAAAGAGTCACTGTACCAAACTAATAACTTAATGCTATTATTAATCTAATGGCAAACACGTCTATTGACTATCATTTATTACTAGCATCATCTCATCTACGTACTAATACATAATGTTAACATCAATTTGTACTAACATGATGATCTTTAAGCAACTAATTATTAAATTAAATACTGATATGGGTGCACACTTATCAAATCATATTTTATCGGCATAAGGAGTTCACTAATCCAACTGCTCACATGAGGCTACTTATAATATGTTACTCCTATAATGGAAGTCTACCCATATTATAGACTTACAGTACGAGCCTGTGCATTCAATGTTCACCAAGATAAATCTTGCTAATATAAGGACATGGAAGTAAACTTACCACTTCAAAAAGGTCATGTTGCTGTCGCTTGCCTGCAGGGAGGGGAGCCCGGGGCTGAGGCTTCGCGAGTTGGGCTTCAGAGGTGAGAGCTTGTCGTCGCAGCTTGGAGGAGGCCTCGTCAGCGCGAGAGATGGCCGAAGGAGCGCGTTGGAGACGCGGGCGATGAGGCTGGGCAGAGCATAGGGGTCGAACGGCGGCGTTGGCGGGGGGTCTCGCAGGCGATCGGAGGCGTGTTACGGCGTCGGAAGCTGCTGACGGCGGTCGGAGGTCAGCACGGCAGCGGCGGTTGTGATGCTTGGCGTGGGGTGGTAGAAGGCGGCGGTTAAGAGGCGTGGGCGGTGGCTACCGGTGCCGGAGACGAGGGGAGAAGGGGCAGCAGCGATTGATCTGTTTCAAACAGGGGATTAGGGGAGAAATAGAGGAGGCGGCCACAGCGTGCTGTGCCGTGGTGGTGAAGCTGCTGTCGGCGGCTCCTGTCGACGGCGGCAGACACCGGAGCTGCTGCGCGGTGACCGGAGATGGCATCGGACGGCACGGCGATCGGAAATGGAGGCAGCAGTCGCTGCCGCCGTCGTTCTGTGAAGAGACCCGCCTGCGGCTGCTCTCAGGCGGTCGGGACGGCGGCTCGGTGTCGTGCGGGGCTACGTGTGTCGGAGCTGCGGGCCGCCGGAGGGTGAGGGTGTCGGATCTGCGGCGGGGGCGTGGCAGCTGCCTCACCGTGAGGGATCGGAGAGAGGGAGATGTGGGTTCCGGGGTTTTTCGGCGGAGGAGAGGGGAGACGCGGCTCCGGACGGCGGCCGAGTGCGAGGGAAGGCCGCGAGGGCGAAGTGGCCGGCGGCGGGGCTTGGCCGTTGCCTGAGAGAGAGGAGAGAGAGAGAACTGAGAGAGAGGGAGATGCGAGAGAGGGCGGCTGCGGGATGAGGAAATTAGAATAGGGTTAGGGTTTTGTTTTAGGGTTAAAGCTAGGGTTTAATATTATATATTAATAAGGGTTTGCTAAGAAGACCTATATTATGGGTTAAATGGGAGTGTGGTATAGGGATGGAGGGCGTACGGGTTGGGGTAAGTCTAGGGGAGATTAGCGGAACAGATTAGGGAAGATTTTAAAACGATTAAAATGAAGGATTTAGCCAGATTTGGCTATCAGATTTTGAAATTTGAATCTGACAGGGCAAATCAACGGTCGAGATTTCTCCGAGCGATATCTTTCAATCCGGGCGTCAGAAAAATAATCCAAAAATACCGGGGCGATCGTGGAGACGAGACGCACAGATCCACGGAGCCCGATCGTGCGTAACGTCCACCAAAATTTTACGTAAAATTGGGAATGGCGTTTTGAGTCAAATGACTAAAACGCCCCTATCGTTCAAAGTCGTTTTGCGAGAAAACGAGCCGTGAAAGACGTTCCCAAAAATTACTATAAAATACAACACCCCGAAACGATTGCAATGGCATATCACCTCGCATATGCCGGAGCTCAGAAACAACAAAATAAAATACGTGCACGATAAAACACATGCGCACAGAAAATTACAAACGGTCGGAAAGCGGCCGTTACATTCTACCCACCTTAGAAATGATTCCGCCCTCGGAATCACTCACACTAGTAATAATTTCCCATATAACCTTATACCCGCGACTATCACATCTACTCAAAAAGATTTCTAATCCTGTAACTTCGAACAACATTTCTCAATAATTCCTCATAATCCATCTTTTCACTGGGCAAAGCCACGACTAAACTCACCTCCTAATAATATAGATCCATCACTACCGTTCCAATTTCCTACTCCAATTTCTCATAAAAATAATAATCATCTTCTGATATCGTACCACTCCACTAAACATCATCATCGCTCATTAAAATCTTTTGAATATCTAAATCTTTTCCCAACATTAATAAATCTCCAAAAAGATGAGATTCTAGTCATCCACCAATCCAAGACATAATCATTTGTCTATCCTATAATACCTTCACCAATCAGCAATCGTCGTGTCTTCAATACATTCTCGTCATATCTCCCCATAAATTTATCCACCAAATAATTTTGATCTATCAGAAGTACCCCTCATCCTACTCGCTATAACTAACCCCAACCAATATTTAGTCCACCTACCTAACCATTCATTTATCCCAACACGCCGTATCATTCTCAAAGCCTTCTCACGTCAACTCGACAACCAAGTCTTGGTGCTCACAAAGCTCTACTAATTCTTGTGGTCATCCTGACTCATACTATTCCCCGCAGTTACTCCTATCTACTACCCGTCTAAGCCTCAAGTCTAATGAGTTCTCATCTCTTCGCATATAATCTCATTCAACCAGAATTCTCCATTGAGTGCGTCTCACATCGGTATTATAAATAAGTCTTGGACAGTCCATTCCTTTCATCCAAAAGATATTCTAATCCATCATCCTTGTGTTCCCAAAATCAATTAATCATTGCCATAATAAAACTCATCTCACTCCAAGCCTACCTGCAAACAAAAATCCTATAACGATAATAGCTAGTCCCAACTAATATAACAACCATAAACACGAAAACTTTCTTTAAGGGAGGAAGAGAAGAGAAAAGAAAGAGGGACTTAAGGCCAAAGAAATATTTTAAAACATTTGGAAAAACGTGTGGTGTTGCGGTAATGGACGAGGGAGGTTAAGTGATTTGTGATCTTGTGGGCTAGTTTGAAAACTTTAAAGATCTGGTTTAAAGAAAACAAAGTTTTGATACAGTCACATACAACCAAGATAAACCATTCATTAAGACTAAAACTAAATCTAAGGATCTGCCTGCGATGACGCCATTCTTATAAGCATGAATACCGTCATTCAGACAACTCCCATCATACCATGGTTAACACGGAGCGCTCATTCAAGACACAAGGGCAATCATCAGGATCCTAACAATAACACACGCATACAGGTCTACACACTCTACCTATACTCAGGCACTGCAACGACATCACCTACCAAAGGGCCTACTCCTAAACTGGAGATAGCATGGATAACTACAAGATCTAATGTCTAAATAATAGAAGGAAAAAAAAACTAAATCAAAAGCGAAACGAAATAAGATCGGAAGAACGAGCTCAAATAAAACGGAGTGTAAGGAGATAGTTGGTTGGATGAGACAAAATATTCTTCAAAATAATTAGATTGATGACAGGAGAATTACATGTAGTATATGTTATCATATACTTTTATATAAAAAATGTAGGAGGAAGTGAGCAGATGGTAGAATTTTAAATTTTTTGAAAAGTAAGACGAAGGAAGGATAGGTAGGGTGGGAAACGATTGTTTTGCAAATGAAAATAAGTTTACACAAAGATTTTGAAATGTGGTCACGAGGAACATAGAACAGATATGATAATAATAATAAAATAATTGAAGTTCCACTTAGTCCAGAAAATATTTTAAAAGTATGCACTGTAAGTGATTTAGAAATAGATCTGGTAGCCCAGAAAAATATAAATTGAATTATCAAAATGTTAACACGGTTTTAAAAATGAAAATATGAAAGATACCGATTTGAAATAATTACCAGATAGTAACTTGAAAATTGACGACCAAGGAGGTTTCAAAACCTAAGAAGTAACTTTCAACCGAAAAGCAAGAAATTTTAAATATATATATAATAAAGGGTTTTCAAGTAATTAAGCTGAGCGAAGAAACTGAATAAGGAATTTCAAAAATACTTTTAAAAGATGCAAGATTGGCAAAGAGAAAGATTCGAAGGATATACGATAATCGTCAGAAAACGATCACGTGAATCGGGAGGAAAGAAAGATGATCGCATGACGGTTACACACTTAGGATACGATTCACGAAGCTACGATGGGACTCTTCGGTCGATACACGAAAGGGTAAGGATCAGGTAGTCGTTAGAAGTCAGGGATTCTAATTATCGGGTCGTCTAAGATCGTGAGAGTTCGGCACTAAGATTTCCTAATGAGCTAGACTAAAATCAGGACCTAAGGGGAAAATTTCCTAAGAGAATCACGGTTACGTTCTGCTAGGTCCGAAGTCGATGGAGCTGGGCGAGCGACTAGACTTAAAGAAGGACTCTAGAAATCTAATACGATCAGGATCAAATGGGGATGCTAAGATAATCTAGAACGAGGACGACTAAATCTTAACCAAGGCGTCCGACTATCAACCTGGGACGTCTACCTATGTCTTCCTAATATCTAAGGCTGGGAAACTAATTCAGACTTGTACGTGGATATCAGATGAATGCGGTACTTTTATTGTTCCGAACTTTTGCAAGACCTGCATGGGCCACCACTAAAACCTGTCACGCTCCGCTTCCCAAATTGGACGGAAGCGAAACGTGACGAGGCCCGCTTAGGCCAGAGCTGAGAAGCTCGGACCCAATAAGCGTCTGTAGAGGTACCATTTTAAAAGATTTTCAGGTTCTTGCATTAAAAAAATTTTAGGAACAACAAAAGTACAGAAAGGAAGTTGCATTCATTAAATAGAGATATAATATCCAACTGGTACAAAGTCTGAAAGAAGCCTAAGCGTGGCAACATACTATCTAAACGAAACTGAAAGCAGTAACCTCTGAAAGTGGCGACTAGAAAGACCTCAAGGTCTGGTCCTTGTCAGGTACGTACTCTGATGACGACATCCTCGGCTCCACGTACTCCAGCGAGTCTGCCTCATCCACGATCTCTGGCTGAACACATGACGTACAGCACCCAAGAAAAAGGAACTGTACGTCAGGTAAAGTCTACAAGAAGGGTTAGACTTTACTGCAAGTGCACCGAACTTAAACAACGGTTTACTGGTTGATTAGCATGCTGAGGTTCTTTTACACAACAGTTTACTGGTTGATTAGCATGCTGTGGTTATGACAGGGTAACATAACAGGAAGTAACGCAGCAGGAAAGTAAAGCGCGACAAGTAGTAGTCGTAGCGTGTGCTACCAACTACGGGACTAACCTACAGGTGTCAAGACAAGACGGGACGTGACGGAGACAAGGCAGGACAAGACAAGTGAGACACGAAAGGGTTCACGCCTTACGGTTCGAGGGGGATCAGACCCTCTTGCCGTGTGCACGCTCAACCCAACCCCAAACCCCAAGACAAGACAAGACATGACACCAGTACAAGGGATCACTCGCTCTAGCTTGGCGAGTGCCCTATTGCCCGCAGGCTGAGAATCCGTACAAGGGATCACTCTCTCTAGCTTGGAGAGTGCCCTATTACCCTCGGGCTGTGTATCAGTACAAGGGATCACCCTCTCAACTTGGAGAGTGCCCTATTGCCCGCAGGCTGTGAATCAGTACAAGGGATCACTCGGCGAGTGCCCTATTGCCCAGCGGGCTGTGCAAGAAGGGACGTGACGTGATAAGATGGGAAGGGTTATTCTAGGGTGTCCACACACACGCACACACATGATAGCCCTATGATGTCAAAAATTGTTGTTGTCGGGCTCAGACTTCGTCGTCAAGTCTGAGCCGTCAGGAGTCGTCCCGGACGCTATCATGACATGTCCGGTTCTATACATTCACAGTCTAACAGTTCTAGCAACCTAAGACCAAAGCACGGTCAAAAACGCAAGTGGGTACACTTGCCTGCGATGGCGAGTGTGTCGTCCTCCCGAAGCGTCTCGTCCAAGCGTCTCGTCCGCGGAAGTCCGTCTGAAATAGCCACGGCGACGGTGTCAGGTCGCGATTTCAGAAATCCCTATTAGGTTTCGTTTCTATGTTTTCGGGACTACCCTATTTGTCAAAAGTCACATTTGATGTTTTTGTCAGCCTAGTTCGACCACTATCCTATATGCACAGAAAATTGTCCGATGGTCAATTTCTACTGTGAGCAGCGTTTTACTGGTGCGGAAAAGTAAATTTAATTGTAATTGTCCAGTTTTAGTTAGGTTTTCAGTTTTGCTACGGGTGGGTTGTGCTACGAGTTAGGGGACTAACCTTTTGGCGATCGCGCACGGATCCGACGTCGAGTCTGGCAACGGTAGCGGATCGCGTCACAACTCCAACTTCCGGAACGTCTCGTCACTGGTCTTTAGTGCTCACGGGGTCGAACGGAAAACGTGATTGTCTCTGCGTCATAAGATGTGGGGATATAAGTTAAAATTTTAACCGCCTATAATAACATTAGGTTCTCATATAACATACTTATAAGGTAACAGTCATCTTATAACCCCTTACCCATACGTGCCATATAAAGTATATGTAACATGATATAAAAGAGTCACTGTACCAAACTAATAACTTAATGCTATTATTAATCTAATGGCAAACACGTCTATTGACTATCATTTATTATTAGCATCATCTCATCTACGTACTAATACATAATGTTAACATCAATTTGTACTAACATGATGATCTTTAAGCAACTAATTATTAAATTAAATACTGATATGGGTGCACACTTATCAAATCATATTTTATCGGCATAAGGAGTTCACTAATCCAACTGCTCACATGAGGCTACTTATAATATGTTACTCCTATAGTGGAAGTCTACCCATATTATAGACTTACAGTACGAGCCTGTGCATTCAATGTTCACCAAGATAAATCTTGCTAATATAAGGACATGGAAGTGAACTTACCACTTCAAAAAGGTCATGTTGCTGTCGCTTGCCTCCAGGGAGGGGAGCTCGGGGCTGAGGCTTCGCGAGTTGGGCTTCGGAGGTGAGAGCTTTCCGTCGCAGCTTGGAGGAGGCCTCGTCAGCGTGAGAGATGGCCGAAGGAGCGTGTTGGAGACGCGGGCGATGAGGCTGGGCAGAGCATAGGGGTCGAACGGCGGCGTTGGCGGGGGGTCTCGCAGGCGATCGGAGGCGTGTTACGGCGTCGGAAGCTGCTGACGGTGGTCGGAGGTCAGCACGGCAGCGGCGGTTGTGATGCTTGGCGTGGGGTGGTAGAAGGCGGCGGTTAAGAGGCGTGAGCGGTGGCTGCCGGTGCCGGAGACGAGGGGAGAAGGGGCAGCAGCGATTGCTCTGTTTCAAACAGGGGATTAGGGGAGAAACAGAGGAGGCGGCCACAGCGAGCTGTGCCGTGGTGGTGAAGCTGCTGTCGGCGGCTCCTGTCGACGGCGGCAGACACCGGAGCTGCTGCGCGGCGACCGGAGATGGCATCGGACGGCACGGCGATCGGAAATGGAGACAGCAGTCGCTGCCGCCGTCGTTCTGTGAAGAGACCCGCCTGCGGCTGCTCTCAGGCGGTCGGGACGGCGGCTCGGTGTCGTGCGGGGCTACGTGTGTCGGAGCTGCGGGCCGCCGGAGGGTGCGGGTGTCGGATCTACGGCGGGGGCGTGGCAGCTGCCTCGCCGTGAGGGATCGGAGAGAGGGAGATGTGGGTTCGGGGGTTTTCCGACGGAGGAGAAGGGAGACGCGGCTGCGGACGGCGGCCGAGTGCGAGGGAAGGCCACGAGGGCGAAGTGGCCGGCGGCGGGGCTTGGCCGTTGCCTGAGAGAGAGGAGAGAGAGAGAGAACTGAGAGAGAGGGAGATGCGAGAGAGGGCGGCTGTGGGATGAGGAAATTAGAATAGGGTTAGGGTTTTGTTTTAGGGTTAAAGCTAGGGTTTAATATTATATATTAATAAGGGTTTGCTAAGAAGACCTATATTATGGGTTAAATGGGAGTGGGGTATAGGGATGGAGGGCGTACGGGTTGGGGTAAGTCTAGGGGAGATTAGCGGAATAGATTAGGGAAGATTTTAAAACGATTAAAATGAAGGATTTAGACAGATTTGGCTATCAGATTTTGAAATTTTAATCTGACAGGGCAAATCAACGGTCGAGATTTCTCCGAGCGATATCTTTCAATCCGGGCGTCAGAAAAATAATCCGAAAATACCGGGGCGATCGTGGAGACGAGACGCACAGATCCACGGAGCCCGATCGTGCGTAACGTCCACCAAAATTTTACGTAAAATTGGGAATGGCGTTTTGAGTCAAATGACTAAAACGCCCCTATCGTTCAAAGTCGTTTTGCGAGAAAACGAGCCGTGAAAGACGTTCCCAAAAATTACTATAAAATACAACACCCCGAAACGATTGCAATGGCATATCACCTCGCATATGCCGGAGCTCAGAAACAACCAAATAAAATACGTGCACAATAAAACACATGCGCGCAGAAAATTACAAACGGTCGGAAAGCGGCCGTTACAGAGGGGGTCGATCTCAGTGACCTCTCCTCTGGGGGGACCCGATGCGACCCATGGGGGAGACTTGGCCTCAATCCTCCCCAAAGGAGGCTCGGACCTGCTCAACTCTTCGTCTACAGTGCGGCGAGGTGCCCGTCCGGAAGAACTCCCGCGGCCTCGGCGAGACCCCAGCCGAATAAGCTCATCAACATCGTGGGTGAATTCGCGGCCAGCCATCCCTGCGAGAGGAAGCGAAATCAGGGTGAGCCAGAGGTTAAACGGAAGGAAGGGAGACAACCTACCGGGGGACCATAGAGTGCACTTAAGAAGCAGGTCATCCAGCAAAGGCCAGACCGACCTCTCTTCAAGAGAAAGTGACGACAGGAGGCGGACCGCGGCCCGCTCATCCTCGGATAAGGTTACCGCCCTGTCGGTTTGTTGCGAACTCCCCTAACCTGTCAAGATCACCGAGACCCGGGGAAAGACAACGAAAACAAAGCTAGAGTCCCAGTTCCCCGACCAATGGGGCAGACCGAGCAGGCACACCCGCCCCGCACGGGCCCGGAGGTGCAGCCAAGATCGAGGCCAACCGTCTGGATCCGGTAAAAGTGAAAGAGGAGGGGGAGAGACGGCTCCAGGCCGTGAGCAATACAGAGCATAATGAACCCGGTCAGCACCGCGACAGAGGATGGCGTCAGCTGGCACAGGGCGACTTTCAAGGAATCCGTGAATTGAATGATAAAAGGATGGAGGGGGAAGCGGAGCCCCAGATGGAACATCTCGACGTAGACGCCGACCTCGTTACTCTGCGGGAAGCAGATTCGCTCATCTCCAAAGGGAATCCGGACGTCATAGGGATGGCATAAGTACCTCTCCTGTATTTCCCTAGTGACTAAGAAAGGGGCCATAGATGACGATCGGAGGATCGACGGAGGGATGCCTAATCGCTTGGAAGACGATGCAACATCGTCCCCAACGGGATCCGGAAAAAGTTTTCCTTTCCCCTTATCCGGGACCCCCGGGGGCAGCGAAAGAGCTTTGGGCCCCGAGGGATGGGCACGATCGGGACCAGGCGTCGGTCCGCCAGGGCATGCATCACCTATTCTAAGCATGACCATAGGCCGAGTTAAAGAGAGGGAGAATTACCTTAATAAGAGCTTGGAAGAAGGCAGATGACGGGAAGAAGAAGCTGGCAGAACGGAGATCAAGAAGGAATGAG
Organism: Scilla litardierei; assembly: GCA_030789695.1. Classification (NCBI taxonomy): domain Eukaryota; kingdom Viridiplantae; phylum Streptophyta; class Magnoliopsida; order Asparagales; family Asparagaceae; genus Scilla; species Scilla litardierei. Next base: position 510,913,903 of record CM061142.1, on the reverse strand, counting down.
CACGAAAGAGTTGAAGCTCGAGGGATTAGGACGTATATATTGAGGACGATGGTTGAATCTGAACCGTCAAGGGAGAGCATGTGGCGACATCAAGACGACGGCGATGCTTCGAAAACTGCACCAACGGAAGTTCAAACGGAGCGGTAATAATGGCATTCATTTAATGGCGAAGCCTCGACTGACGCACCCATCGGATCATGTAAAAGTCACATCACCCGAGCCGAATCGACGGAAGCCGAACGGCCCGGGCGATGGGGGCAATTGTTACGACTAATTTGGACCAGCCCAAATTACAACGGCCCACGGCCCAGCCACAAAGGGGGTGCCCACTAGGGAAGACGGGTCCGCCCAGAAGGGCCCGTGAACGAGGCTGAAGGCCCGGCCACTTCACCCCTGGGGGGACCCGACTAGCCCCCATTCTGCCAGATTAACCGCCCCTCGGAGTCCGCGATCCCATAATGGCCATTAACGGACCCCTTAATGGGCCACCCCTCCACTATGCGCCAGTGGGAGGAGGCGGAGGCGGATCGTGGGGACATGAAAGGAGGCGGGACGTGTGGCAATCGCGAGGGACCCTATAAGGGGAAGGCCAAGACGACGGAGCAGGGGATCGAGACTCAGGTAATCAACAGAGAGGTACTCCATCAATGACCTAGGCATTCGCCATCTCAATTCCTCCCTCCCCCAAACTTGCGCTGCCTGGGTTGACGATCTGGCTTCCTTACAAGCCGGATCTCCCCCGCCGAGTACCCCTTCAGACCTTGATCTGACTTAGGCATCGGAGGGGATTTGGCCGGAACCTAGGTCTGGCCTCCCTGACGAGTTTCCTCATCTGTCCAGGAAGAAGCTGTCCGAGGCACCGAGGCTACCCCTCAGCGTCGGGCGGCCACCCCCTTCGCATTCGTCAGGTGGACGGCTGCTCGAGAACCGACCCTCTAGCAAGGCACCGAGGCTACCCCTCGACACAGATCTGACCGAGGCCGAGAGCGACCCAGCCGAGGCCGAGCACAATCCACCGAGCCGAGGCTTCTCCTCAGCTCCCCGAGGGCAGAGGATCGACGCGACCCAGGGACCTGACCCCGCTTCCACCCACGCCGAGAATACGCGGGCTCGGCGATCTTAAGGGACCCCCAAATCGGCCCCTTGATCACGTTGACCACACAGCCGACGGTCAACGAACAGTGGTGAGAAAACACCCGTAAACAACACCCCTATGCCAAGCACCCTCGCCGAGCGGTCCTTCACCAAGCCTGGACTTCTGACTGAGCCCTCGCCTCTGAACATGGACCCCTCTTCTGGGCTCCTTGGTTCGGAGGTGGGCGACCATGCCAAGCTACTAAGGACGCAGATTCTCCATCCAACTGAGTCATCTCTATCTGATCTGAGCTCGTCATGGGAATTTTCCTCCGATCATGTCCAAGCTCGTCAAAATGGAAGCTCAATTGTTAAGGTTGTGTCGAGTGGATGCTGTGAAGTCGTGGGGACGGTGCCCCAACCACGGGACCCCCTTCTCGGTCGCGATTTGGTTCTACACCGTTCTGATGTGCGGTTATATGCTACTGGCTGTGCACGCACAGACGTTCTTCGACACGGCCGATGTTGTTACGGCGGTCGAGAATTTTCTGACCATCGTGGGACCGTCGTTGCAGCATAAAAGGCTTCCCAGGACTGAGAGGGGCTATCCTTATTCAATTATATCGGACAATTTCCGATGGTTCGCTCTGTCGCCCTCAACCCTCACTGTGCTGCTTATGCATTCCATGAGAATTCATCATGCCACAAATGGAGGCGGATCGCCGTACTGAGCTGCCGCCCGCACTCCGTACCGAGCAAGCGGGGCCTTGATCTCCGAGCTCGAGGTATCCGAGCATGTTGCCGATCGGGCCATGCTGTCGATCGCACTCCCTGTCGCTGTTGAAGCTGCCTCATCTCCGAGCCGGACTCGGAACTCCTTCTGCAAGAAAGATCAATCTATTCTTTGCATTTCAACTAATTAATTGGGTTTCATCTACCAAATGCAAGAGCTTTCCTAACACCTCACTTTTCTTCAATTCCTGGCAAGTTGAGATAATCCGGCCACCTCCTCTCGTCGAGTTGAAAATTCGACACCGAGCCGACCTACCGAGCATACCGAGCTGACCCTCTACAGGTCGGTCATATCTCAAAACGAAGGTTACAAGGATCCAGACTGCTGTTAGACTTCTGTGTTCCGAAATGGACGCTGGCAAAGGATTGGCATATACTATTGCTAATATAATCTTCAAATGATGCTTTGAGAATGGAAGCGAGGCTGCACTGGTCCTGGTTCTCCATGGAGCTTTTGACAAATTCCATGAAACTGACGACCCTATCCAATCCACTTTGTTTTGGACCCCACCAAGGCTCATTTAGAACCCTGAATCCTCCGTCTCTAGCAGAGCCGAAGCATCAGCATGTATCTGAGACCAGCGCCTCCCCGCGGACGTCAATCTGAAAAGGGATACGACGGGTAGAATCAAAAACTGGTCTGATGGGAACGGATCGACCGAGTCGATTCTGGTCACCACCGACGTGGGTACCGAACAATGAGGTATGTTCACACGACTGAGCCGGAAGAGGAGGTAGAGATTTCTCTTATCCCCTCTCCTCAGCCTCTCCTCTTTCATTCCTTGGATCTACACTGCTCATCCCAATCGGTACTCGATCGTGCTCATCAAGTCCTAAATCACGAAGACCAGGTGACCTATCCCGACCCATGACAACGGGGAGGAGGAAGCATGCGCGGACGAGCCCTCTCTAATCTTATTACTGAACATTATGAAGAGCGGCACGACTCGCCTCAATGCCCTCCTCTCGATAGCAATGGCACGAAGATGGTGATTGCGAGGATCATTGCCCTGTCAACATAGGGCCAAACGAATCCCTTGAATGGCAGACAGGACAGCCAAAACATATATCGACCGCTATTATCAGAGACGAAGCAAGATTGTCGACCTTCCAAGCTCACCCGAAGCACACTCCATCATCAACACATCAAGGGGCATCTCAAGGTTCTTGAGCATCTCGGCTCCGAGAGTCGCCTGACCGGGGAGATGTCTGCCGCCGCATCACCTCAAGATCTGAGGGAAGTTTTTGGGTCCAGGAACACGTTCGATCCAGCATCGTCCAAGACCAAAGCCGAGTTGCCGGTCATGCTGAGATTTCTTCGCAAGCCGGACCGAAGCATCACCATCCGAGTTCAATCAACCAAGCAGCTCCTCTGACCGTGGCCGAGACGATCTGGCCGAAACACCACAGTCCGAGTTCGAGCGTCCAGACCGCTCATCCGACCATGGCCGAGCCGATCTGGCTGAAGCACCATCATCTGGGTTCGAGCAACCAAGCATCTCCTCCGACCGTGGCCGAGCCGATCTGGCCGAAGCACCACCGTCCAAGTTCGAGCATCCAGACCACTCCTCTGACCGTGATGCTGGGTCCCCACTTGCTGAACAGCTCCTGCATCCACCCGAGCTGGACGAAGTAGTTGCAGAATGCCACCATGGAGTCTTCAAAAGTCTTCACAATGTCCTCACCCTTTCGTCGGCCATGAGTCGAGGGGTAACTCCCCTCGCAACCGAACGAACAGATCAGTCGAAGGGCTGGGGGCAACCTCCCAGCAGGCTGATCACTCCTACGTCGGCCGTAAGTCGAGGGGAAACTCCCCTCACAACCGAACGGATCGGTCGTAAGGCTAGGGGCAACTCCCCCAGCAGGCCGATCACACGATTGACCCTAAGACTGGGACTAGCTCCCCCAGCAGGCCAATCGACCCGTCGATCATAAGGCTGGGGGAAACTCCCCTAGCGGACCGATAAGATCAACCGTAAGGCTGGGGGGAAACTCCCCCAGCTGACTGATCACTAGATTTACCGTAAGACTGGGGGTCGCCCCCCAGCAGACCAATTGACCCGTCGATCATAAGGCTGGGGGAAACTCCCCCAACAGACCGACCAGATCAACTGTAAGGCTTGGGGCAACTCCCTTAGCTTGCTGATCACTCGATTGACCATAAGACTGAGTGGTAGCTCCCTCAGCAGGCCAATCGACCCACCGACCATAAGGCTGGGGGCAACTCCCCCAGCTGGTCGACCCACTCCTTCGTCGGTCGTAAGTCGAGGGGCAACTCCCCTCACCACCGAACGAACGAGATTGATCGTAAGGCTGGGGGCAACTCCCCCAGTAGATCGACCCACTCCTTCGTCGGGCGTAAGTCGAGGGGAAACATCCCCACCACCGAACGAACGAGATCGACCGTAAGACGGGGGGCAGCTCCCCCAGCTGGCCGACCAAACTCCTTCGTCGGTCGTAAGTCGAGGGGTGACTCCCCTCGTAACCGAATGAATCTCGAACCGACGATCTATTGTCATTAGCTAACTCTGCAAGACGGACTAAATTTTACAGAAAGAGCAACTTCTCCCCCATTATACTACATCTCCCGACCTCCACCTCAACAATGGTAGAGATCAGAAGATGGGGGCAATTGTTAGGACTATTTTGACCGGGCCCGAAAGAGCCAGGTCAACTACGACCAGTCAACCGGCCTACTACGGCCTTGGGCTCCGGCCCAAGGATCTCACGGGCGGGTCGCGCTTCTCCACCCAGGACGAAGGACTAACTAACTGCCCACTTCAATAGTGGAGGAAAATATGGCCTGACTTAATGGCCATCACTCTCTAGCCATCATGGCTATCTAATTATGGCCCGGCTTAATGGCCATCACTCTCTAGCCATTAGGCTATCTAATTATGGCCCGGCTTAATGGCCATCACAAGCCATCATGGCTCGCCAAATATGGCAACCACCAAAGACCATCACTCCAGCCATCATGGCCACTTTTATGGCATTCTTCCCCTCATCAAAACGGGTACAATTAGTGGGGGTCAATGCTTCCCACTCGGCAAGCTCCCATGAATGACGGCAATAATGGCCCATTATCACAGGGGGCTCAAGTATATGAAGGAGGGGATGCGTCATAGCAAAGGGGGTCAGATCTTCGTGATCTACAACAATGGTATCGTATACTAACACTCTTACACCTTCTTCCACCTTGAATATTTCTCCTCCAAAGCTCGGTCCGAGAATCGGGGCTTGGTCTCTCCGCGAACCAAGTTCGATCATGCCGAGCATCTATCAGACCCGATCTGACTTTGGCATCGGAGGGGAATCGGTCGGAACCAAGTTCCGACCCCCCTGACGAGCTCTCTTGTCTATTCAGGTCCAGGAGATCCAGCGACGCCGAGGCTACCCCTCAGCGTCCTCCCAACCGGAGCCGAGCGCCCTCGTCCTCGAGCCAGCTCATCTCCACCACCAGGAGGCCACTGCTCTGCCGAGTCTACCCTTCGGCGGGCCGACGCAAAGATCCGCGCGTCCCTCACCGTGTGATCCCGCCTTCGACCAATCCCGGAGGTTGTCATCCCGCCGAGGCTACCCCTCGGCCTGCCGAAAAACGGAGCCGCGCCTTCCCGCTCAAGCGAACATGCCATCGGCCGACCCCTCGGGGCATCTCCGTCTCACGTGACAGCCACGACAACACGGGGGTCCCGCGTGTCCCTTTTGACCGCGTTGACCCTGCACCCTCCATACTATCGATTTGCGGGGAAAATTCACCCGTTATTGAATCAATTGATGAATTTTGTTAAGGTTTTCCATTCTTCTTGCTTAGTGGTCATCAGATGACGTGGATTCTTTTTTATTCTCTTATTGGTGGCAGACTATTGGATAAACTCATGTTTAAGTTAGGGTTGTGGACTAACTAAGAGGTAGACCAGTGTTCTAGGCTCAGGAATCATCTTTGAATGTGGTCTATAGGATCTTGTAGATGCAAGCATCTTATCCATTGTACAGTTGCATGTGTGCCAGAAAAATCAAAACATGTAGTTATGGATTTTAGCTACTTCGTATCATTAAAAGTGGAAAACATGATCTTTGTAGGTAGTGCTTCCGTCTAAATTTGAATGCTGAGTGAGTTGTTAAAGCTTGGTACCCTCGTTTAAGAAATACTGCATTGGGCACTTACATAGTGATCATGTTATCTTAGAGGGAAGCCTCTATCTATCTTCGATACTTCGTTATGGGTCCATTCGTTGCACGGGCAAAGCGATCATGGTCATCCCATAGCTTGACAATAACTCAACCTCATCATGTTGTTTCAAACAATTCTGTTACCTTCCATGATCGTGCGACTTCATCTTCATCTTCTTGTGCTGAATGTGTTCTTAATCCCAAAGACTTGAGCATCCCCTTCTGGTTGGTCTCGCTTTTTTGGTTTCATACCTTTAACCTCTCATTTGTTGCTTTTGGCTGTGTTTGGTTGCATGGAAAAGGAAAGAAAGAAAGGTGAAATGAAAAGGAAATAGAAAGAAAAAGAAAAGGAAAAGAAAACCAATTTCTTTTTTATGTTTGGTTAGTGAGGAAAATTGTAAATAAAATTAAAAGAAAAATGGTAAGGAAAATTATTTCTCATGTTTGGTTGCTTATGAAAATGAAAAGGAAAACTAGAAAGAAATATAATTTTATTTATAATTAATATTTTAAAGGGTCTCATTTTTCTATTAAACTCAATCCAAAACCATTCTTCTGAAATAAAAAATGAGTAATAACAACAAGATAATTTGTGTTGTCGATAAAATTTTTGGCTCAGAAAAGGGAAGAAAATTTTTGGGAAAGAAAATGGTTTCCTTCCGATTTGGGAGAGAAAAGTAGAGAGAAAAATTCTATATGTTTTTTTCTTTCATTTTCCCTCTCACTTTCTTTCCTTTTACTTTTCTATACAACCAAACAATGGAAATTAACTTTCCCATCACTTTTCTTTCCTTTTCTTTTCTTTTCCTTGCAACCAAACACAGCCTTTATCTCAGCAATTTTGATGTCTTGATATCATTAAGATGCACATATGATTTTGGCGATTTGGTTAAGGGTGGTTTTACTAATTAGGTTGCTTCGATTCCTCTCTATGAAGGTTCGCTTGGGTATTACCCTTAGGTTTCTTTATCATCACCATAAAGGATTCGTAGGAGGATTGCTTTTTGACATGCATTTGGTTACTCTCATTCTTAACAATAGTACTTAGGTGAAGTTTCAATGGCCATCTTCACTTGATCCCTTAAAAATTTGACCACCTTAGCTAGAACATTGTTTCATGGAGAATTCTACAATTAAAAAAACTCATATATACATTCTTCTCCTTCAACTTCTAGTCCTCATGAATTTGAACATGAGCCAATTAGATTTCAAAAGTTCAAGTAAAGATTGTCCCTTCACAAGTGAATGAGTTATTATTGATGTTTGATGATGGTGTTGTTAGGTATTGATGTTTCATACCAATATTATTTTGATGATGATCACAACATTATGTAGTTGCTAATGTCTCTCAAGTTTTAGTCTCATAGTTAACAAATGAAGAATATCATTTTTGGAGACTAAATGCTTGGAAAGAATATCTTCAATGAGTGCCAAATCTTGAAGATGATGTGGAGTATCAAGACATCAAGGATTGAAGCCATAGCCTCTAAGGGATGCAATGTAATCCATGTAATTTCATTTAATTACTTTTCTCTTTTTGAGTCTAGGTTTTATGTAATGCCTTGATAGATGGACTACTGCATTCATGCATATTCATTTTCCATCTTAGTGAGCCTTAAGATTTTCATATAATCCAACCCAATAGGTTCATCATGCCAAATGACTCAACTGGAGTTTTTGGCTCTCCAACATGTGACTGATGAAGGACAAACGACTGAGTGATTTCAATCGCCTGGCCAGTCTTCTACAGTCGACTGTTGTGCACTAGCTCAAGTCAACTTTTATTGTTCTTTCTTGAGCTATTGGAGACAGACGACTGTCGTTCATTTTACAGGCGCATGTCTTCCATCAGGCTCCTGAGAATTATTCTACAGTCGTCTGAGTGCCAAAGTGCGTAACTTGTATTTTCTGGGTTTCATCCCACTTTGCAAGTCAGTCAACTGATGAAGTATTTACAGTCGTATGTCTACTTACAGGCACCTATGAAATGGTCATCTATCGTCTGAAGGCGCTAGTGCGAAAGTTGTGTTTTTCTCAGCTCCTTTCCATCCCATGTGACACTCGTCTGCTGAAGGATATATAGACGCATACCCATTGTACATGCGCTTGTGTAGACTTCTACAGTCTCCTGTCCTAGCTTAGATTATAGCCGTTGGGATTTTTATAGTTGTTGACCAGTCGACTGTCAGTTGTTCATCAGTCGACTGTCCGTAGCGTAAACAGCCAAAATCTAGCCGTTGCAGATTTATTATTTTGGCATTTTTGCTTGGGTTTGATGGTTCATTTGGGCTTCCTATATATATGAGAGGGCTAAGTTTATTAAAACTTCTTGGAACCATTGCAAATCATTAGAGGTTAATTAAGCCACTCTCAAACTCTCTCATTTCCCTCTTAGAGCTCATATTCCTCTTCATGCATTGAAGTCATGCTCAAGGGAAATCATCCAAGTGCATTCAAGTGAATCTCAAGCACTTGGTTGTCCTCTTCCATGCCTTCATCTTTATATGAGTAAGTTCATCTCAAGGCATAGATAAGAGTCTTTTGTTTCATTTGTTTTCTTGAAATCCTAATTCTCTTTGTGGGAATTAGATACTCTATTTGTGTGAGTTGGTTACTCTCTTTGTGGAAGTTACTCTCTTTGTGGTAGTTTGGTGTCCTAGTGTAGGACTAACCCTAATTCTCTGTGTGGGAGTTAGTAATTTTGTGTGTGTGAATTTGACCCTTGTGTATGGTTAGTTGGGTTCTTGTGTAGGACAAAATCCTCTGTGTGAGGTATCTCTTTGTGGGATTGTATTCACTACCTTATAGAGGATTATAGTGAATATTTGGTGTGGCTGGAAGTATCGAAGTTTGGGGAACCAGGATAAAATTTTGTGTTTGTGTTTGGATTGATTGTGTTGATTAATTCATCTTGCATTTATTATTACGCATTTGCAAGTTAAATTTTAATCTGTCATTACTCTATTCACCCCTCTAGAGTGTTTGTAATTAGTATTGCAAGGTAGACGGTCCTTACAGTTGTTAATTTATTGTTGGGTAGAGAAAATTTAAGAAGTTGGATCAAGGATTTGGCTGTCTTTTAGTTAAGGGTTGTGCCTCGAGTGTCACTAGTAGGAGATCCATTTTCCATGAACAATTTGGGTTATAGTGAACTAGACTAGCATGTTTTCCATAGATGATGCCCAATTGTTGCAGCACAATTTTTTTAGATCTAACTACAAACAATAGATTTGGGTGATGTGGGACTCAACTATATTACTTAGGCATACTTTTAACATAGATTATAGTGTTGAGGAATATTGAATTGCTCACCAAGGTACCTAGGTGCTGCATGTATGAACAATAGATGGAAAGGTGGTTGGATTCTCCATTAACATCCCTTCAACGATTAATTCAGACAGTGCTTGACTGGGGAGATAATAGTAATTTCAATGATGGGAAGAATAAAGTATATTGGGTGAGTGAATTGGGTTGAATATTGCATATTAAACCCCCATTTAGTCCTATTTTGTGTTCATATGATGCTTAATTGGTCTCTAATACGTTCGTATTTTTAATATCATCATTTATTAGAGAAATTACTTGATTTGTGCACAAAACATGAATTCTATTGAGTATTTCTGCATTTTTATATTTTTTATAGCTTGGTCTCGATCTCACGATTCCAACGACTATTTATTTGTATTTTTCTGAGATCTGTGCTAATTTCTGTGATTTATTGAATGCAGAATACCATTTAAATGGAGAAATACGGTCGAAAATACGCAAATACGCGCTGAAATACGATTTCGTATTCGACCAAAATGCGGGCCATGTGGCATATTATACGACGTCCGATCTTCATCCGACGGCCCGCAGCAAAGAGCAGAACGCAACAAATACAGCGGGCGCCGTGGCGTGTTGAGCGCCGTTGGATTCTCATCCAACGGCCGGGAACGAGGCGGGTTCGAACGCGGAGAGCGGCATTTGAGGAGCGACGTGGTGAAATTGCGAGCGTTGGATTTGAATCCAACGGGTGTCACCGTCCCCGCACTGAGCAGCGAGCGGGCGAAGCGATCGAGTGTGGACCGTCTGATCCTGGATCCAACGGACGCGAGCAAACTCCGAGACGAATTCGGATCCGTCGTCGCGAAGTGGGCGCAGCACAGTTTTTGAAGCACACGCGGCGCTTTGTGGGAAGATCCCGCTTGGATGAGCAGTCGAGATTTGATCCGACTGCGGATCGGGTTAAAAATTGATAATGGGTGCGGTTTTGCACCTGTTAAGCCCCCAAACCCGCAATGCTATTATATAAGCGTATTTCTAGGGTTTTGGGGGGTATTCTGGCGTATTTTGGGACTTTTGGAGCTGCTACTGTCCGTATTTCTCCAGGAGAAAATTCTGAAAATTTCCAGAGACTGTTCTTCCTATTCTCAGAGAGTTTTGGGTTCTAAAGTGGAGATTTGGTGATAAATTCTTGAACTTATACCCCGTATTTGGTGTATTTCATTGTATTTTGCTACTAAAACGATGTATTTTGCTATGCAATCTGATTTTTATTGCACCATGCGTGGCTAATCTCTTTGTGCTATGGTTGTGATGTAGTTAGGAGTATGTAGTTGCTAAATCTCATGTCTTTAGCCCTAGTATCATATCAAAATTGCTAGTTATGTTGATTTCTACAACGTATTTAATGGGTATTTGCTTATTGTCGATATTGTTGATGTGCCCTATGGCTAGGCCCTGATAAGGCTAGCTAATTTGTGTTCTCTAATCTGAACTTATCGCTGCGATTATTGCTTAATGAGATCAACATTGCTAGTAATACATTTAAGGCTATTTTGACTAGTTTTCATAGATTCACCTTCCGACGCCTTCTGTAACGACTGGTTTTTGTGTGATTGGATTATCAGTGTGTTTTGCTTACGATGGTGGGTTCTCTCCTTGTGTGGTTTCCATTTCCATAGTTCTCGCTTTCATTCATCTCGTTGAGATTTCCTAGCTTTCGTTTTCATTCCTTTTCATGCGATCTTCTAGCTTCTTCCTTAGAATCATTGAACTCGGAGTAAGTCACTCGTGACGAGCTTCATATCGATCATATCTTAGAGTATAAATCGATCCTAGAAGCCATAGAAATCTTCCCGAAGCTTCGCGCTTCGAATCGGCACTTTTCGTGCATGTTAGTTGGTTCAAGAAGATCGACCGACCGACTAGATTCCAATTTAGTCGGTCAGGAAATCAACTGGAACCGACTAGTTCATTCAATCAATTATTCAGGAGTTACTGTTTACTCTTAGTCGGTCTAAGAACAACCATCGACCGACTAGATGCTCAACTAGTCGATCAGGAATCCTTCTCAGACCGACTAACTCTCATTTCCATGATCTCTCTCAGATTTCAGCCTTTAGTCGGTCAATGAACACTCACCGACCGACTAGTTCTCAAACTAGTCGGTTGACAAGTCTTCACAGACCGACTAACTCATAGTCCAGTTTTCCTGAGCGAGCTACTGTTTACTCTTAGTCGGTCCATGTTGAACGACCGACCGACTAGTTCCCAAACTAGTCGGTCAGCCATCCCTCTTTGACCGACTAATCAGCCCAGGAAACCCTAGTTTTGCCCTAGCCGTCACACTTTTCTATAAATACGCCCCAAACGTTTTCTTCTTCTTCCTCATCACCCCAAACCCTAATTTCTCCCCCATTGAGCCCCCTTCTTCCCCAAACCATTGATCCTTCATCCCAAGCTCATCCATCATCATCCAAACCCTCATTTCACATATCCTACCTCTCCTCTTCCCCAAACCCTCATCAAATCCCCAAAAGCCTCATCCAAACCCTAGTTCTCCAAACTTCCCCATTCGTTTCCAGATCTGATCCAAAGGTTCTCCGGAGTGTTTCTTCCGCCTCCTCACGGTAAGAAATCGATCTCTTGATGTTTTCATAACCTATTTGTATTTTCATGAAACCCTAATGAATGAATGTTGTTTTGATGGTTGTCTCCCCATATCAGCGATTTCCCCGTAGATTAGCATCCGCGAGACGAACCTTCATGATCGTTATCCCCGGTGCTAGGCAAGTGAAACTTGCATCCCTTGATTTAGGCCATGTCTCAGGCCATTTACCTTGCTTTAGCGTAAAAGAGACTAGATGGTGAAAGGATAGCCGTTTAGACGCCATTGACCTAGCTTGACAACGAAGCTTGGTCCGTCACCTTCATCATGCTTGTATGTCACGTTTACTTTCCCTTAACGGTACGCGTACTAAATGTTCATGTCATCCATGCATCCTTAACTGCTTTTGTATTTTGCCTGTCATGTCTAATTTCAATAAACGGTACGCGAATATTGTTCATGCCATTGCATTTTGCCTGTCATGTCTAATTTCAATAAACGGTACGCGAATATCTGTTCATGTCATTGCATTTTACCTGTCACGTTTAAATACAATTAACGGTACGCGTATTAACTGCTCATGTCATTGCATGCTTGAATACCCATCATGATTGCGTAGCTTTGATACATACTCGTACTATTGTTCCGGCTAGGCACCCACCTTGCGTGGGCACAATCCTATGCCAAATACACTTTCTGGCTCGTGTTCCAGAAGACGAGCTCAACACAGCCTGCGGGTAATAGGGCACTCGTTGAGTGATCCCTTGTACTTGATGCGTGAATACAGCCTGAGGGCATAGGGCGCTCGTTGAGTGATCCCTTGTACTTGACACTTGAATACAGCCTGCGGGCAATAGGGCATCCATGTGTGGGTGATCCCTTGTACTTGTTACTTGACAATACTTGTCACACTTACCACTTGTACTTGTCCGTGTTTTACTTGTAAAACTTGTTATCCATGACATACTTGTTACTTGCTACTTGTACTTTACTTGTCACTTCCATACTATACTTGCCCTGCCATGCATCATACTATAACTGCTAGGTTGTTAGTTTACCTTTCTTTCAGTTTCCTTGCACAAGTCTTTCCAGACTTGCTGACATGTGCCCCTCTCTCTTTTGGGTGTCACATGTTAGACCCAGAGCCAGAGCTTTGTTGCAGGGGATATGATGTTGCTGATGCTGATGTTTACTGTGGTGGTGAGTGGACACCAGGGGCCTGTCTTGAAGACCGCTCGTGTTCGCTCCTTTGTTTAGGTTTGCTGTTAGTTGTTGGTGCGTGGCACCTTTGTATGTATGTTATACCTTGTTGGCCATGTTTGGGCCTTAGCTTTTCCCTTTTGAGCCTGATGGCCTTTCTGTGATATTGTAATTTATTCATGGATATTCAGAGATTCAATAAATTGCTTATTGTCTCATTTTCTTATTGTTATCTTTGTTTCGTATTGCATTTGCAAGGACTTGCCATAATAAGTGTTTTTTTATGCTTATCAGACTTGGAGCTTCACAGCTTCAAGTTTGTGCGGACCTTCTCACGTCTCGCCTCCACATTTTTGGGAAGCGGGGCGTGACACCTTCACGCCTTGACCGGGTGAAGCGTCGTGTGATATTAAAAGACGTGAAATTTCAGCGACTATAAACTCCTAATGAACTCACAACCGTAGCATATTGTTGAGTATTGGACTCCCCGGATTTGGTTTTGGATGATGAGCAAACATAAATATATCATGAACTAACAATTTGTGAGCGCAGTATTGGAGATCGTCGCCAAATTCACGAGAACATTCAAAGCGACATCTCAACACTTCACAAAGCTCGTATTCATGCCTAAAGCTTCGTTGAAGCTCTTGCGCCGTTTTGGAAGTCATGAAGAATTAATTGAAGCTTTGAAGACGGATCGTTAAGGTTTATTTCATAATCTTTTAGCTTCGATTTATAGAATGTTAAGCCTTGAGTAATTCTTACATTTCTATCTTCATAACGCTCATATCGTAGCTCTAGGATCTTAGTACAAGTTCATTCTAACTTCCTCGAAGCGTCGCGCTTCGATTCGGACTTGTTTGTGCATGTTAGTTGGTACAAGAAGAAGTACTGACCGACTAGATGGTGATCTAGTCGGTCAGCAACTCTTCTTGGACCGACTAGTTTGATTCCTTAATTTCTTGGACTTTACTGTTTACAGTTAGTCGGTCTACGTTGACTCACCGACCGACTAGTTTGTGAACTAGTCGGTCAGTGATGCTTCTTTGACCGACTAGTTGTGACTTACTGTTCATACTAAATTTCTCCTAAGCTACTGTTTATCGTTAGTCGGTCTAAGAACGTTTGGTGACCGACTAGTTGACAATCTAGTCGGTCAACATTTGTTCTTGGACCGACTAAATCATTTGTATTCAGACTATTTGTTTTTGACTCTTAGTCGGTCTAAGTTTACTAACTGACCGACTAGTTGTGAAACTAGTCGGTCAGAATGTCTTCTTGGACCGACTAGTTATCTAGGTCTGAAATCTTCATCTGTTCACTGTTCACCTCTTAGTCGGTCCATGTTGTCTCACCGACCGACTAGTTGATGAACTAGTCGGTCAGTGGTTGTTCTTTGACCGACTAGTCTGCTTCAGATTTAGATCCGTTGGAGTTTTGAAAGCGTCGTTTCTCTCTCCCTTTTCCCTTGATCCTTTAAATACCTGAAGGGGTTATTTCATAGGATCCAAGGCTGCTATTTCAGAGTTCTATTGATTCAAAAAGAGAAGCTTTCAACTCTCATCTTCAAGCTCTCCCATTCTCAAGAATCTCTCCCTCACTCTTATTCTTCAAGAGAGATTCATTGGTTGTGAGCCTTCCAAGCCAAGGGCTTGATTCTAGGTCATCCATCTCATCCCTAGGCTTCCATTGCTGGTCATCTTCTTGGAGTTAGGGTTTGGTGACTCTTCCTCCATCAAAATCCTCTTTGCCCTAATTTGGTAAGAAATCTCAAGGCATAGGTATTTTGTTGGTAAGCATTTCATTTCAGTTATATTTGAATTGTATACTCTCGGTTGTGAGAGGTTTTGCGTGATCCCGGGTTGTGGGAGTCACGGTCATCGATTGTAGGTCGTTTGCACTTGTGAGGTTTTCGCAAGTGGTCATATTGGAAATCTTGAGTTAGGGTTTCTAACTCAAGTATCCGGAAGGGATCCGGGTGGTTGGGACGTAGGATCACCGGGAACAAGTCGGGGAGACTTGGGTGGATCCGAACCCATTAAACCATTGTGTTTGCGTTTGCATTATTTCTTGATTGTTGTTATTCCGCATCGTTGTTTGTTAATTGCACGATAATTAGGAATAACACTCCTTATTATTTAAAAGTACTATTCACCCCCCCCCCCCCTCTAGTACATGTGCAGTAGCTTCCCAGGGCACTACAATTGGTATCAGAGCCAAGTTCAAAGCTACACATAGCCAAAGTTCAAAGCTATGACGAACAACGACTACAACGTCTTCAAGAACCGCGATGGAGCTTCTTCAGTTATGGAAGGACTATCCTCAGTCAGGCCTCCACACTTCAACGGTACCAACTACGGGTACTGGAAATGCCGGATGCAAATTTTCCTCCGGAGCGCTTCACTATGGAGAGCCACCATGACGGAGTATGTCGAGCCCTCCGAAGAAGATTTCGCGAAGTGGAATCCCGCGGAGGTCGCCGCGGAAGTAGCCAATGCCAAGGCAATGAATGCCTTGAATTGTGCGTTGGAGCCCGAGGACTTCAACAAGATATGCACATGTAAGAGTGCATATCAAATATGGAACCAACTCCTCATATTGCACGAAGGATCGAGTACGGTAAAAGATTCTAAACTCGTCGTTGCTAATAAAGAATTTGAGTTGTTTCATATGGAGCAGGGTGAAACCATGAAGGAATATTACGCTCGCTTCGTGGATATATCAAACGACTTGGAAGCTCTTGGGAAGGTCTATACCCAAAAGGAGAAAGTCGCGAAGATTATCGACGGTCTTCCATCATGTTGGGAAAAGCGTACCTACGCCATCGAGGAAGGTAATGACATGAATAAATATACCGTCGTACAACTAATGGGTACCTTGTTGTCTTACGAGGTACGCAAGGATAGTAAGATCCGAATGAAGGAAAAGATGAAAGCGTACTTGAAGCAAGATGAGCCAAAGAAAAAGACGATTGCCTTCAAGGCCGCTCCATCTACCGATGATGAAGAATCGGAAGACGAATTGGACATGGAATCCATTGCCCGTATGGCAAGGAAGTTCGATCGATTCCTCCGAGAAGGTATATCTTTGAATAAATCTAAAGTTAGTTCGACTAATGCTTCTACTCCCGTGTGTTATAAATGCAACAAGCCAGGACACATCAAACCGGATTGTCCTCTCTACAAACACAAGGAAAAGGGGAAAGCATCAAAGTACGACAAGTCGAGAAAGTACAAGAAAGGACTTGTTGGAACATTCACCGACTCCGAAGAGGATTCCTCAAGTGGAGAGTCGGATGATGGAAGAGTGGAGAAAGCAAAACTTTGCTTCATGGCAAATGAGGCAAAATATCGAAAGTCCTCTTTCGATGATAGCGAGGATGAAAGCGAGGATGGTAGCGAGGAGGAAAGCGGAGAACCTACTATTGATGAAATGAGGTTAGCAAACCAAGAAATTTGGTCTAAATTTACTAAATTAGTAGATCGATATAATAAGACCAAAGATGAACTTGTCAACCTCCAAACCTCTCCTAAGTCTACCATCACCAACAATGATACCATTGTTGAGACTCTCGCCAATGAGAAAGCAAGTTTGCTTACTCATAATGGCTTGTTGAGAAATGAGGTGAAGTCCCTCAAATCTCAACTTGAGCATGTTTGTGTTGAGGATTCGGATGAACATGTGATAGCGGATTTGACGTCTCAAAACTCAACTTTGAGTATTGAGAATAAGAATCTCAAATCACGTGTTTATGCACTCACATCGCAAGTATCCACTTTGGATGCTTCTTTGCATTCTCTCAAAGAGAAGTATGAGTGCACGTTAGGCCGTATCAATGATTTCAATAAAGGTAAGGGCCATTTGGATAATATCCTAAATGACTTACTTCCGGCCAAACACCACATTGGCTTGGGGTATAAGATGGGAGACTCATCCAAATCGCCTACCACCTTTGTTAGGCCGACATCCGATGCCTCGACGAGTGGGAGCAAACACCTCATTGGTAGTTCTCTTACCAATGGTGCTTCCACTTCGTACACACCCCCGATTGGAAAGAAACCCACTTTGGGTAGACCTCCAAAGAGGGGTCATGCATTTTTGTACTCACATGCTATGCCACGTAGGAACACACATCCTACTCCACCGGTGCATGCTAATATTAATGATGATTTTTATACTCCGCACCCACGAGCACGTGCAAACACTCATATGAGACACCCACGTGCACGTAATAATCCTCATGCACATCCTAATACTTATGTTCAAACATCTCATCAACATGTGCATGCCTACTCTCATAATCACCCTCGTGCATACACACCTCATGCTTATCCACGTATGTATGCTGTACCACATCATGGATCTCATGCTCATCATAATGCTATTGCTAGATCTCATGCTCCTAGGCCACATGCACCACATAGAAATCAACCTTTTGTGCATGCAACCGCTAGGAAGAGGATTCCCAAAATGTACACTATTTGGGGTCCCAAGAACACTAGCGATGATGCTATGAATGTTTATGTGCAATCCTATATTAATGATGTTATTTTGAATGATGATTATGTTGGAAAGTCAAGTTCCTCTTGGACTTGGTTTTCGAAGGGTTAGTTCCTTTAACCCTTCATTGCTTGGTACCATGAGTTTATGATCATGTTATGGGTACCAAGGCATATGTTTATAAAATTGCTTTTGATTATATTAATTTATGGGTTACAATAATTTTTATTTCGTATTTCAAATTTGTTGTCTAACCCATTGGATCCAAAAGGATTTTTGGATACCAAAATGAAGTTTTCTAGGTTCAATCCACCGTGGGATACCAACCCTACCAACTCCTTGATTTGCGAAGACTTTCATTCAAACGGAGTTGATGGCGCTTAGGTAATGCACCAATGTAGGGGGAGCTTAATGTTGTAAGTATGATATTACATTTGGTATCCATGAGGGTTGAATGCATGCTTGGTTAGAATCTATTTCTTTATATTGGTGTCATTTTGTTTCTCCTAGCATGATAGAATTGTGAATGCCATAAATGCTTTGAAATTCATATCTATTTTTGGCATGACATGTTTTAAAAGTTATAATGATGATTTTCGTATTACTTTTATCACATTGTCACTTCTCATCGCACACTTCACTTAGTTTTGATGCGCTTTTACTTTATGTTCATTTTCGACCGATATTGTGTCATTTGATATTCTATGATGTGCACCACTCTTCTGATGGATCATTCCTTTGTGCACATTTTATGTATGTCTCTGATATTGATTTCGTCGCTCGACGATTTATTTTGATTCAATAGCTTTAGTTGTATGAAAACATAGAATTGTTTTCCATGCACTAAAATAGCTATATATGTTGATATTGGAGAGTAAATTCATTTCTTCAATAAGTGAATTTACATTTGATATTTTGATGATTTAAGTTTTCAATTTTCGACTATGGTCTCATTGACACGCTTTGGTGTTACTCGAATTTTATTTTGGTGTCATATGAAACATGGTCGTATTCTTAGACTCCCATGCTTAATGAATTATTTGGCCATGATCTATTCTTTTTGGTTTCCTCCCGCTCTTTTTGGATTATGCCAAAGGGGGAGAGATATATAATAATGGCATGTGCTAAATGGAAATGGAAATTTACCATGAATCTAATTTGATATGTTAGATTCAGGGGGAGTTAAGATATAAAAATGGATTTCAAATCCTAAATTTCAAATATTGGATTTGAATTTTTTTTTTTACTTCCCTCGTCTGCTTGATGAATGTGCTTATTATTTCATATGGATCTAATGTGTCATCAATGCATGGGGAGTAAGTATATTCCATTTAGTTCATTATTTTTTATTATTATTTATGTTGGTTTGTCATCACCAAAAAGGGTGAGAATGTTGAGTATTGGACTCCCCGGATTTGGTTTTGGATGATGAGCAAACATAAATATATCATGAACTAACCATTTGTGAGCGCAGTATTGGAGATCGTCGCCAAATTCACGAGAACATTCAAAGCGACATCTCAACACTTCACAAAGCTCGTATTCATGCCTAAAGCTTCGTTGAAGCTCTTGCGCCGTTTTGGAAGTCATGAAGAATTAATTGAAGCTTTGAAGACGGATCGTTAAGGTTTATTTCATAGTCTTTTAGCTTCGATTTATAGAATGTTAAGCCTTGAGTAATTCTTACATTTCTATCTTCATAACGCTCATATCGTAGCTCTAGGATCTTAGTACAAGTTTATTCTAACTTCCTCGAAGCGTCGCGCTTCGATTCGGACTTGTTTGTGCATGTTAGTTGGTACAAGAAGAAGTACTGACCGACTAGATGGTGATCTAGTCGGTCAGCAACTCTTCTTGGACCGACTAGTTTGATTCCTTAATTTCTTGGACTTTACTGTTTACAGTTAGTCGGTCTACGTTGACTCACCGACCGACTAGTTTGTGAACTAGTCGGTCAGTGATGCTTCTTTGACCGACTAGTTGTGACTTACTGTTCATACTAAATTTCTCCTAAGCTACTGTTTATCGTTAGTCGGTCTAAGAACGTTTGGTGACCGACTAGTTGACAATCTAGTCGGTCAACATTTGTTCTTGGACCGACTAAATCATTTGTATTCAGACTATTTGTTTTTGACTCTTAGTCGGTCTAAGTTTACTAACTGACCGACTAGTTGTGAAACTAGTCGGTCAGAATGTCTTCTTGGACCGACTAGTTATCTAGGTCTGAAATCTTCATCTGTTCACTGTTCACCTCTTAGTCGGTCCATGTTGTCTCACCGACCGACTAGTTGATGAACTAGTCGGTCAGTGGTTGTTCTTTGACCGACTAGTCTGCTTCAGATTTAGATCCGTTGGAGTTTTGAAAGCGTCGTTTCTCTCTCCCTTTTCCCTTGATCCTTTAAATACCTGAAGGGGTTATTTCATAGGATCCAAGGCTGCTATTTCAGAGTTCTATTGATTCAAAAAGAGAAGCTTTCAACTCTCATCTTCAAGCTCTCCCATTCTCAAGAATCTCTCCCTCACTCTTATTCTTCAAGAGAGATTCATTGGTTGTGAGCCTTCCAAGCCAAGGGCTTGATTCTAGGTCATCCATCTCATCCCTAGGCTTCCATTGCTGGTCATCTTCTTGGAGTTAGGGTTTGGTGACTCTTCCTCCATCAAAATCCTCTTTGCCCTAATTTGGTAAGAAATCTCAAGGCATAGGTATTTTGTTGGTAAGC
The DNA here is from genome assembly GCA_030789695.1 of Scilla litardierei. Taxonomy (NCBI): domain Eukaryota; kingdom Viridiplantae; phylum Streptophyta; class Magnoliopsida; order Asparagales; family Asparagaceae; genus Scilla; species Scilla litardierei. Next base: position 510,893,572 of record CM061142.1, on the reverse strand, counting down.
ATTTCATTTCAGTTATATTTGAATTGTATACTCTCGGTTGTGAGAGGTTTTGCGTGATCCCGGGTTGTGGGAGTCACGGTCATCGATTGTAGGTCGTTTGCACTTGTGAGGTTTTCGCAAGTGGTCATATTGGAAATCTTGAGTTAGGGTTTCTAACTCAAGTATCCGGAAGGGATCCGGGTGGTTGGGACGTAGGATCACCGGGAACAAGTCAGGGAGACTTGGGTGGATCCGAACCCATTAAACCATTGTGTTTGCGTTTGCATTATTTCTTGATTGTTGTTATTCCGCATCGTTGTTTGTTAATTGCACGATAATTAGGAATAACACTCCTTATTATTTAAAAGTACTATTCACCCCCCCTCTAGTACATGTGCAGTAGCTTCCCAGGGCACTACACATATTTGTCTCATTGAATACCAAACTTTCGTGATACCGTAATACTTTTAGGGACCACTTTCTTTGCTACCAATCTTTACACTATTCTTCACCTTCATAAAGGTGGTTGTTTTCTTAAACGTATATTATATTTGATTAGTTGAATTTGTGTTATCTCAGGTCGACTTGTCCCGAGGATTCGACTCTGGACTCTCCAGGTACTACTTGCACGATCTCCTGCGCTTGGGAGTAAAGCTCACATTGTTTTGAGAGAGGCAAGTTTTTGGCGCCGTTGCCGGGGACAACGGTATCTTTGATCCACATTTTCAGCTTTTCAGAGGAGTACTCGGTGAGATCCTTCCACTTTATAGCTTAGTTTTATTATTGAAACAAAAAAAAATATCTCTTTGCTAGTTTATGTGGCATAGGACCCCACTTCACACATATTGATAAGAATTGAAAACATGGCTAATAATAACGAACAACCTCTTGTACACCCACAAGAACTACCATTGAGTGCTACTTATATGCCCACTAGAGTTGCTTCTGAATCATGCATTGTTTTGCCTGAGGGTGCTTGATCGCTCCGGGATGTGACCCAAAGAACGGTTGTAGTTTTACCGCAAGCGCACGGTATAGCGGCAAGCGGGTTATCGAACACAGGGAGGACGAATGACCGTGCTTGTTCAAATCAACCTGGCTATTTAAGAGAGAAATTTGCCTTTGGCGATCCTGTCACAATCGTCAGACAAAAATGCGGAAATATCAAATCAAATAAAGAACGTCTAGGGAATGGGGAATCCCCGCTACTCACCGTATTTCATAAATGCGGTTTATCGGTATCAAAATTGCTTGAATGAGAATTTGGATGAACTAGTTGCAACTGAATGTAGAACCAAGCTCACGCTCTCGCGCTGTTGCCGGTCTATAGCTATCCTAGGTTTGGGTCCAATCTCTTGCAAACCCTAGCCTAGGGAAGCTAGCATTAGGATCAACATCATCGTCCAATCGCGCACCGAGCCCAATCTCTTGCAAACTCGGTCCACGACCTAGATTGGGATAGTTCCTGCCCGTCCAATCTCTTGCAAACGGGTATTGGCACGGGATTGCAACCGGAGACCCTAGTTTCGGTCCAATCTCTTGCAAACCGATACTTCGAAAATCCGACTCCAACCCAATTCGGATTTCTAGGATTTCCTATCAATTTGGGATCCAATCTCTTGCAAATCCCAATTGATATGAATACCTAGCCATCCGTAGTAAATTGATCCCAATCTAATCCCTAATAACAATTCTAGCACAATTTCTACCAATTCATCACAAATATGAAAATGGGCTTGTAGGGTTCATCCCCACGCCCCAAGACGTGGAGACTACTCACAAATCATAGCAAGATCACAAAAATAATCGTTGAAATAAGCAATGGAATTCATCACAATATTGAGATAAGCAATAAAAATAGAATTTTTAAGGGAAAGAGATGCAAACCAATGGAGTTCTTCAATTAATCCAACAAAATTCCAATCTTTGTCTCCTCTTCAATCACAAGAATAAAGCTAAAAACTAATCTAAAAAGCTGCAAAAAATCTAAGAGAGAGGCTCTCCAAACTAGGGTAAAAACAGGGTTTAAATAGCCCTCAAAATTGTCCAAAAACTGTGACCAAAATACCCCTGCACATCCTGTTTTCCGCAGTTTTCGCTACAGGCAGCGCATCGCACTCGGCCGAGTGACAAAAGTCGCTCGGCCGAGTGAAAACCCTGTAATTTTCCAGTAAGTCGGGGCTTTCAGGGGTCTCTACTTCGGGGGCGGCTCGGCCGAGTGAGTTGTCGTCACTCGGCCGATGGCTTCATAGTACTCGGGCGGACGGGATTAACCACTCGGCCGAGTGGGTCTTCTGAAGTTCAGGCAGCCGAAAAACAGTAACTTGGATGTTTTGGAAGGGCTTCGTCTGGGCGCCACTCGGGCGGACGGGGTCTCGTCACTCGGCCGATGTGGTCTTCAGTGCTCGGCCGAGTGCACACATAAATCGTGTCTGTTCTGGTCGGCCGAGCAGTGTCTCGCTGGTCGGCCGAGTGGCTCCTCCACTCGGCCGAGTGGGACACAAAAAATGCCCAATCTGCTTATTTTGGCCTCCTCGTCGCTCCTGCGACATCCGTTCTTCTTCCGCTCCTCTCCAATCAGCAAAATACCCCTCGGGGAGGTCGTTGGTGACCGTCTAGAGTAAGCGCATCTCGAGATCACTCCAAATCGCGCCAAATCACCTGAAATGCGACAAAAACAACAAATCGTGAAAAGCATCGCAATATCGTCGATATATCGTGAAAAATATGATTTGGGCGATCTAAATGGCATGCAAATATGCGGAAAAATGGTGTAAAATAAGGAGTGATCAAAATCCCCCAAGCTTGCCTCTTACTCGTCCTCGAGGAAGATAAGTAAAAGGCGAACCCGGTGGAATTTGGAAAACGAAAATGGCGAAAAAAATGAAAAATGAAAAACGGAGAAGAATGGAAAACGAAATGAAAATAAAGAAGAAAGAAAGAAGCGAAGAGGTAGGATACTAGATCATTTTCTCAGGACATGGGTTCCACTTACTCGTATAGCATGCACTGAATGAAAAATACATGTCAAAGGATTTTATTTTGATATCATAGTATAATAGTGCAAATAGAAATGGAAAACCCACGAACAACGATATAATCATGAAAAACGGAATAATTTTAAAATTAACATCGTCTGAATCATTTAAAGCGGTATACAAATCACAGATCACACACTTTTCAATTGAATGCTTTCTATCAGGAGTATAAGAGTATCACACAATAGAATAGAGAGAATAGAAAAGTATGGATTTCATGAAATGAACGCTAGGCTTAGATTTCTGGATTTCGTAAAACTAAAAATAATCTCACCAAGTATAGAATATTACTTAGCCTAGGTTGTCGTGCAACGTCAAGTAGTCACTCTCTCACACATCAATGGATCCCCTCCCCCAAGCTTATCTATAAGCGTGGTGGCATAAAAAATATTCACATCCCCATTTTTATATAGCTCCAAATGTAATAGGAAGAAAGAAAAAAGGAAGAAAGTGAGATGGGATCTTTTATTAAGGATTTTTCCTCTTTTTCTTTTTTTTTTGTTATAGCATATGTACACAACGATCCCAACTCAAAGAGAGATAATGATATACAAGAATATTTTCTCTTTTTCTCTCCCCCTTTTTTTAATAGAATAAGAGATTTGGAGCTAGGAATTAGTAGCGGGGGAAATGCCATAAAATAGAATCGCTAAGGGGAGATTCACCAATGATTTTAAAAGTAGAGAAATGATGTTCAAAATTTGTGGAGAAAGAAATAAATGTATCTCTCGGTTCACTCTATAAGACATGCACGACAACTTCAGCAGGGTAATCTAATCTACTCAGTTTCGATCACAAAAAAGCTAACTAATCCAGATTTATCATAGCTAACATCATTCAATCATCCTGAAGTGAAGTGTACAATTCATGCATATAGAAGTGACATAGGAAAAGAAATCAGTACTCCGGACATAGGCATTCAATGCGTGAATCTTGGTGTGTTTTCTGTGATAGCATACATATGAATATTCAGACTCAGCTAATAATAAAATTTCATCCATTTTCATGCGGAAAAAAGGTGTGGGTTACTATCTCTAAATGCAAGGCAAGCCATAGCATATGATATCAGGAATAAAATCTAAGACATGACAAATATAGCATGCATATAGAGTAAGCTAAATCCAACGTCATCATCATCATAAAAAATCATCTCTAGCATGAGATGAAAAAGAAATAAAGATAAAGGGAAAATAGAACTATTTACAATGCGGCACACAGAAAAAATAAGAAAAATGTGATGCATGGCAAAATAAAAGAAAAATGATGAAAAATAAGTGCAAATGCGAAAAATGGTGTGAAAAACTAAAAATAAAGGTGGCAAATCGAAAAAGAACGTGAGAACTCACTCCCCCAAGCTAAATGGCACAGTGTCCTCAATGTGCAAAGTGTGGCACACCGAAAGACAAGAAATGTGAGGGGCAGGTGAGGATGCATGCATGATGAAAATAAAAAGAAAAATAAAGATATGAAAATATGATGCGGACATGATGCATGCACAGATAGGAGTGATACAGATATATAAGTGGCACCAAAAACTCTCCCTCTCTCCCAAAAAAGATATATAAAGATATGATCAAAAAGAGAATCCCAAAATAAGTGAGGGGAGGGGGGGTAGAAAAAAAGGCATCAGGACCCATCAGAAACGGGCAGCACAACGGCAAGGATAATCGATGGCATCAAGGGTGCCTAAGAAGGTGGTGCTGCGCCGTCTCCGTCCTGAGGCGGAGGTCGTGTGGGTGGTGCTGGCTGGACAGGCTGCTGAGCGGGGGTGGGTGTGGGAGTGGCAGCAGGTCGGGTGTGTGTGGAAGTGTGGGCGGGAACCTGCTGGGTGGGTGGGGGTACGTGCGGGAGACGCTCCAGAACCTGGGTGAGACAGTAATGGATCTGCGGTAGCAGCTCGAAGCGGCCAGCCATCGCAGAGACGGTGGAGGACAGGGTCCTAAGGTCGCCTCTGAGGCCACTCACCGCCCCCTCGAGAGCACGAATGCTCTGAAGTACAGTGTCAGGGGGAGGTGGTGCAGAGGGACGCACCAGGCGGGGCTGTGCAGGGCGTGGCTGGCGTACTCGGGTCGCGTATGTGACGGGCTCAGCGGGGAAGGGTACGAATGGTGCTGCACTCGCAAATGTGGGCCTGGCCTCAGTGTGAGGCCGGGGCACCGGCTGGTGGGAAGTGGAGGGCAGCAGCAGCGAAAGAAGAGTGCAAAAATGGCAGCGAGGTGGCCGGAGAGGTCAGTGGCACAGAAGTGTGGACAGACGCCACGACGCTCTCGGAAAATACAGCAGGGGTGGAGACAGAGGTGACTACCGCTGGGGTGGAAGTGTGTGGACCAAAAGGCGCAACCCTAGCGGAGATCATGCTAGCCATGGTCTCCACGACCGCGGCAAACGAGGGCTCTCCACTCTCAACAAAGGTCGATGGGCGCTCGGGGAGTGCGGAGCAAAGAGGCTCGACGGACAGAGGGCCAGTGGTGGTGGTGGGAGTGGTGGTGACAGCCTCGGAAGTGGTGGAGGTGGTGGAAGTGGGCTCAGCTGAGGTACTCGTGACACTGACAGAAGTGGGGACAGAAGTGTCAGGAGCAGCGGAAACATCAGGTATAGGTTGAGGGGCCACTGGGTCAACAGGCTCGGCAGCAGGCTCGGCAGTGTGTGCAACAGGGTCTACAGGGGCAGCGTGGGCCTGCTCGGCCTCCTCGGCCTCGAGCACGTAAGCAGCAGGGATGAGAACATCCATCGCAGGGAGCCAGTCAATGTGGGCTGGTGCAATCTGAGTCCGAGCTGGGCTCGGGAGAATCATGTAATCGGCACCATAAGGGCCGTGCAACCAGACCCAGTGACGCTCACCGTGCGGACGAAGCATCTTCATTCGGGCCAAAACATCTATCGACAGAGAAGTGGGGCCCGGGACGTGTCGCAAGTCGTCGGGGAAGTCCTCGCCGGTCATAAGAGCAAGCAAGGTGATCAGGCCGCCGCAGCATATCGGTGAGCGAGCGCCCACTGATATAATGATGCGGTCTAAAAACCAAGCCGCGATATCGATCACGACGGCGGGGACAAGCTCATCGGCATCCCTAGATAGAGCTCTGGGACGTGTCATCGCGTAGAGCATGTAGAGCTCTGGCGTAGACATCGTGCCCGGCTCATATCTGGCCAAAAAGGTCGTCGCCATAAGGCGCTGAGCAATGCGGAGGCAGGGATGGACAATGGCCGAGGCCTTGGCCCTACTAGGGTCAAAGGCAGCGTGAAGACCCGTAATCCGGGCCCAGAAGGCACCGGCGTCGAAGGAAGGTGGGGGGATATGGGTGGGGCCGTAACCGCGATCGGCACCGGGGACAGCTGGCCACGAGAAAAACGCTCTCATCATATCGAGGGTGACCTGGCACTCTCGATCCATGAACCGAAACGAGCATCCCTCGTTGGTCCGGGTGATAGAACTCAGAACATCAAGTGTCGGGCGGGTAAACGTATCCGCCGACACCTGCAGAAAATCTCGCCAGCCCACGTTGTCGTACAACGTGAGCATCCCCTCTAGTACCCCCAGGCGTCCTAGGTCAGCGAGGTGTGCAAACCTGGAGGGTACGATCGAGCGCTGGGAGATACGGTCGAAGACGGCGCAGTGTGCGTCGTCTCGGAACGTAATCCCGAGCGGCCCGACCAGTGGAGCCGGAGGTGGTGGCTGTGCAGCGGCAGGGAGAGGTTGTGCGGGCTGTGGGTGCACTGCAGGCTGTGCGGGGTGTGCGGGGCCTGCAGGCTGTGCTGGGTGGACGGCGTGTGTGGGAGACGGTGGAGGAGAGTCCTCCAGCTCGTGGGAGGGGCCGGCATCATCCGACCGCTTCCGCTTGGCGGAAGCTCTCTTCGACCGCGGCCGTGTCCGGGGCGGCATATCGGCCCCGAGCGCGCCGAAAAAGTGAAAAAAGTACGGTGTGTGTAAAAGAGTGGAAGGAGTATACCCAGACACGCCGCGAGTGCTCAGCAATGGAATCGTGCGAAGTCAGCGCCTCCACGAAGCTCAAATCAGTCCCGAGAAGCTCCCCTGGGCTCCCCTAAGCTCCCAAAAACAACCTGCGCGTGAAATGGAGATATCAGCGGGTAATAATCAAAATGTATGGGGCATTAGGGGTATAACAGATAGATATAGAAATTGATTTGGGTTTGGGGGTCGTTTAACACATGGATCCTCAAAATATACTCAAAAAGAGGAGAAAAAGGCAATAAAGGCGATACCAGAGGTGGCCGGAGACACGGCCGCCGGCGGCGACTCGGGCGAGTCACGGCGGGTGGTCGGCCGGTGATGGCTGGCCGAGCAGCGGCGCGACGACGGCGGTCGGGCGAGTTAGGGGTGTGAGCGGGCGAGGGAAGCTGAAAGGTCGGGGGGCGCGATCGGTTTCAGCGTTTCGAAAAACGTGTCCCCCTCGACCTCTTATATAGCAGAAGTTACGACTCGGCCGAGTGACTAGGTCACTCGGCCGAGTGGAATCAATGGAAATTCCTCCCCGCTTACGCATCGGCCAAGTGGCCTTGACAGCCTCGACCGAGTGGAGTAAGTCCATTCGGCCGAGTGGCTCAAGCTACTCGGCAAGACTCGCCCTAGGAGCGTATCCGTTTTACTCGGCCGAGTGGGAATATATACTCGGCCGAGTAGCAGTTATATTGAAATCAGGAAAATAAACAGAGAGTTGGGTACAGCAGACTTCCCTCGTTCGTGAGCGGCTCGGCCGGACGAACTTGTGTACTCGGCCGAGTGACTAGTATACTCGGCCGAGTGAGCCTTGTTTTCTGCTGTTTGTCTTCGTTTGGGCTCTAAACTCCGTCTTTCTTCCTCCAGTCTATTCCATCTTCCTCCTAAGCGTCGAGCGCCTTCTTGGGGCGCTCCTCGTCATCTCGTTCATCCTCCTAATGATGGATCTACCTATCTCCTCTCCTGTCAAGAAAAATAGGACCCGTTATCACAAAATTTTTGGGCGAACGACTCAAAACACTAAAAATTTCTAAAACGAAAATAAAGAAAAAGTGAAAATAAAGCAAAAACCGTCGGGTTGCCTCCCGACAAGCGCTCGTTTAAGGTCGTGAGCTCGACCCCCTATAATTTTCAATCAATGCGGGATGTTTGGTGCATATGAGATGCACCCATCAAACTTTCCGGGGAGCGCGCTTGGATTTGGACGTGGCGGCGTGTTCTCCCTCGGTGGTCTCCCATCTCGAATGGTGTTGGGGGGAGACTCCCCCAAGCTAGCATTTGCTCCGGTCAACGGCTTCACCGGTGATGCCAATTTTCGTACCGGAGGAGCTTTCTTTGGAGACTTTAATTTTGAGAGCTTACAGAGCTCTCGAATCCTTGCGACATCAGCGTAGCCTTCATCATCTTCAGCGGAGAGGTCGGGGGAATCATCTTTCTTCTCATTTTGGCCTAAATCCGGGCCTTCCTCGAAATCTTCATCGAATAGAGCGCCAATAGAGTGGGGGATCGCCTCCTCTATCACCTCATCAAGGAGGTCCATGTAGTCAAGTTCCTCGTGGTAAGGCATGTGCTTCATAGCCTTAGGAATGTGGAGCTCCACCTCGATGTTGCCGACGTTTAAAGTTAGGGTACCTTCGCGCACGTCAACAATTACTCCGGCGGTGGCGAGGAACGGGCGTCCAAGTATCAATGACGTATCTCCCTCCTCCTTAACGTCCATGATCACAAAGTCACATGGTAAGCATATTCCACCCGGGACTTGTAGCGGTATGTCTTCGGCGATCCCTACCGGCCTTGTTATTCGCCCGTCGGCCAATTGAATGCGCATGTCGGTAGGTTTCAACTTTGTCCCGGTGTTTAGCCTTAAGAACATGGAGAGAGGCATGAGGCTCACACTAGCCCCTAGATCAACCAACGCCTTTTGAAGAGGGACGCCGCCCAAGGTGCAAGGAATCCGAAAACTCCCCGGATCTTTGAATTTGGCCGGCTCTTTTTCTCTCTTAGTAAACCAAGAGCCCTCCTCGGCTAGCATAATCTTCTCCTTCCTCTTTCTCCCCGAAATCAAATCCTTTAAGAATTTAGCATATGTGGGGATTTCCACGATGGCGTCGAGGAAGGGAATGTTAAGGCTAACTCCTCTAAGATACTCGAGAAACTTCGCTAGCCTTTTCTCCATTTTTGCTCTAGCAAGCCTTTGGGGAAATGGGACCGGGGGCATGAAGCGCCTTTCCTCAATCAATTGTTCCGCTCTAGATTTCTCCTTTTCTTGTGGCTCTTTCTCCTTATCATCTTCAACTACCGGCTCAATTGGATCCAAGCTTTCCTCCACGGGCTCCTCGGTAGGAATCATGGCGGGGGTGGTATCCTTTCCGCCTCTAGTGGTAACGGCAACTACGGCATTGATGTGGCCGGTGTTTCCCCGTGGGTTTTGTTCGGGTTGCGCCGGCAATCGTTGAGTGTTCCGATTGAGCAACGCCAATTGCTCCGATATTTGAGCCACAACGGTATTAAGAGAGTCTTGCCCCGCCTTCAAGGTAGCATTTACCTTATTTTGCTCGACCATGAACGCCTCCACTCTAGTTTCGAAGTCGGATCGTTGTTGAGCTTGAGGAGGGTTTTGATTTTGATTCCTCCACCCTTGGTTGTATCCGGGTGGCCTATATGGTGGAACTTGTTGCTTCGGTTGAAAATTTTGTTGAATAGGCCCCCTCGGTGGATAGTTTTGTTGTTGGGGTGGTGGTGGTCGAGCTTGTTGAGGTGGTGGTTGTGGCGGGTTCAAAGCTCCTTCATTGTTGGCGTAGGAGAATCCGGGATGATTTCTTGCGGCCGGATTGGCCCAATATCCTTGGTTCCCCGCGACATATTGTACTTGCTCCAAGGATCCTTCTCCTTGCTCTCCTCCCACGTACATGGCTTGAGATTGGTCTTGCCAATCACACATTTGGTTAGTCGGTGCGGAGGTGGATGGGGCTCCTTGGGGCTCCGTGATAAACTTCTCCAATCTCTCCACTACCTTGTGGAGAGAATCAAACTTGCTCGTAAGCTCCGCTACGGCCTTCGCCTCGTAGATGCTAGTTGGCTTTAAGGAGGACGTGGAGTGTCCTCGCTCATCGCCCCATTGTTGATTATTTGAGGCCATCTCCTCAATTAGGGCCGTAGCTTCCTCGGGAGTCTTTGACAAGATAGCACCATTCGCTGCGGCATCAATAATTTGTTTGGTCCCCGGTTGGAGACCGTTGTAGAAGCTATGAACTAACTCCCAGTCTTCAATGCTATGATGCGGGCATTGATGCTGCAAATCCTTAAAACGCTCCCAAGCTTCATAAAGCGTCTCCTGTGGTCCTTGCTTGAAGGACATGAGAGCGCTCCGGATCTTCACCGTCTTGGATGGCGGATAGAACTTGTCAATAAATGCACTCGCCAACTCGTCCCAAGTGGTGAAGACACCCTCAGCTTGCGTCCTCAACCAGTATAGTGCCTTGTCCTTTAGCGTGAAAGGGAAGAGACGCAGTCTGATGGCATCGATGGAGACCCCCGGCATCTGGAATGTGGCGCACTTCGACAAGAACAATTGTATGTGGTAGTGAGGATTTTCATGGGCATTCCCATGAAATGGATCCTGCTGCATCAGAACCACTAATCCAGTCTTTAGCTCGAAGTTCTTGTCAGCCGCCAACTCCGGCATGGCAATGGATGAGGTAGTGGAAGAGGTATTAGGCCGAAGCCTATCTCGAATAGAAATTATCCTCGCCATTCTTGCCGCTAATTGTTCAGCAGTTTCCGGGTTGGTCATAAACCGCCCTTCCGGATTTTGTCTCCTTTCCGCTCTAAGTCTCCGCGCGGTACGTTCGATCTCGGGATCAAATAATATAGCTTCAGGGTCCGCCGTAGATCTTGTGTACATGCACAGGGAAAACAGAGTTTCAAAGAAATGATTAATACCGTGGAAGGGTTAGGTAAGAAATAAGAAATAAAAATAATGATAAAAATAATAATAATAAAGGAAATAGCTAGGGTGAGAAAGAATCAAACGCAATCGCCTCCCCGGCAACGGCGCCAAAAACTTGATCGCTCCGGGATGTGACCCAAAGAACGGTTGTAGTTTTACCACAAGCGCACGGTATAGCGGCAAGCGGGTTATCGAACACAGGGAGGACGAATGACCGTGCTTGTTCAAATCAACCTGGCTATTTAAGAGAGAAATTTGCCTTTGGCGATCCTGTCACAATCGTCAGACAAAAATGCGGAAATATCAAATCAAATAAAGAACGTCTAGGGAATGGGGAATCCCCGCTACTCACCGTATTTCATAAATGCGGTTTATCGGTATCAAAATTGCTTGAATGAGAATTTGGATGAACTAGTTGCAACTGAATGTAGAACCAAGCTCACGCTCTCGCACTGTTGCCGGTCTATAGCTATCCTAGGTTTGGGTCCAATCTCTTGCAAACCCTAGCCTAGGGAAGCTAGCATTAGGATCAACATCATCGTCCAATCGCGCACCGAGCCCAATCTCTTGCAAACTCGGTCCACGACCTAGATTGGGATAGTTCCTGCCCGTCCAATCTCTTGCAAACGGGTATTGGCACGGGATTGCAACCGGAGACCCTAGTTTCGGTCCAATCTCTTGCAAACCGATACTTCGAAAATCCGACTCCAACCCAATTCGGATTTCTAGGGTTTCCTATCAATTTGGGATCCAATCTCTTGCAAATCCCAATTGATATGAATACCTAGCCATCCGTAGTAAATTGATCCCAATCTAATCCCTAATAACAATTCTAGCACAATTTCTACCAATTCATCACAAATATGAAAATGGGCTTGTAGGGTTCATCCCCACGCCCCAAGACGTGGAGACTACTCACAAATCATAGCAAGATCACAAAAATAATCGTTGAAATAAGCAATGGAATTCATCACAATATTGAGATAAGCAATAAAAATAGAATTTTTAAGGGAAAGAGATGCAAGCCAATGGAGTTCTTCAATTAATCCAACAAAATTCCAATCTTTGTCTCCTCTTCAATCACAAGAATAAAGCTAAAAACTAATCTAAAAAGCTGCAAAAATCTAAGAGAGAGGCTCTCCAAACTAGGGTAAAAACAGGGTTTAAATAGCCCTCAAAATCGTCCAAAAACTGTGACCAAAATACCCCTGCACATCCTGTTTTCCGCAGTTTTCGCTACAGGCAGCGCATCGCACTCGGCCGAGTGACAAAAGTCGCTCGGCCGAGTGAAAACCCTGTAATTTTCCAGTAAGTCGGGGCTTTCAGGGGTCTCTACTTCGGGGGCGGCTCGGCCGAGTGAGTTGTCGTCACTCGGCCGATGGCTTCATAGTACTCGGGCGGACGGGATTAACCACTCGGCCGAGTGGGTCTTCTGAAGTTCAGGCAGCCGAAAAACAGTAACTTGGATGTTTTGGAAGGGCTTCGTCTGGGCGCCACTCGGGCGGACGGGGTCTCGTCACTCGGCCGATGTGGTCTTCAGTGCTCGGCCGAGTGCACACATAAATCGTGTCTGTTCTGGTCGGCCGAGCAGTGTCTCGCTGGTCGGTCGAGTGGCTCCTCCACTCGGCCGAGTGGGACACAAAAAATGCCCAATCTGCTTATTTTGGCCTCCTCGTCGCTCCTGCGACGTCCGTTCTTCTTCCGCTCCTCTCCAATCAGCAAAATACCCCTCGGGGAGGTCGTTGGTGACCGTCTAGAGTAAGCGCATCTCGAGATCACTCCAAATCGCGCCAAATCACCTGAAATGCGACAAAAACAACAAATCGTGAAAAGCATCGCAATATCGTCGATATATCGTGAAAAATATGATTTGGGCGATCTAAATGGCATGCAAATATGCGGAAAAAGGGTGTAAAATAAGGAGTGATCAGTGCACATTCTTTTTCGCTTAAAGCTGGGGTAATCTAAATCCTCCCCTCTTACCATGGAGAGGATAGGGAAAACCCTTATTTGCATATTAAAACGTTTGAAGAAGCATGCTCTACACAGTTGGATGGAAAAGTTAGTAATGATGTTGTTTATCTTAAAAATTTTCCATTCTCGTTGAAAGGCAAGGCAAAGAATTGGTTCAATGCATTGCCTCCTAGATCTATTACTTCTTGGCTAACAATGCAAACTGAGTTTCTGAAAAAATTCTTTTCTTTGGCCAGGACACAGGCTTTAAAGAGGCACATCATGTCTTTTTCGCAGAAGGAAACTGAAGCATACGATCAAACTTTGGAAAGATTCAAGGAGCTTCTGTTAGCATGCCCACGCCATGGTTTTGACAAGGGACGCACCATTGGATTCTTTTACGATGGATTGCAGCCAAATACAAAGCAATATGTAGAGATGATGTGCAATGTAGCTTTCTTTGAGAAGACCTCGACGGAGGCTTGGGCATATTTGGAGAACATTGCAGAGAATGCAAGAAGATGGGAGCCACCTTCAGAATTTGACAGGTCCATGTCTACACATCAAACAAAAGGTGGCTTGCAGACTTTGAAGCCTGAAGATGCATTGATGGCACAAGTGGAGGCATTGGTGACGCAAAAGCTACAAAACATTGATCTCAGAGCAGCAAAGGCAGTCACATCAGAGCCATACTGCATCATATGCGAGAAGCCAGTTCACGATACTACCGTCTGCCCACTGATCCCAGCAATTAAAGAATTGGGCAGAAATCCAGAATCAGAGGTGAATTGGGTGGAAAATCAAGGTTACAATGCAAATTGGAAGAACCCATCAAACCAAGGAGGTGCTTCATATCAGCAGAAGCAGCAGACATCCACTCCATATTACCATCCCAACCACTCCAACTATCAAGGAAAAAGGGAGCAGAACAATGAAATTCAGAGTCTCACTGCTGCAGTTCAACAGATGGCTCAGATGCAACAACAGCTCACTGAGAATTTTTCGAGATTTATAGCATCACAAGACAAAGGTAAATTACCTGCTCATCCTATTGCAAATCCTAATACGAATCCTTCTTCTTCTTTTTCAGGAAACAACGTCAAACCATGTCAGGCAGTAACTACATTGCGTAGAGTACGTGAAATTGAAAAACCAGAAAGGCCTAGACATGAACAACCAGCTGAGGAGAAAGAGGAGGCACAAGCACCTGAAAGTTTGCAGGTTGAGGAAGAGGTAGCAGAAAAAGAGCCAGAACCATATGTACCTCCAGCTCCATTCCCACACAGACTTGCTCCACCATCAAAAGACAGGTATCAGGCAGAGATAAGAGATATCTTCAAGCAGGTAAAAATTAATATCCCATTACTTGATGCAATCAACCAAGTGCCTGCATATGCTAAATTTCTGAAGGAGCTATGCACTGTAAAGCGGAGTCTAAATGTGAAAAAGAAAGCATTCTTAACACAACAGGTAAGTGCAATGGTACAACATGACACTCCTCCTAAATATAAGGATCCAGGTTCTCCTACTATCCCATGCATTATAGGAACTAAGAAATTTGGAGATGCTTTACTTGATTTGGGTTCTAGTGTTAACATTTTGCCTTACTCTGTTTATGTGCAGTTAGGATTGGGGGAGCTGAAGACGACACCTGTGGTTTTACAGTTAGCAGACAGGTCGGTAAAAATCCCACGAGGATGCGTGGAGGATGTGTTGGTCCAGGTTGAAAAATTCTATTATCCCGTGGACTTTATCGTCCTTGATATTCATGGGCCACAATCAGGTAATTGCACTCCGATTATATTAGGACGTCCATTCCTAGCAACTTGCAATGCTATGATAAATTGTAGGGATGGACAATTGAAGATAAGCTTTGGTAACATGAAACTTGAGCTGAACATTTTTAAATCATGTAAGTTACCTGCGAAGGTTGATGACGTGAAAGAGGTATGCTTTATTGAGAGCTTAATCGAAGACTATTTTGATGCTAAGTATGAATGTTCGTCCAATTTTATTGATTATAATTTCGACGATATTGATTAATCTTATTTTGTGCAGGGCAAAAATGAAAGATCAAGGGATGCATGGGTGCCAAAGTTCGAGACATTGCCAGTGGAATTGCCACCACAACAACCTTCAGAGATTGAGCATCCAAAGCTGGAATTGAAGCCTCTGCCAGACTAGTTGAAATACGCTTTCCTTGGAAAGGAGGAGACCTTCCCTGTGGTAATATCCTCTAAACTCACGCCTGAACAAGAATGTGCTTTGCTTGATGTGCTTAGGGAACACAAAGGGGCCATTGGATGGTCTATTGCGGACATTACAGGTATAAATCCCTTAATTTGCACTCATCATATTTATCTTGAGGATGATGCCAAACCTACATGTGAGATGTAACGTCGATTAAATCCTACATTGAAAGAGGTTGTTAAGGGGGAGATTCTTAAGTTACTTGCTGCAGGTATAATATATCCTATTTCAGACAGCAGATGGGTTAGCCCCATACAGGTGGTTCCGAAGAAATCAGGCCTCACAGTGGTAAGAAATGAGAGTAATGAGCTTATACCGATGCGGACCACCACAGGTTGGAGGATGTGTGTTGATTACAGAAAGTTAAATGCTAAAACACGAAAAGATCACTTTTCATTACCTTTCATTGATCAAATCTTGGAAAGAGTAGCAGGTAACGAATTTTATTGTTTTCTAGATGGTTATTCTGGCTATTATCAGATAGAGATTGCTCCAGAGGATCAAGAAAAGACTACCTTCACTTGCCCCTTTGGAACTTTCGCTTTTAGAAGAATGCCTTTTGGATTATGCAATGCACCTGCTACTTTTCAGCGTTGCATGTTGAGTATCTTTAGCGATATGGTTGAGAGGATTATGGAAGTGTTTATGGATGATTTCTCTGTATATGGCACTTCATTTGAAAATTGTTTATCTAACTTAGCTCTTGTCTTGCACAGGTGCCAGGAAAAGAACCTGCTGTTAAACTGGGAAAAGTGTCATTTCATGACAACTGAAGGTTTGGTTCTCGGACACTTAGTCTCCAAAGCAGGTATTCAGGTAGACTGAGCAAAAGTTGAGGTGATTGAGAAGTTGCCTACACTGAAATGTGTCAAGGACATACGATCCTTTCTAGGCCATGCAGGATTCTATCGAAGATTTATAAAGGATTTCAGCGCCATCTCCCGCCCCCTCTGCCACTTATTAACTTTAAATGCTGATTTCATTTGGACACAAGAGTGTCAAGTTTCATTTGATAAATTAAAGAACTCACTTGTTTCCTCCCCTATTTTGCAGGTTCCAGACTGGAGTATGCCATTTGAAATCATGTGCGATGCAAGTGACTACGCAATGGGGGCAGTGCTTGGACAAAAGAAAGAGAAAGTTCCTTGTGTTATCTACTATGCTAGTAAAACGTTGAATGAAGCACAAAGGAACTATACTACTACGGAGAAAGAGTTGCTGGCGGTGGTGTTTGCATTGGAGAAATTCAGAAGCTATATATTGGGATCACCTATTCTCATCTTTACATATCATTCTGCACTGAAATATCTTTTATCTAAAAAGGATGCTAAACCTAGACGTATACGATGGATTCTCCTTTTGCAGGAATTCAATATTCAGATCAAGGATAAGAAGGGAGTTGAAAACAATGTCGCAGATCACCTTTCTAGATTGACGGTGGGAACGGAGTCGCCTAATGTCCCATTGCGAGATTCCTTCCCAGATGAGCAGTTTTTCGCCATTTCTACTCTACCATGGTATGCAGATATAGCTAATTATTTGGTGACAGGTAGAACCCCTCCACATTGGTCTTCTTTAGATTTCAAACGCTTCAAGCATGAGGTAAAATCGTTCTATTTTGATGATCCTTATCTTTTCAAATACTGCGGAGACCAAATTGTAAGGAGATGTGTACCCGACCATGAGTTTGATAGCGTTTTACATTTTTGCCATGATGGGGTATGTGGGGGGCATTTTTCAGCTCATAAAACTGTTGCCAAGATTTTACAGAGTGGTTTTTATTGGCCTAGTATGTTGGGGTATTGATTTCATGGGACCTTTTCCACCATCTTTTGGTTATATATTTTTATTGGTGGCCATCGATTATGTTTCTAAATGGGTGGAAGCTATTCCTTGCAGGTCCAATGACGCTTCCATTGTGCTGAAATTTTTGAAAGAGAACATCTTTTCGCGTTTTGGAGTGCCAAAGGCCATTATCAGTGATGGAGGTTCCCACTTCTGCAACAGGCTCTTTGCAAACCTAATGAAGAAATTTGGGGTGACGCATAAAGTGTCAACACCTTACCACCCCCAGACAAATGGACAAGCGGAATTGGCGAATAAGGAAATAAAGAACATTCTTCAGAAAACAGTGAATCCAACACGCAAAGATTGGAGTCTTCGCTTGCCTGAAGCCCTATAGGCCTACAGGACAGCATACAATACTATCTTAGGAATGTCATCGTTCCGTTTGGTTTATGAAAAAAATTGCCATCTTCCTGTTGAATTAGAACATAAATCTTTTTGGGCAATTAAAACTCTTAATTTGCTTGATGACTCATCAAATGTATCTTGTAAATTGCAGATCATGGAGCTTGATGAAATACGACGAGAAGCATATGAAAATGCGAAACTAGCAAAGGAAAGGATGAAAGCTGTGCATGACAAGATGATACTGCGAAAGGAATTCAAAATTGGAGACAAGGTTCTGTTGTACAATTCAAGACTCCATATATTTCCAGGAAAGCTGCGCTCAAAATGGACTGGACCATACTTTGTCAAAGAAGTCTTTTCACATGGAGCTGTGGTCTTGGTGAATAAGAAAGATGGCCATGAATTCAAAGTCAACGAACAACGTCTAAAACATTTTCAAGAGCTTTGGGCCAGAGAGGATACCACCATCGATCTCACAGATCCACCTTCGGGTGGTAACTAATCAGGTGTGTTCTTTCCATGATTCCCTCTCCTTAACATTGAGGACAATGCTTATTTTAAGTTGGGGGGAGGGTGTAAACTTTTAGGATTTTTTTATTTTCTTCTTTTTTTAAGTAGTTCCCTTTTGCAAAATTTTTTATTCTTTTTATTAAAAAAACGGGGTTGAGTCAAGAATTATCACCAATGCTTATTACACCTAGAAATGAACCTCATGTGATGACAATTCTCGAAGTCTATTCACCACTGTTCACATATGATTTATTTTCCTCCACCACTATTGTTAAATATTTCATTCTCATTCGATATGAATGCTAGTACTCATGGTAAATCTCTCTTGATATATCTCTATGGTAGGATTAATTGATGACTTAATGGCTCTTGAAGTTATGAATTAGCAAGTCATATGCTTTTAATGGAACACACCATCACAAAATGACTGGAGCATTTCTATTTATCTCATATTCATTGCTATTTGCATGCTTTGTGTGATCTTGGGTGGAAAGTATACACTGTCTTTTGAAATGATTAGGATAACCCATTCTTGTGAAAGAATCAAGTAGAAGGAGATATCTTGCTGAGTTATTTATGCACACACAAAAAAAGTGGAAAATAAAAAAATGAATGACACAAAAAAATGAATGAATAAGTGTATCACGAAAAGAAATAACTTGGTTGGCTCGAGTAGTACAGTCCGAGGGGTCCTTTTTGGCCTAATGCCCTATTATCGTCTGATTTGGGAGCCATTGACCGGAACCTCATTCATTTGATGGAGCGATCCAAGTTATACATTTTTTCTGCAAATGTTGCTTGATGCGCATTACGCAGAACCAATAAAAGGAGAAAGAGAAGTGAAAAGAAAAGTGTGCATAATTAACGAGGCAAGAGAATTTCCAAAACTCAAAGAAAGCACAAGATTTGGTGTGAATTCCTATGAATGAAGATTGACGTGTGTGTGTCTTGATGCCAATCTACTTTTGCTTGCTTTGCATGATACATCTATGCTCCAAGTTATAATCTTTGATTGAAAGGTGTGAGCCATTGATTTTGCATGTTATGCGCTATGAAGTAATGGATAGTGAATTTAAGTCTATTTTATAGCCATTTGAGACACTTGCTTTTCATCGTTACACCCATGAGTACCATTATATAATGAGTATGAAATCTTGGCATTAGTGTGTGGACATTTCTTTTGTCTTTGTAGTATGGTGGTGAGTAAATTGAGATCTGATACGGTGATCTAGGTGTATACTTGATATCGTATTTCGCTCTTTTTGCTAGAGACTAGCAAAACGCTAGTTGGGGGTGTGAATTAGGTTGAATATTGCATATTAAACCCCCGTTTAGTCCTATTTTGTGTTCATATGATGCTTAATTGGTCTCTAATACGTTCGTATTTTTAATATCATCATTTATTAGAGAAATTACTTGATTTGTGCACAAAACATGAATTCTATTGAGTATTTCTGCATTTTTATATTTTTCATAGCTTGGTCTCGATCTCACGATTCCAATGACTATTTATTTGTATTTTTCTGAGATCTGTGCTAATTTCTGTGATTTATTGAATGCAGAATACCATTTAAATGGAGAAATACGGTCGAAAATACGCAAATACGTGCTGAAATACGATTTCGTATTCGACCAAAATGCGGGCCACGTGGCATATTATACGCCGTCCGATCTTCATCCGACGGCCCGCAGCAAAGAGCAGAACGCAACAAATACAGCGGGCGACGTGGCGTGTTGAGCGCCGTTGGATTCTCATCCAACGGCCGGGAACGAGGCGGGTTCGAACGCGGAGAGCGGCATTTGAGGAGCGACGTGGCGAAATTGCGAGCGTTGGATTTGAATCCAACAGGTGTCACCGTCCCCGCACTGAGCAGCGAGCGGGTGAAGCGATCGAGTGTGGACCGTCTGATCCTGGATCCAACGGACGCGAGCAAACTCCGAGAAGAATTCGGATCCGTCGTCGCGAAGCGGGCGCAGCACAGTTTTTGAAGCACACGCGGCGCTTTGTGGGAAGATCCCGCTTGGATGAGCGGTCGAGATTTGATCCGACTGCGGATCGGGTTAAAAATTGATAATGGGTGCGGTTTTGCACCCGTTAAGCCCCCAAACCCGCAATGCTATTATATAAGCGTATTTCTAGGGTTTTGGGGGGTATTCTGGCGTATTTTGGGACTTTTGGAGCTGCTATTGTCCGTATTTCTCCAGGAGAAAATTCTGAAAATTTCCAGAGGCTGTTCTTCCTATTCTCAGAGAGTTTTGGGTTCTAAAGTGGAGATTTGGTGATAAATTCTTGAACTTATACCCCGTATTTGGTGTATTTCATTGTATTTTGCTACTAAAACGATGTATTTTGCTATGCAATCTGATTTTTATTGCACCATGTGTGGCTAATCTCTTTGTGCTATGGTTGTGATGTAGTTAGGAGTATGTAGTTGCTAAATCTCATGTCTTTAGTGTTGGATCTGGATCCTAGCCTAAAGGGGGGTGAATAGGCTAATAAAAAATTCTCGTGCAACCCACGAGAAATCACACGCAGTTAAAAGCACAACCAGAGTAATGAAAAGCAGACACAGAGTACACAGCAGATTTACCCTGGTTCGGTCATCCCAACGACCTACTCCAGCCCCCAAAGCAAATACTAGATTGAATAGTGCAATAGGTACAAAGTCACAAGTTAGAGCACGCTCAGAGCACCCTCTACGTCTCTACACTCGCCAGACTCTCAGTACCCCACACACAGTGTTTCCTCTCACTATCAATCCTAGCAAAGCTTTCTACCAGCTAGTCCCAAACTAGCTGGGTCCCACTTGTCTAGTCCCAACTAGACAAGTCCCAAAAATAGTCCCTGAAAAATGGTAAAGTTTCCCCTACGAAGATCTATCACAATAACTACACAAAATAATAATAAATAGAGTTTAGGAATCTCAGTTTGTGTAGTGGCGATGTCCTCGTCAATCAGCACGGGTCAGATCAATCTGACAAGTAGTAGTCTTGCGTCTTAGTCCCAAGTCTTGGATGATGATCCGAAAGTGTCGGTCTCTGATGTTGATGAATCCTGTGAGGTTGCGGCTTGTATCGTTAATTCCAAGTTGTGGCCTGCTTTCAAATCATTGCGGCTGTCACCAATAAATTTTGCCCTTTTTGTTCCCTCAAGGAGAGGATGCACGTTTGATGAGTTACGGCCCCTTAGTTTTGTTGTACAGCCGCACTTTGGAAAATATTAAAGGGAGAGGGAGATAATTCGGCACCCTTCCCACGTGTTGCTCAGATCAATTTCGTTCACCTGCAACGAGAAACAAATGTGTCAGCTTTGATTAATGATTAAGCAACTTACTTCATTGCACAAAAAACTTCTTAGAGCAGGTCGCAGATTTTTGTTGTTGTGCCCTGCAACAACAATTAATAGAGGGGCAAAAGATTTCGGCTGATGTGTAGGCTTGTTGATAGAGAATTCAGCCTGTTTGTAGATGCGTGTTGATGTAGGGGAGAATCTCTTGCAGCCTTTTGGAAGTCTTGCAAAGATCTTTAGTTGAAGTAGCACTCTCCTTGGAACTTGTAATTTGAAGAATCCTTGCTTGGTCAAATGTTGCGGCAGCCCTGTTGAAAGAATAAAAAAACTGTGCTTTCTCTTCTCAACAAACTTTTCGCATCCTGTTAAAAATATTTCGGCCACCTCTAGAATTTAGCACCTCCTCAAATAAAATCATGCATGCGTCCGTGCTTGGTACCCTGTGAATTTGATGAAGAAGCCCTTTTGATTGGTCCCCTCTTGAGTTGATCATGCACCCTGTGAAATTAAAAAAATATGGCACCAATCACCAAGCCCTGTGCTCTTTGGGGGATGGGGCACCAAACAAAAATGATAGCCTAAAAACTCGGCCACCAATCAAAACAAATAACAATGATGCGGCACTTGGGAGCTTGCTCTTCTTATAATTTTCGTTGGCCTGCAAGCAAGATTAGTTAATTAAACAGTTAAACAAGAGTTGAGAAAACCAAGTTACGGCCCTAAAAAAATCCTTCCGTGTGTTTTTGGCCCCGCTTGAAGCTTCAACCCTAGAAGATGGGTATTTATAGGACAATGGTAATAGGATTGTGCCAACCGCTTAGGGATTTGACCCAATCAATAAGAGATTTGATTTGCAATTCAAATTGGATGAGATTGGAATAGGAAAAGATATAGAATTTGGATCGATCTATTTGGTATTTGAATAGGAGAAGGATAGGCACAAATCCATCTAATTGATTTGATCGAAAATCAAATTGATTTGAATCAAACCAATCTCCTAAGTCAATTTTACTTGGTCCACATCTCTTCTCATGACTTGACTAAGTCCACTTTTCTCTCCATTGACCCAGTCAAACTTCTTTGTGCACACACTCCATATCTCCCAATGTGCTATACGAATAGCACTTCCGCCCAATATCGAAAGTATATTGTTTCGCCAAGCCTGAAACACACTGAGCACACACATTAGATATACCGACACATTTGTCATCATCAAACTAAGATCCTAGATCGTTGCTTCCAACATTCTCCCCCTTTTGGTGATGACAAACCCACAAAAGATTTGATCAAATAGAAACGAGTGTGTGAAGTGTGTTGAAGGGTGTAATGCAATATGAATCATGAGATGAATATTCAAGCACTACAACATGGCATGCACAAACCAATAACAAATACAATAGCATGCTCCCCCTTCTCTCAAGCTCCCCCTTCAACAAATAGTTAAGTATATTTCAAGCTCCCCCTTCAACAAATAATATCAACATCAAGCTGTCAAAATCTTTTACTTTCTCCCCCTTTGTAATCACCAAAAGCGGATTAATGAAGTCACAAATATATTCCATGCAAAAATAAATCATTATTAGGTGTAGTGTGTAATTTGCATGAGCATTCCAAATAATAGACAAGTCAAGTTCATAGAATTTCATACCAAGACTTCTCCACCTCTGTGTAAGTGAAAAGATATAGACAATAAAGTGCAAGAGGAGATTCAATATCAGAAAATCAACCAAAACAATCCACATTTTCCATTTTTCATGAATATCACTAGGATTGACTTTTCCCACCTCATCAAAGATGAGTTCAAGTTACCGAACCCCGAAACATAGCCTAAGAGGACTTTTAAATGTGGGGTGGCATTGCTTGACGAGTTATATACACCAACGCTAATGATTACCCATGTAGCACAAGTTGGATACTCATGGTTTGTGTTTTAGCCATGAAGTGTATCCATTTTTCATACGGAGCAAATATCGTTTTTTTTTCATTCTTTTGTGCTCAATTTTAATTCATGGCTAAACACATCATATCCCTTAGAAATTTCAGAAATTAATCATCCCTACATTCACTTTCCATTATTCTTCAAAAGAATCTCCAAAAGCACTAAAAAGTCAAACATCGTGAAAGTGTAAATGTAGGTGTAGAAGTCAAGTTTGAAACTTGTAGAGACATGTCATGGCTACTAAAAAGAATAACATATTGTTCATGTAGCTACAACAATAATGAATTGACTTCTACAAGGAATAGAATTGATCATTCATACAATATCACTCAAGAGATTCAAAAGAGGATTCAATAAGCACACATTTTTTTTATTTTTGATTTTTCATTTTTTTTTTTCAGAAATAAAAGCATTAAAAATCATCCATGCAAGCACACAAACCAAAATAAATCAAGCACACAAAAAATCTATGAAGGTATGCAATGCAATGCAAAGAGGGATAGAAATTATACCTTCTCGTCGCTATTTGACGAGGGAGCTAAAAGAATGAAACATTGAATTTAACGCTCCTCGCCAAAACTCCATCACTCCTACATGAAAGGTGCTAAGTGTGACCTTGGAATCCAACAAGGTCCACTAGTGTTAGCCAATATTGTTTTAGGAACCCACACTTGTTTAAACTTGATTTTAGTGTTCCTAAATTTACAATAGTATGAAGTATGGCCTACACTATCACAAGTAAAGCACTTTGCATATAAGTTCTTCGCAATAGACGGTGCATTGTGGAATTTCATGAATTTTTGCTTTTCAACGTTTTTCAGACCAAAACCAAGTCCTCTTCTATTATTACCATATAATTGATTCTCTAAAATAGTGTCCAATGATTTTTTTCCCGTAGAGAATTTCTTAATGGCCAATTCAAGATTAGAGACTTTGGTTTTCAACAATTTATTTTCTTCCACAAGCAATGTGCATTTACTTATAAAAGCTCTCTTGTTTTCCTCTTCCTTCTTTTCAAATTCAACCATTTTTCTTTTAAAATCATTATCCAACATGCAGAATTTATCATTAAGCTCTCTAATTACATAGTCTTTTTCAGTTTCGAGCTTAATCAAATCAAGTTCAAGCATGCTAATATTATTCATCAAGGAAGGGCAAGAGAGACACGGTGCTTCATCATTAAAACTGGATTTTTCCTTTTTCAGAATATCAATAGTAGAGTCACGTGCAACAATATCAATTTTGAGTTTTTCAATCTCTTTAGACATTTCATATTCAGATTGTTGCATTTCAAAGTTCTCATTTTGATAATCATTTATGGTGGATTCAAGCTCTACTATTTTATCTTGCATTTCTTTACAAAGAGTAAGGAGTTCAGTTTTACTACCAAAAGTTACCTCATTGTGTATTCCCATCAATGCCATGCATGAATGGGCTTCGTGTTCCTCCTCCTCGCTCTCAGCTTCGCTATCCATGTCCCAAGTAAGCACCTTGGATTTTCCCTTTTCTTTAGCTACCTGAGCTGTCTCATGTGGGCAATCCCTCATTCGATGTCCTCTTTTCTTGCATTTAAAACAAGTCATTCTATTAGTAGTATTCTGATCATAATTTTGCTTAGAAGACTGAAAAAAGTTAGAGCGATTAAACCTGGGTGCTATTTCTGCTCTTCCTTGCTTGGTCTGGACGAACTTTCTGAAATTTCTGACCATTAGCGCTATGTCATCATCATCATCTTCACTTTCGTCAGCTTTCAGAGCAAGTGGCTTGGTAGCTTTCTCCTTTTCCTCAGGTTTCTCCCTTTCATCAATATTTTGCAATTCAAGCTCGTGGGACATTAAATTACCTATTAAGTCCTCCACCCTCATCTGTGACAAATCTTTCGCTTCTTGGATGGCAGTGACTTTAGGCCTGAAAGAGCTTGGCAGAGCTCTTAATATCTTCCTCACCAGCTCAAGGCTAGAATATGGCTTACCGAGCGAACTAGACTTGTAGACAATGTTGGTGAACCTCGCAAACATTTCTGATATCGTCTCTGATGGTAGCATGCGAAATCCCTCGTATTCCGTGCTCAGAAGTGCAAGTCTAGACTCCTTCACCTGTGACGTTCCCTCGTGCGTCACCTTCAAAGTATGACATATTTCCTGCGCAGTTAGACAATGTGAGATACGATTAAATTCAGATTTATCTAATGCACAAATAAGAGCATTCATAGCTTTAGCATTAAGAGAATAAAGCTTCCAATCACTATCTTCCCACTTATCATCAGGTTTAGGCATTTCAGAATTTTCAATTTTAATAACAGGTGATTTATAGCCTTTTTCAACAATTTGCCAAGCTTTATAATCAATAGAAATCAAGTAGATTCTCATACGATTTTTCCAATAAGCATAGTCTACTCCATTAAATCTAGGTGGTCGGGAAATAGACTGACCCTCAGCAAAAGCACTATCAATGTGGTCCATGGTCAAACTAGGCTAGATCTACTAAACTGGCTCTGATACCACTTGTTGGATCTGGATCCTAGCCTAGAGGGGGGGTGAATAGGCTAATAAAAAATTCTCGTGCAACCCACGAGAAATCACACGCAGTTAAAAGCACAACCAGAGTAATGAAAAGCAGACACAGAGTACACAGCAGATTTACCCTGGTTCGGTCGTCCCAACGACCTACTCCAGCCCCCAAAGCAAATACTAGATTGAATAGTGCAATAGGTACAAAGTCACAAGTTAGAGCACGCTCAAAGCACCCTCTACGTCTCTACACTCGCCAGACTCTCAGTACCCCACACACAGTGTTTCCTCTCACTATCAATCCTAGCAAAGCTTTCTACCAGCTAGTTCCAAACTAGCTGGGTCCCACTTGTCTAGTCCTAACTAGACAAGTCCCAAAAATAGTCCCTGAAAAATGGTAAAGTTTCCCCTACGAAGATCTGTCACAACAACTACACAAAATAATAATAAATAGAGTTTAGGAATCTCAGTTTGTGTAGTGGCGATGTCCTCGTCAATCAGCACGGGTCAGATCAATCTGACAAGTAGTAGTCTTGCGTCTTAGTCCCAAGTCTTGGATGATGATCCGAAAGTGTCGGTCTCTGATGTTGATGAATCCTGTGAGGTTGCGGCTTGTATCGTTAATTCCAAGTTGTGGCCTGCTTTCAAATCATTGCGGCTGTCACCAATAAATTTTGCCCTTTTTGTTCCCTCAAGGAGAGGATGCACGTTTGATGAGTTACGGCCCCTTAGTTTTGTTGTACAGCCGCACTTTGGAAAATATTAAAGGGAGAGGGAGATAATTCGGCACCCTTCCCACGTGTTGCTCAGATCAATTTCGTTCACCTGCAACGAGAAACAAATGTGTCAGCTTTGATTAATGATTGAGTAAGCAACTTACTTCATTGCACAAAAAACTTCTGAGAGCAGGTCACAGATTTTTGTTGTTGTGCCCTGCAACAACAATTAATAGAGGGGCAAAAGATTTTGGCTGATGTGTAGGCTTGTTGATAGAGAATTCAGCCTGTTTGTAGATGCGTGTTGATGTAGGGGAGAATCTCTTGCAGCCTTTTGGAAGTCTTGCAAAGACCTTTAGTTGAAGTAGCACTCTCCTTGGAACTTGTAATTTGAAGAATCCTTGCTTGGTCAAATGTTGCGGCAGCCCTGTTGAAAGATTAAAAAAAACTGTGCTTTCTCTTCTCAACAAACTTTTCGCATCCTGTTAAAAATATTTCGGCCACCTCTAGAATTTAGCACCTCCTCAAATAAAATCATGCATGCGTCTGTGCTTGGTACCCTGTGAATTTGATGAAGAAGCCCTTTTGATTGGTCCCCTCTTGAGTTGATCATGCACCCTGTGAAATTAAAAAAATATGGCACCAATCACCAAGCCCTGTGCTCTTTGGGGGATGGGGCACCAAACAAAAATGATAGCCTAAAAACTCGGCCACCAATCAAAACAAATAACAATGATGCGGCACTTGGGAGCTTGCTCTTCTTATAATTTTCGTTGGCCTGCAAGCAAGATTAGTTAATTAAACAGTTAAACAAGAGTTGAGAAAACCAAGTTACGGCCCTAAAAAATCCTTCCGTGTGTTTTTGGCCCCGCTTGAAGCTTCAACCCTAGAAGATGGGTATTTATAGGACAATGGTAATAGGATTGTGCCAACCGCTTAGGGATTTGACCCAATCAATAAGAGATTTGATTTGCAATTCAAATTGGATGAGATTGGAATAGGAAAAGATATAGGATTTGGATCGATCTATTTGGTATTTGAATAGGAGAAGGATATGCACAAATCCATCTAATTGATTTGATCGAAAATCAAATTGATTTGAATCAAACCAATCTCCTAAGTCAATTTTACTTGGTCCACATCTCTTCTCATGACTTGACTAAGTCCACTTTTCTCTCCATTGACACAGTCAAACTTCTTTGTGCACACACTCCATCTCTCCCAATGTGCTATACGAATAGCACTTCCGCCCAATATCGAAAGTATATTGTTTTGACAAGCCTGAAACACACTGAGCACACACATTAGATATACCGACACGTTTGTCATCATCAAACTAAGATCCTAGATCGTTGCTTCCAACATTTAGCCCTAGTATCATGTCAAAATTGCTAGTTATGTTGATTTCTACAACGTATTTAATGGGTATTTGCTTATTGTCGATATTGTTGATGTGCCCTATGGCTAGGCCCTGATAAGGCTAGCTAATTTGTGTTCTCTAATCTGAACTTATCGCTGCGATTATTGCTTAATGAGATCAACATTGCTAGTAATACGTTTAAGGCTATTTTGACTAGTTTTTATCGATTCACCTTCCGACGCCTTCACGCCTTGACCGGGTGAAGCGTCGTGTGATATTAAAAGATGTGAAATTTCAGCGACTATAAACTCCTAATGAACTCACAACTGTAGCATATTTGTCTCATTGAATACCAAACTTTCGTGATACCGTAATACTTTTAGGGACCACTTTCTTTGCAACCAATCTTTACACTATTCTTCACCTTCATAAAGGTGGTTGTTTTCTTAACCGTATATTATATTTGATTAGTTGAATTTGTGTTATCTCAGGTCGACTTGTCCCGAGGATTCGACTCTGGATTCTCCAGGTACTACTTGCACGATCTCCTGCGCTTGGGAGTAAAGCTCACGTTGTTTTGAGAGAGGCAGTGAGTTGTTAGTTATCATCATTTTTTATGCTCATATTTACGTCTTTATGTAGTTGCTATAGGTTGGCATTTTAACCGTAAGTTAATGCCCAAGTCAAGTTAAAGTTAATTGATAGCGGCTATGGCTATCTTTTAGAAACTTCTATTGATGGTGAATAGATTTATTCCTGTTAGGTAAGGACCCTGAATTTGGTCACCTCCTACTGAGCATTGTGCGAACATGAGCTGAACTAGTGATGGGATGTTATGAGTTGATGTGATCAAGTGCCAAAGCAAATTATGTGTTACTGTAATTATAGAATTAGGCAACCTACTGTGCATGAATGAAAATGAAATTTAATAACTATCAACTGTGAAGCATCTTCGCATTTGCCAACACTATATCAAGGAGCATCTGACTTGATCTAGTCTCTAATTAGTCTCATCATCTTAGCTTTATTTTTTATTTTCATAACAATGATCGTAACTCCGTCTTGAATATGATGCCACTAGTTTTCTTACCCACCCTTAATTAGCGAGCCAGGTCGCATGTGCTTAGTTAAGGGAGTTGCTAGATGCATGACCTAATTGTTACATACACAGCTCATTTATTAATAATTTGCCATTTAAAATTTATATGTTTGCTATTGAATTTTTTTCCTCTTTTACCAGTCTCTTTTCATCATCCATCCTCTTTCTTTTATTCTCCGCTATCGCCATTACCACATCAGCATTCTCGCAGCCACCTCACCCGAACAACCGACCTCTCCCCTTCCCCATCCCATTCCATCTCCCCATCATAGGAAGATAGGGGAGGAAGGAGATGAGGGAGATGTACTGATGAAGGGGAGAGGTCACTAGCACCGGGTGGGTGTGGTGCGGGGACACACCGGTGGCGGCGGGGAAGTGGGGAGGAGGAGGGGGAGGAGAGTGGTAATGTGGTGATATAGGGTTATGTGCAAAGCAAAAAAACTGTTGAGAGTTGAGAGAATCATAGTCTATGGTGGAGGCCATAGCTCTTATATTAAATTGATTTAACCGTTACAAGATGGTGGATACCAAGAGCCTTTCATACCAATTGTCTCATTCATAACACTTCCCCTTATCCATCCATCTTTGTAAACTCATCATATGAATACTACAGGATTCATAATGCTTATGAGTATCCTAAGGGGTGGATACTTCTGGATCCTAAGTTAATGCGGTTGCCTAGTTAAAACCTTTGACTATGGAAAACCCAGTAGGTAAAACCATAACTAAGGAAAAAGAGTACAACTCTACATTTAACTCCCCCTGAACTGTACAAGCTTCAGAACATAGCTAAGGAAAAAGAGTACAACTCTACATTTAACTCCCCCTGATCTGTACAAGCTTCAGGCTTGCAGATCTCCTAGACAGCTATACATCAATCTCATCTACAACGGTCTGAGGAAAAATTCAAAATACAAGCATCGCTCATCTATACAAGTATCGCTCATATATGGCAGTTACTGAATCCAAGAGAGCTCCAATGAATATGTGTGCTCTGTCTCATCGCATTTGATGTAGACTTATCAAGGATGAGCTAGGAAAGTGGCATGGTCTGTAGACTCGGTAGATAGCTCCATGTCTCTAGTCTCTGACCCATTCGCCACTGTGTCTGCGAGGTACTTCGAGGCGTAGATATGAATATTCTTGATTTGCTTCTTGAATGATGAGCTTCTCGGAATGGTAAGATGATGTTTGCCTTGGTCGCATGCTTACAAATTTCCAGGATGTGGCCTGTCCTTCGAGGTGGTCATCGCGATGATTTATTACCTGCATCTGCAAATACATTTAACATGGAGTATAATTCATTATAGTAGTGACCCTTGGAGGTAGCGCAGAAGATGCGTAGCTCCAGTCTAGTGACGCGGTACAGGCGTTGCACTGTATCTGGGCAAACAGATTTACTGTTGACGATATATAGAGAACGTGCAGTTGGCCAAATAAAGGAATGTATCAAAGACACTCAAGTAAGGCACTTCGGGACCTAGGATATCCTTCCCCGCTTCCAGTAAATGGAAAAGGGTCTATAAGTACATCCATACAACTAATAGTTGTATTTAATGGATTACAATTGTTCATGTTTCTTCATCAACTTCGGGTGTATGAAGTTAAATGTCAAATGATTTTCATCTTCTGGATGTTATTTTCATCTACTGGATGATATTTTCATCTTTTATATGATCATCTTCTGGATGATGTTGTCATCTGTTGGATGATAGTTTCATCTTCTGGACAATGTGATCATCTTTTGGATGATAAGTCTGTAAGCCAAGATTTTTACCTATGTTTTTCATATCATATTTGATAGTTAGGCTTAAACAGCTATTACGGTTTTCTCTTCATTGTTGAGTATTGGTGTTTCATACCAATGTTATTGTGATGATGATCACAACATTATGTTGTTGCTAATGACTCTCTTGTTTTAGTCTCATAGTTAACATTTCAAGACTATCATTTTTTGGAGACTAAATACTTGGTGTAAGGATTGACATCAAGTGGTGAAGGGCCAAAGCTTGGACTCAAGGGGTGCCAAAGCTTGGAGATGATGGGGAGCTTTAAGGCATCAAGACTGAAGCCATAGACTCTAAGGAAAGCATTGTAATTCATGTAATTTCATTTATTGCTTTCTCTCTCTTTTGAGTCTAGGTTTAATGTAATGCCTTGATAGATGGTCTACTCATTCATGCATATGCATTTAACCATCTTAGTGAGCCTTAGGATTATCATAGAATCCAACCCAATAGGTTCATCTTGACCAAAGACTCATTTGGAGTCTCTGGCTTTCCAACAGTCGCCTGCTGAAAGATTTACAGTCGACTGGGTGATTCCAGTCGCATGTCGAGCCTTCTACAGTCGACTGTGGTGCACTGCTCAAGTCAACTTTTTATTGACTCTACTTGATCTGTTCGTATCAGTCGACTGATGAAGTATTTACAGTCGCCTGTGATATGGTCAACAGTCGTCTGAAAGGCGTAAGTGCGAATATTGCATCTCTCTGTTTTTCTTCATCTCCTGCAGCAGTCAACTGATGAAGGATTAACAGTCGCCTGTCTATTTTACAGTCGACTGTCATTTGTTCTTCAGTCACCTATATGCATATTGGGAGAAAGAGTGCAACTCTCTGTTTTATTCCATCCCATGCAGCAGTCGCCTGCTGAAGGTTTAACAGGCGCATGTCCTGTTTACAGTCGACTGTCTCGACTTCATCAGTCGACTGGCAAGGCTCAGATTATAGCCATTAGGATTTTTCTAGCCGTTGAACAATTGACTGTCATCTGTTTAGCAGTCGACTATCTGTGACGTTTCAGCCCAAAATCTAGTCGTTGCAGCTTTTTGTTTTTGGCTGTTTTCTTGGGTTTTGAGAGTTCCTATAGGGTTCCTATATATATGAGAGGGCTGAGTTCATTAGAACTTCTTGATGATATTGCAAATCTTTATAGATTGATTAAGCCAATCTCAAACTCTCTCATTTCCCTCTTAGAGCTCATTCTCCTCTTCATGCATTGAAGTCAAGCTCAATGGAAATCATCCAAGTGTAATCCTAGCAAATCTCATCACTTGGAGATCCTCTTCCATGCCTTGCATTCATCTATGAGTAAGTTCATCCCAAGGCATAGGTAAGAGTATTTGTTTTACTTTGTTATTTCATCGAACCCCTAGCTTTCTGTGTGAGAGCTAGTTACTCTCTTGGTGAGAGTATAACCTTCTGTGTGAGGGTTGGTTGAGATCTCTCTGTGTGAGAGTTTGAGTCTCTCTGTGTGAGAGCAAAAGTCTTTCTGTGTGAAAACAAGGATATCTCTTTGTGGAAATCCTAAATCCTCTGTGTGAGGTCTCTCTGTGTGAGAGTAAGGATTTCTCTGTGTGAGAATCCAAATCCTCTGTGTGAGGTATCTCTGTGTGAGATTGTATTCACTTCTCTGTGTGAGAATTATAGTGGATATTGGTGTGGCTGGACATACCCAAGTTTGGGGAACCAGGGTAACATTTTGTGTTTGCGTCTGGTTTCTTATGGTGTTTAAATTCCTCTTGTATTTATAATTCCGCATTTGCAAGTTTAATTTTTAAATACGCAATTTGTACCATTACACTATTCAACCCCCTCTAGTGTGTTGTTGTTAGTATTGCAAGGGTAAGGCGATCCTTACAATTGGTATCAGAGCGAGGTTATAGCATACTGCAATGATGACATTCAACGCTACATCCGCGTCTCATGAAGAAGGTCACTCTACCGTTCGACCCCCACTCTTCAACGGAACCAACTACCCAAGTTGGAAGATCAGGATGATGATCAACATGAAGGGTCAAGACCTATGGGACATTACGGAGTTGCCATTTGAGGAGCCTACTTCACCCACGGCTTCTAGAACTAAGGCAGAGAAGGACTCGATCAAAGTCATGTGAGGGCTGTGAATGCATTCCATTGCGTTCTCACTTCAAATGAGTTCAACCGCATCTCCATGTGCAAATCGGCCAACGAAATTTGGCATACATTGGAGATTTCTCATGAAGGAACTTCGAAGGTAAAGAAATCTAAACAATGCGTATTTAGATCTAAATATGAGTTGTTTAAGATGCAGGAAGATGAAAACATCTCGGAGATGTTCACAAGGTTCACTGAAATTGTGAACGCTTTGGAAGGGCTTGGGAAGGTGATTTCCCAAGAGGATCGTGTAGAGAAGACCCTTGACTCTCTTACATCTCAATAGGAGTCAAAGGCCAACGAGATTTTGGCGTCAAATGACTTGTCCAAATACACCGTTGAAGAGTGCATTGGGAATCTCATGGCGTATGAAGTGAAACTTCAACATAAGAAAGAGATTCAACCAACCAAGCCCGAGAAGCAAATGGGGGTCGCATCCCATGCCGAGGAGGAGCCGATCAAGTGGAGGAAG
This sequence comes from Scilla litardierei, assembly GCA_030789695.1. Lineage (NCBI taxonomy): Eukaryota > Viridiplantae > Streptophyta > Magnoliopsida > Asparagales > Asparagaceae > Scilla > Scilla litardierei. Next base: position 510,860,444 of record CM061142.1, on the reverse strand, counting down.
AAATTCCATCGGGAAGCATCGAGTGAAGATGAAGAAGAAGACGATGTTAGCGATGATGATTACATCGAGCTTGCCAAGCAATTCAAGGCATTCCTCAAGGGCAAGTAAGGTAAATCTTTATCAAAGTTTGCCTCCAAGTCTAACAATTCTATTTGTTTCAATTGTAGAGGAAAAGGTCATCGCTCTACCGAATGTCCTTCCAAGCCCGACAAAGAGACTTACAAAGGGAAAGAAAAGAAACATTGGAAAGGCAAGGCCAAATTTAAGAACCAAAAGAAGGGGCTTCGGCACATTTGATGATTCCGATGAGGACACATCAAGTGATGAAGAAGAGGATGACAATGAGCAAGCTCACATATGCTTCGCAGCTTTTGATGATTCTTCATCAATCTCCTCTAGCTCAAGGGATGAAGAGATAGAGGCGTGGCTCAACTCCAACGATGAAGTGTGCTTCATGGCTAATGGGAAAGAGTCTTCGTCAAGCTCTAGCAAGGCGGAAAGCGATAAGGAAGTTGAGGAATCCTACGAGGAGCTCAAATACTGCTTCAATGTGGCCTCTAACTTGGCAAGTAAGAGCGTCGACTCATATGATAAATTGAAAGCTAAATTTAAGAATGATATGAGTAGGGTGCATGCTTTAGAATCTACTAGTGTAAATAATAATGATGTTTTGCATATTTGTGACACTAGTGAGAGAGACACACTTCTCTCTCAAGTTAAGGATTTGATAATTTCTAATGAAAAATTATTGGCTCAAAATCTTAGCTTAGAATCTCACATTCAACAACTTACGTTGAAATACGAAGAGGAATCACATAAGCTTATTAGCTTTGTTCATGCTAGGGATTCACTCAACGATTTTCTTGAAAAACAACATCCGGCAAACCATAGAGGTGGTTTGGGATACACTCCAAATGTGGTTACCAAACCCACCACTAATTCCTCTTATGGTGCAAATACAAGAAATATTGCTAAAGCACCTAAGAAGAATCACCATGCTTTCTTGTATAACAATAACACTAACAAGAAGCATGTAAATCACAAGGTGGTGAGGAGAAATGAAAATACTTCATTTTTTTCTAAGAAGCAAAATCCTCACTTCATGCATGCTAAGAAAATATTTTCTACACCTAAGCATGCCACATCCACCCCTCTTGCAAAGGCAAATCACTTGCCTAGGAAATCCTTGAGATTATGGATTCCCACTAAGTGTAGTGTGCAAAAGAGGGATATCTATATCAACTCTTTGGTTAGGGATGTGATCACCTCATTTGATTACATTATGAAATCAAACTCCTCTTGGGTTTGGTTCCATAATGTTTAGGTTCCTCACACATATGCCTATTGCATGGGTTTTATGCTTAAATGTTTTTTTGGCATACCCATTGTGTGTGTGTGTTTCATGATTTTGAAAATGTTTTCAAATTTTTGTTCATGAAAATGGGACCTTGGAGAATACGTTATCATGCATGCATTCTTTTATCCATATGTATGACAATGGGGGAGTTAATATGTTGTATTTTTAAAATTATTTTAAAACATATTTTGACTCTCATTTTTGGGTGTCTTTGGGATCAATGCTTCACAATTGGTGCCATTCAATTGATTAGTTTTGTCTCAAACTCAACCCCTTGGATAATACCAACATGTTTCATGTTATACTTTGGTTTGGAAATATCATTATGTATCATTGAAGTTTGATTTCTCCATATCTATGGCTTTGATACACTTTAGGCCCATGGCTCCAATGTATGTTTAACACTGTGTAAAGAAGATTATCTTCCAAGATTCTTTTTCTACAATTGTTATTTTCTCAATTGTTAGAGATTGATTATCTCATACTTTGAAAATTGCTATTAGATCCTAGAAGTCAAAAATTTGACCATTTCTATGATCTAGGGGGGCATGTGATAGTGATTGATACCCACTAAATTTTACAATTTGGTATCATACATTTCTTTTTTCTTGCATATTGTCACATCTTTGATTAAGATGTCAAGGGGGATATTTTTGATGTCCACATTTTTGACGATGTCAAGGGGAGAGATATATGCATTATGTAAATCTTGTATTTCATACATATGCATTTGGGGAGAGATATGTGGGATTATATAAACCATTCATGTGTGCATGATTATTTTCTATTGCAAGTGGTTTATGTAATCCATGCCTATTATATGTCACCATGATGTCTCATTATTTCATCTGGTATAATGTGTATTTACAATTGTGTATCTCATTTTTACTATTGGTGCATATAAGTAGGGGGAGCTCATTAGCATTGTGCTTTATTTCTTATGTTTTACATAATGTGTGTCATCATCAAAAGGGGGAGAGTGTTGAGTATTGGTGTTTCATACCAATATTATTTTGATGGTGATCACAACATTATGTTGTTGCTAATGACTCTCTTGGTTTAGTCTCATAGTTAACATTTCAAGACTATTATTTTTTGGAGACTAAACACTTGGTGTAAGGATGGACATCAAGTGGAGAAGGGCTAAAGCTTGGACTCAAGGGGTGCCAAAGCTTGGAGATGATGGGGAGCTTCAAGGCATCAAGACTGAAGTCATAGACTCTAAGGAAAGCATTGTAATTCATGTAATTTCATTTATTGCTTTCTCTCTCTTTTGAGTCTAGGTTTAATGTAATGCCTTGATAGATGGTCTACTCATTCATGCATATGCATTTAACCATCTTAGTGAGCCTTAGGATTATCATAGAATCCAACCCAATAGGTTCATCTTGACCAAAGACTCATTTGGAGTCTCTGGCTTTCCAACAGTCGCCTGTTGAAAGATTTACAATCAACTGGGTGATTCCAGTCGCCTGTCGAGCCTTCTACAGTCGACTGTGGTGCACTGCTCAAATCAACTTTTTATTGACTCTACTTGAGCTTTTTGCATCAGTTGATTAATGAAGTATCTACAGTCGCCTGTATATTTACAGTCACCTGTGATTTGGTCAACAGTCGTCTGAAAGGCGTAAGTGCGAATATTGCATCTCTCTGGTTTTCTCCATCTCCTGCAGCAGTCAACTAATGAAGGATTAACAGTCGCTTGTCTATTTTACAGTCAACAGTCATTTGTTCTTCAGTCTCCTGTATGCATATTGGGAGAAAGAGTGCAACTCTCTGTTTTATTCCATCCCCTGCAGCAGTCGCCCGTTGAAGATTTAACAGGCGTTTGTCCTGTTTACAGTCGACTGTCTCGACTTCATCAGCCGACTGTCAAGGCTCAGATTATAGCCGCTGGGATTTTTCTAGCAGTTAAACAGTCGACTGTCATTTGTTCATCAGTCGACTGTCTATGACGTTTCAGCCCAAAATTTAGTCGTTGCAGCTTTTTGTTTTTGGCTGTTTTCTTGTGTTTTGAGAGTTCCTATAGGGTTCCTATATATGTGAGAGGGCTGAGTTCATTAGAAATTCTTGATGCTATTGCAAATCTTTAGAGATTGATTAAGCCACTCTCAAACTCTCTCATTTCCCTCTTAGAGCTCATTCTCCTCTTCATGCATTGAAGTCAAGCTCAAGGGAAATCATCCAAGTGTAATTCTAGCAAATCTCATCACTTGGAGATCCTCTTCCATGTCTTGCATTCATTTATGAGTAAGTTCATCCCAAGGCATAGGTAAGAGTATTTGTTTTACTTTGTTATTTCATTGAAACCCTAGCTTTCTGTGTGAGAGCTAGTTACTCTATGTGTGAGAGTATAACCTTCTGTGTGAGGGTTGGTTGAGATCTCTCTGTGTGAGAGTTTGAGTCTCTCTGTGTGAGAGCAAAAGTCTTTCTGTGTGAAAGCAAGGATATCTCTTTGTGGGAATCCTAAATCCTCTGTGTGAGAGTAAGGATTTCTATATGTGAGAATCCAAATCCTCTGTGTGAGGTATCTCTGTATGAGATTGTATTCACTTCTCTATGTGAGAATTATAGTGGATATTGGTGTGGCTGGACGTACCCAAGTTTGGGGAACCAGGGTAACATTTTGTGTTTGCGTTTGGTTTCTTGTGGTGTTTAAATTCCTCTTGCATTTATAATTCCGCATTTGCAAGTTTAATTTTTAAATACGTAATTTGTGACATTACACTATTCATCCCCCCCTCTAGTGTGTTGTTGTTAGTATTGCAAGGATAAGGCGATCCTTGCATTCAGGAGATCCGATGAGATTTGAGTCATTTGAAAATATAATCACAAATCATTTTCTTTGCTCTTTTAAAAATGCAAAGACAACCTTTAGTAGGAGTCCTTATTTTGATTGGTTGTATTTTATTTATTTCATAGAATAGACGTATCAGAGTCAATTCAGGCAAGTAAGTAAATTAGGAATAAATCCATAATCACAACATCCATAGCAACAAAAATCCAAAATTTTCCTTTGCCAATCGTAGGATTTTCGCAAACATAACCCGGGACCCTGATGCATTAGTTTTATTTGTAAGTGAGTCAAGCTCATCTTACTTGATTACTTCCTGGTTTCAGCGAAATGAACCTCTAAGCTATATCATGTTGCTTATAGAAAATGATTTTATTTATTTATTATTTGTGTTTATTCAATACTCATTATGCCCACAGGTTTCATATCTTTTGATATCAGGACTTCTAGTCCAAACACTTCACATTTCATAAGCGAGTCAAGCTAAGCTTATTATTGCCTTGTTCCACATTTTTGGCCAATCTCTACATTTTATTAAGGCAATGGAGTGTGGAACGATATTTATAATTATCACATTTAGTGGCAAAATGAAACGTGAATAAGTCGTCGACAAGTGTGTTTTTTATCCAAACACATCCCCATGTACGTACATTATACAGTAATACTTTAATTTATTCCAGAATCTCTTTTAGAGGTTCTGGAAAGGGAGAGGATATGGAGATGAGCTCACTTTCCTGTGGTACTATTGTTTAAAAGTCTCCAAGGGTTTTCCTCTCTTTGGCGCATCGTGGTATGTCATCTAATTCATCGAGGACATCCACTTCTGCTACGGGTGGATGATCGCGCCCCGGATGCACGTCCCGGGACGACGGTTGTAGTTTTACCGCAAGTGCACGGTGTAGCAGCGAGCGGGTTATCGAACACGAGGAGGTGGTGTTGGTTCCAATCTATCCTAGGTTGGTTTGACTACAAATGTTTTATTGGTGGAGATGGCTATGGTATGATATAATGGAAATGGTGGTGGATGTCGGTGTCGGTGATAAAGAAATCGGTCAAATATCGATTCAAATACAATATAATAAAAGAGGGAATTTGCCTTGCGACGATCCTGTCACAATCGTCGGGCAAAGTATGGGGATATAAAATCAAATAAAGACGTCTAGGGCTAGGGAATCCCCACTACGGACCGTCATGCATCATTGTTAATAGTGAATCTCAATATTACTAGACTTGCGTTGAGGTGAACTAGTCGCAACTTAATGTAGAACCAAGCTCACGCTCTCGCGCTATTGCCGGTCTATAGCAAACCTAGGTTATGGCCCAATCTCTTGCAAACCCTAACCTAAGCCACTAGCATGAGGATCGACATCATCGTTCAATCGCCCCTCGAGCCCACTCTCGTGCAAACTCGAGTTACGATCTAGGTTGTGATAGTTCGTATTCGTCCAATCTCTTGCAAACGAATATGTGTATAGATTTACAATTAAAAATCCTAGCTTTGGTCCAATCTCTTGCAAACCAAATCTAGAGAGACCCAATTGTAAACCTAAATCGAATATCTAGGCCTTCCCATCGATTAGAATCCAATCTCTTGCAAACCCCAATCGATGGAAATCCCTAGCTATCCGTTGTAAATCAATCACAACCTAACCTCCTAGCAATTCTAGCAATTTGGGAATTCATTCATCACAAATCTGAAATTAGATCCATAGGGTTCATCCCCAAACCCTAGAACAACAAATCTACTCTAGCATAGCAATAAGGATATGAGAATCAATAGAAATCATTGCTTGCATACAAAAAAGATAGAAAAACAAAGATTCAAATAAAAAGAAGAAAATACTTAGCTTTAATGAAGATCTTCAATCCAAAATACAAGCTTTTAGATCCAAGAGGGGGCCTAGGGCATGGCCTAACCTCTAAAATAAATCCCTCCTAAAACATCTTGGGACCCCTCTAATGGTGGCTACAAACCCCTTAAATACTCCCCCAAAACCCTAGCAAGAAACCCTAGAAAACCCCTCAAATTCGTGCCCAAAAACAGCCCAAACCGCAACTTAAAATCTGGGCCCAGGCCGCACTCGGCCGAGTGGAATATGTGACCCGGCCGAGTGACACTGACATGCAAATTCCAGCACTGCAGCATCAACTTGCAGAAATTCCCCAGATTTCATCCGACCTCCGATTTGCGCGTTCTTGGCGGCGTTGGAACCGTCATGAAGTCTTCTATCTATAAAAAATATGAGAAAAATAATTTGATTGCTGGAATGATAGCAGATTTCAAAAGAGTAGGAGGATGTCTGAAAATCTGGGCGCCGTGTGTCCTCGGCATCACTCGGTCGAGTGGCAAATGTCACTCGGCCGAGGGGCATTTGGTACTCGGGCGGACGGCTTTCGTCACTCGGCCGAGTCGGGCTTCTGGGGCAGACTGACGGATTACAGTAAGTTGGACATTTTGGCTTGCCGTCGTCTGGGTGCCACTCGGTCGGACGGAGTCTCCGCACTCGGCCGAGTTGGCGTGCGATGCTCGGCCGAGTGCACGCTGATACATCTCTGTTGCGTGTCCGATCTGGCCGGCCGAGCGGGGTCTCAATGCTCGGCCGAGTGACTCCTTCACTCGGCCGAGTGGCATGCTGAAAATGCCCAATCTTCATCTTTTCGCTCCCCCGTCGCTCCTACGACGTTCTTTCTTCTTCCACTCCTCTTCCATTGCAGAATAACCCTCAAAAGGGCCATGGTTGACACTCCGGAGTGGGTGCAAATCCTCTTGATCTCACAATCGATCCAAATCGCTCCATATTTCCTGAAATACGACAAAAACAAGAAATAGTGAAAAGTATCGCAATATTGTCGAATAATCGTGAAAAGCGTGATATGGGCGATCAAAACGGTATGCAAATATGCAGAAAAAAGGTGTAAAATATGGAGTGATCAAAATCCCCCAAGCTTACCTCTTACTCGTCCTCGAGGAAGATAGGTAAAGAGAAGAACTCGGGAGATGAAAACAAAGAAAATGAAATGGAAAAGAAAGAACACGAGGTGGAAGGGGTCGCTAGATTATTCTCTCAGATCTCAAGCCATAAGCTACACATCACGATGACTTGGAAAATACAAATCACATGCTATACGGATTTCATATCTTACATAAACATGGTACTTGCAAGCTTTTAAGAACAACAAAAGGGATTCTCTAAATTCATACAATCAATTCATATCCACGTCACGCATTTCATAGGATTCAATATACAAATGTTGACGATGCACTTTTCAATCAAAAGTTATAAATGAAGCATATAAGAATCACGCCAAACATGCAATGGAGAATGGAATAAATCATGGCATTCACATATTTATATCAATTCATAAGAAATCTCCATAACTTAGGTATTTTGCTAAGTTTCAGCATTATCAAACTTCCCCATTCGTGCACCTCTCCACTCTAATGTCGTACTCACTCATATGGTCAAATGAATTCAATCCCCCCAAGCTTAGCTTGAGGCATCGCATCTAAAGGAATATGATAGTGGAAAATGGGATTTTTGCCTTGGTTTTCCCAAGTATTTTGTGGCTCCAATAATGAGATAGAGAAATATTTCCTTTTTTTTTTCTTTTGGACTTTGTTTCTCATTTTTCTTCTTGGATTTTTGTAGGAGCAATTTGATTTGTATTTTTGATTTTTTTGGCTCCTTTTTGGCTTTTTGGACTTTTTGGAGCTAACTTTTTCTTTTGTGTGGATTTTTGGGAAATAGATGCGATATAAGTAGCTTCAGGAGGTGAACTCAAGTGACATGTAGAGAATAAAAAGATATATGTGGAGAAAGAAATAATGTAACACTCGGTTCACTCTAAGATGTGCACGAACGGTTCAATAAAATAATACTTCAACTAAAACTAATATGTAAGCATGGATATTCTTAATCATCTCAATAAAAAGTGAAGTCAAGCGGTAAAGCGCACAATCATATCAGGCATGCAACAGAAGGTGAATAAGACAATAAAACTGATGCTTCAGATATACTAATGATGCGTGAATCTTGGTGCACTTCCAACAAAAGCATACTAAACACTAATCCATACATTCAGCTTCAATTAATATCATGCATTCATGTAGAGGAATCATCAAAAGAAATAGATTTGCAAGAACATGTGAATAGCAAGACTATGGAATACTCTAAGTAGCATGGCAAGGAATAATAAGCATCGTGATGGTTGCTAAAGCAATAAGAGATATCATCATACGAAATTCATCTAGCGGAAGAAGAAAAAAGGAAAATAAAGAAATAAAAAATAAAAGAGAGGAAATTAAAGAAAAACAAGCACACAACATGATGCATGAACACACATAAAAGGAAAATAAGATGGAAAATTCAAAAAGATGATGCAAAATTTTGAAAAAATTCTAAAAATTCTAAAAAAAAAGGTAAAAATGCAACTAATGAATCTAAATGGCATGGAAATGCACTCCCCCAAGCTTAAACTTCACATTGTCCTCAATGTGATCATAATGGAAGAATATGAGGAACAACGATAATAATAGGGGGGTGAATGCAAAATGATGAAATGAATGACATGAAATCCTAATGCAACTACATGCACATACAATGATGCATGAGAGCGCTTTCCCCCAAGCTTATACCAAACAATCTTATTCAAATGACTCGATCAAAAATATCACCGCTTCGCTAAGCGATATCAAGTCAAACAAATAAGAAAGTAAGGTTTCACTTGAAAGAAATGCTCGGTGGGTGGTGAGCAAAAAGGATGTGACACATCAAAATATAAAGTGGGCAATTAATATATAATGGGTTTGGGGTGTAAAAATTTTTGTTGCCGTCATATGAGGTGATATTTATTCAAGCAAATCTATACGGTCCTCTCGCTGTCGAGAGGATTCGGGTTTATTGAAAGCATAAAAATTTCTACACTACTGGATTGATATCACCTATAGCAAAAGGCGGATCCAGTATCTTTTCCGGTGCAGGCAACTGCTCCAACTACTCCTTCCGTGGCTCCGCCAGGCGCGAATGTCCACGGACTCCAACGAACTCCAGCAATGCATCCTCCAGCATTCCCACAAGGACTCCACCTGTACCCTGCAGAGAATAGGATGCATCAGTTCGCTGCAAAAAATTCACCCTCATAATAAAAGTATCCCAAAGAGGATCGTCTATAGAAATGTATGGAATAAATAATGGTGGACGATACTTCCCTGGAAATAATCCAATATCCTCACGTGCCGTGATAGCTGTCTCCACGGTGTCTTCTCTATGCTGCTCAGGTAAATCTAGATCATAGGTGTGGACCTCATCGAGATGCTCCTCATCATCGTCAGACTCATCCCAGTGCACCTCTTGATCATATTCATATGCGTCCATGGGTGCTAACTCCTTGCTCTCCTCTTCATATACGTCCCATCGTACCTCTTGATCGTATGTACATGAGTCCTGCAAAAGGCACGATGAATCATAAAAAACATCATACACGGGAGGGAAATCAAAGATAAAGGGCGAGGGAGTAAAGAGATCTCCCTGAAGGGGAGCCATAAGCTCTGTGGGGTAGTCCTCTGCGTCAGTGGGAGGATGAGGTGGCTGCGGAAGCTCTGATGGAGGAGGATAGTGCTTGGGATCCTCACGAATGGCTATGTCCTCGTCCCGATGCATGACCTCCTCGGTGATAAGCTCTGGCTCTGTGTGTAAGGCCTCCTCAAAAGCATGCTCTGGCTCGATAGTGTGCTCATTTGCCTTCTCATCAACTATCAATGTAGGCTCTCCCTGGGATGGTGATGCTGGGTGCTCATGTGTGTCAGCTTGTGGGGATGTATCATGTGGAGGGGAATGCCCGCAAGAAATCCGAAAATATAGTCTATCCCCCTCAAGTCTGACATGGATGTCCTCCTCAATTTTTCCTGCAGCTGAAACACGGTTCATAACAAAATCTGCAAATCGTAGCTCAAATGCATCACCTGCCGTAATGCTCTCTGAACCGGTGAACCTCACTGACTCCAAGAGACCCTCCAATAATCTCTGAAATGCGTGCTCCTCTGGCTGCGCATATGACTCAGTTTCTGCTTCCTTCACTGCCTCTTCGTCCATCCACTCTTCATATGCAATAGATGTATCGTATGAAGTGGGATCGACGACGGCACATTCTGGCTCTGGTAGTAAGTCTGGCGATGCTTCTTGCCCATAAAATGAAGAAGCAGAACTGATATCTTTGGAAATCCCTTCAGCCTTAAGCATGAGCATATTCATTTCAAGTTGCCTCTTCACCCGTTCCAATAGAAGGTTACCCTTTTCAAGCCCGGCTTGCACTTCAACCTGGTGTGCATGCATCTCATCAAAAAAGATCCTTTGTCTCTCATCAAGCTCGGGCCAGTGCACCTCCTCAAAAATTTATTCCCCCATCTGAGCACTCTGATTAAAATAGTATTCTCCCATCTGAGCACTCTGATCATAATAGTATTCTCCCATCTGAGCACTCTGATCATAATAGTAATCTCCCGTCTGAGCATTCTGATCAAAATCTGTAGTCCACGTAGTATAATCCATAGCACCTGATCAACAAAGATAAATACCTGGAGAAAAGATATCAGTGGCACAAAAGAATATAGAAATGATAATAATGGTGGCAGGGGTGAAAATTTCCTTTTTATTTATTTATTTTTTTTTTCGTAGTCTAATCAACCTAATTGTGACAAATTGGCACCAACGGAAACACCTCCCCGGCAACGGCGCCAAAAACTTGATCGCGCCCCGGATGCACGTCCCGGGACGACGGTTGTAGTTTTACCGCAAGTGCACGGTGTAGCAGCGAGCGGGTTATCGAACACGAGGAGGTGGTGTTGGTTCCAATCTATCCTAGGTTGGTTTGACTACAAATGTTTTATTGGTGGAGATGGCTATGGTATGATATAATGGAAATGGTGGTGGATGTCGGTGTCGGTGATAAAGAAATCGGTCAAATATCGATTCAAATACAATATAATAAAAGAGGGAATTTGCCTTGCGACGATCCTGTCACAATCGTCGGGCAAAGTATGGGGATATAAAATCAAATAAAGACGTCTAGGGCTAGGGAATCCCCACTACGGACCGTCATGCATCATTGTTAATAGTGAATCTCAATATTACTAGACTTGCGTTGAGGTGAACTAGTCGCAACTTAATGTAGAACCAAGCTCACGCTCTCGCGCTATTGCCGGTCTATAGCAAACCTAGGTTATGGCCCAATCTCTTGCAAACCCTAACCTAAGCCACTAGCATGAGGATCGACATCATCGTTCAATCGCCCCTCGAGCCCACTCTCGTGCAAACTCGAGTTACGATCTAGGTTGTGATAGTTCGTATTCGTCCAATCTCTTGCAAACGAATATGTGTATAGATTTACAATTAAAAATCCTAGCTTTGGTCCAATCTCTTGCAAACCAAATCTAGAGAGACCCAATTGTAAACCTAAATCGAATATCTAGGCCTTCCCATCGATTAGAATCCAATCTCTTGCAAACCCCAATCGATGGAAATCCCTAGCTATCCGTTGTAAATCAATCACAACCTAACCTCCTAGCAATTCTAGCAATTTGGGAATTCATTCATCACAAATCTGAAATTAGATCCATAGGGTTCATCCCCAAACCCTAGAACAACAAATCTACTCTAGCATAGCAATAAGGATATGAGAATCAATAGAAATCATTGCTTGCATACAAAAAAGATAGAAAAACAAAGATTCAAATAAAAAGAAGAAAATACTTAGCTTTAATGAAGATCTTCAATCCAAAATACAAGCTTTTAGATCCAAGAGGGGGCCTAGGGCATGGCCTAACCTCTAAAATAAATCCCTCCTAAAACATCTTGGGACCCCTCTAATGGTGGCTACAAACCCCTTAAATACTCCCCCAAAACCCTAGCAAGAAACCCTAGAAAACCCCTCAAATTCGTGCCCAAAAACAGCCCAAACCGCAACTTAAAATCTGGGCCCAGGCCGCACTCGGCCGAGTGGAATATGTGACCCGGCCGAGTGACACTGACATGCAAATTCCAGCACTGTAGCATCAACTTGCAGAAATTCCCCAGATTTCATCCGACCTCCGATTTGCGCGTTCTTGGTGGCGTTGGAACCGTCATGAAGTCTTCTATCTATAAAAAATATGAGAAAAATAATTTGATTGCTGGAATGATAGCAGATTTCAAAAGAGTAGGAGGATGTCTGAAAATCTGGGCGCCGTGTGTCCTCGGCATCACTCGGTCGAGTGGCAAATGTCACTCGGCCGAGGGGCATTTGGTACTCGGGCGGACGGCTTTCGTCACTCGGCCGAGTCGGGCTTCTGGGGCAGACTGACGGATTACAGTAAGTTGGACATTTTGGCTTGCCGTCGTCTGGGTGCCACTCGGGCGGACGGAGTCTCCGCACTCGGCCGAGTTGGCGTGCGATGCTCGGCCGAGTGCACGCTGATACATCTCTGTTGCGTGTCCGATCTGGCCGGCCGAGCGGGGTCTCAATGCTCGGCCGAGTGACTCCTTCACTCGGCCGAGTGGCATGCTGAAAATGCCCAATCTTCATCTTTTCGCTCCCCCGTCGCTCCTACGACGTTCTTTCTTCTTCCACTCCTCTTCCATTGCAGAATAACCCTCAAAAGGGCCATGGTTGACACTCCAGAGTGGGTGCAAATCCTCTTGATCTCACAATCGATCCAAATCGCTCCATATTTCCTGAAATACGACAAAAACAAGAAATAGTGAAAAGTATCGCAATATTGTCGAATAATCGTGAAAAGCGTGATATGGGCGATCAAAACGGTATGCAAATATGCAGAAAAAAGGTGTAAAATATGGAGTGATCAGTGGATTGCATCCATTATTTTTGGGATGTCAATCCTAGCTGGATTTTTAGCAGCATGGATGTGTGATTTTGACAATATTTATATTGTCAGCAACTATGTCTGATAACTGTTTAACAGTTTCATTAGTGTGGATCTTCAGGATCACATCACTATTCATGGTATTTGAAGTGGCCAACTGAGCTTAAAGCCCAAGGATGATTGTAATATCCATGTTGAACCTAATACTGGGAATTTAAAGAGATCTGAATATGAAGGATCTTCAGGATATAATCTTCACTATCGATTCTCTATATAAGACCCATCAAGGCACAATCTATTAGATGTGCTCTAAATGATTCCCCTGTTCGGAGTGCTCGAAATCTATTTTTCCGGGGTAATTACTTTAGATAAATAGTTCTAAGACCGCATTTTGATGGTTTATAGTAGTGATATGCGGATGTATACTCATCATGACACAATCTTTAAGATGTGCCCTAAACGCTTTCCCCGTGAGGAGTTCTCTGAAACTGTTTATATGGGGTGATCAGGCCCATATAAATAGGTCTAAGGAGGCGTTTTGATGGTATGCAGTGTAATTGCATGTCCACATGCAGTCACCAAGCAACTGGATTTTTAATGGATGAGTAATCCGTTTAAATCAGTTTAATGATTTATTCATATAACCCATTTTGGGTGTGAACACAGACTCCAGTGTGTTCAATTTTATTCCAGTTGCAAATTATGGTTGATTTCCCAGTATTATCCAATGTTCCTGCCATTTAGTAATGTGTCCGATATGCTTTGAAAAAGCTGGACTGCAGTTGGATAATAGGTTTGATTATGACCATTTTTAGAGGATATATGGATGAGTACACTAAGGCACATCATCAACCCTATGTAGGGAGTGGATAAGTCAACTTTAATGCCTCAATGTAACGGCCGCTTTCCAACTGTTCGTATTTTCTACTGCACGTACTTTTTTGTGCACGTATTTTATTTGGCTCTTTCTTGGTTTCGGTATACAATGTGATATGCCGTTGTGACCGTATGGAATTGAGAATTTTATAGTAATTTTTGGGAACGTCATTCCACGGCTCGTTTTCTCGCAAAACAGCTTTGAATGGAAGGGCGTTTTGGTCTTTGGCACCAACACTCAGTTCCCGATTTTACAATAAATTTTGGTAGGTGTAGCAGGCGATCGGACCCCGTAGCCCCGTACTTCTCGTCTCCACGATCGTCCCGGTATTTTCGGATTATTTTTCTGATGCCCGTAGTGGAAGATATCCCCTAATCAATTTGCAACCGTTGATTAGCCTCTAATCAATTTGAAATTCAAATCTAATCAAATCCTAATCAAATCTCATACGTATCATGGGAAATATTTCTGTCACTACCCTCACCCAACCTTTCTCCACTTTGCATACCCCTCACTCTCTCTCTCTCCTAGTCACCACCCCACTTACACACCCCTTCATGAGTTGAATAGCATAACATCTCCTTAAAACATGCAACCAAATAACCCTAGGCAAAAACTCACGGCAAACCCATCAAGCCGCCATTTCCTCTTCCCTTGCGCCGCCTCCCTGCCTCCGACGAGGCACCGCCGGACCACCCCAACTCCGGCCATCTTCCTCCCTTCCCTCTCCTCTCTCTCTCTCCCCTTGAAACCCATCAAAACAACCCCCAAAACCCAGTTTTGGACAGCAGCCGCACGTGAGCATTACATGGCCGACCGCCGCCCCTCTGGCGATCTCCGACGGCTGCCACTGCCTCCCTCGGATCCCTCTCTATCTCCCCTAACATCTGCAACCTCCTTCCTCTCATCTCTCTCCATTGAAATCCCTCAAAACTCCATGAAAACACACAAAAAGGACAGCCATTCCCAGATTTATGCGCCGCCGGAAAAAACGGCCGCCGCCGCCGCTCCGGCCACCCCCTCTGGTTACCACCACCCCCGATCAACTCCTCTCTGACCCCCCGAGCATCTCCAACTTCCCTTACCCTTTTCCTATGTCTCGATCTCCTCGAAAACCCCGTGAAACTCAGATCTAGCCGCTGTTTTTGACAGTTTACGCGTCGCCACTTTAAACTCACACCACCGGTCATCGGGCCACCTACGACGACCATACTACCGCCGTTGGACTCCTATCGAACCCCTCTACCAACTGCAATTTCCCTCACACTAATATCCCACCTGTAGCTCCGGGAATCCTCATCGGAACACGCCATATCGGCTGTTTTTGACAGATCTGGAAGCTGAACTTCAACGCCGGCTCACGATCACCTCCGACCAACCCCGGCATAAAATCCACCGCCGTTGGCTTTGTCTTGAAGTCCTTTCACTTCTGAAACTTCCTTTTGTCGCTGTTCATCACTGGAATTCTGCTGAGACGCGCGACAACGAACGTTGCGTGAATCTGTCCTCCCCGGCTTCTCACGGTCACCCACCACCGTACGCTCACGCCGTCGGCCACCCACCGGGCCGAGCATCTTCCACTGGTCCTATTTCATCTACTGACATCCTCCTTGGACACTCGGAGATCACGTGCATTACCGCATGCACGTGTTTTTAGCCGACGTCGCCATCATCGTGAAGATCCTTTGCGCTACTCGCAACGGGAGAAGGATCGCTGTTAGCTCACTGATTTCACGCCACTACCCCACTGTCCCAAGGTACCTTGCTGTGCTACCCATGGCCGAGGAGTTCCAGACGACGTCGACGTTTCACCGATCAGACCCGACTTCCGCTTGTTGGACGACGTCACGAGGTTGGTTTCCATAACGAGTAGTAAAAACCCACACTGTAGCTAACCAAAACCTAATCTAAAATTTGTCAACGTGAATTAAAGTTATATTCTACGTCTTTAAAACGTTTCCCACCGTAGGAAAGATCGAAGAACGGACTATTTTTCTGTGCACATAGGGTGGACGTCGATCTAGACTGAACAAACATCAAAAACGTGACTTTTTGACTGATAGGTTAGTCCTGCCAAATTTAGAAACAAACCATAATAGGTTTGACCAAAAATCATGATCTGACATCGTCGTGATACTGTTTCAAACGGACCATCGCCGACGCGACGTTTCGACGGGACGCTCCGGACAGAGACGCACTCGCCACCGCAGGCAAGTGTACTCACTTGTACCTTCGGCCGTGTTTAGGCCTTAGACTTTTAGAACTGTTAAAATGTGAACAAAGAGAACCGGACGTGAAATGATAGCGTCTGAGACCCCCCTTGACATCTTAGACTTGACGACGAAGTCTAAGCACAACAACAACAACAACTGACATCTTAAGGTTATTCTGTGTGTGCGTGCGTGTGGACACCCTAGATTGAACTTTCCCTCAACTCTGTCATGTCATGTCACGAAAGCCTACGGGTGTTTCTGGTACCCTTCATGCAAGGGTGATCTCTGGTTGTCTTGTCTTGAGCACTTTGGGTGGAGGAAGATTGAGCGTTCCCTCGGCTTGGCGGGTTTGGCCACCCACAAACCGAAAGGCGTGAATCTCTCTTGTCACCCTCAGTCTTGTCTTGTCCTGTGCACTAAGTTGAGCGTTCCCTCGGTTGAGAAGGTGCTGACCGCCTTCTAACCGAAAGGCGTGAACCTCAGTGACACACTTCTTGTCTTGTCATGTCCGTGCACTAGGTTGATCGTTCCCTCTGTTGAGAAGATGCTGGCCGCCTTCTAACCGAAAGGCGTGAACCTCAGTGACACACTTCTTGTCTTGTCTTGTCTGTGCACTAGGTTGAGCATTCCCTCGGTACAGGCTGAAAGGCGTGAACCTCAATGACACACTTCTTGTCTTGTCTTGTCCCGTGCACAAGGTTGAGCGTTCCCTTGGTACAGACCAAAAGGCGTGAACCTTAGCGACACACTTCTTGTCTTGTCTTGTCTTGTCTTATCTTGTCCCATTTAGGTTAGTCCCGTAGTCGGTAGCACAAGCTACGGCTACAGCGTGTCGTGTTTACTTTCTTGCACCGTTTTAATTTATTTAACTGCCATGTTATAACCCCAGCATGTTAATCAACCAGTAAATCGTTGTTTTAAATTACAGTACACTTGTAGTAGAGTCTAACCCTCTTTTGTAGACTTTACCTGACGTACAGTTCCTTTTCTCTTGGGTGATGTACGTCAGGTGTTGAGACGGAGTACGTGGACGAGCTGGACGTACCCGAGTATGTGGAGCCAGAGGGTGTCGACCCGGAGTACGTACCTGACGAGGACCAGTCTTAGAGGTCCCTCACTGGTGCAGTTCAGAGTTTTTCCTACTTTCTAGTTCAGGTGCGTAGCACCGTTTACTCTTCTGCCTAGGTTGGGTGCTTGCACCAGTAGTTTACTTTCTACGTGTTGCCATGCTAGGCATTACTTCCTTTGTTAGACTCGTGTACTTCTGGATATCTACATGGAATAAAATGAATGCATTTCCTTTCAGTACTTTCTGTTGTTACGAATTTTTATATATGCAAGAACCTATTTGTTTCTATCTTTGGTACCTCCTACAGACGCTTATTGGGTCCGAGCTTCACAGCTCCGGCCCAAGCGGGCCTTAGTCACGCTTCGCGTCCGTAGTTTTGGGAAGCGGGGCATGACAGGTTTTAATGGTGGCCCATGCAGGTCTTGTAATTATAAAAGTTTGTAGCAATAGTATTACTCGCATTCATTTTTATTATCCAGTTATCGTGTACGAGTCTAATTTGGGTCTTCCTTGTCAATAGGATGGCAGGAAGACACAATACCCAAGCCGGGAGCTCAACGGATGGAGTTCCGGGAGACCAGGGCAGTGAATTCCTTTAGTTTCTGGGCCTCATGAGGGAGATGCTGGACGTGCAGCATTAATTGGTTCAGCAGTCCCATCAGGCTGCCCGAGCCGTCCAGGCTCCCCTGCCGCCACCTGCCCCGAGAGCTGCTCCAGGAGTGAAGCAGTTCAATGATCTTCAGTCGAAGACATTTTCTGGGAAGGAAGGACCGTTAGGTGCTGATGAGTGGATCCAGAGCACAGAGGAGAAGCTGGTAGCTGTGAAGATTCCTGAAGAGACCCGAGTTGAGATAGCGAAGATGCAGCTGATCGAGAATGCTAGGAACTAGTGGCGCATTGAGGAGAGGCGCCTGCAGAAGCCAGTGGAGTGGAAGACCTTCAGGTCGATGTTCAAGGAGAAGTATTTTCCCCAAGGCTGCTAAGAGGGAGCTGTTGAGCAGGTTCGTGGATCTGAAGCAGGGGGACATGACCGTCGATGAGTACGTGGCAGAGTTCAAGATGCTGAGTCGTTTTGCCCCTCATATGGTGAAGAAGGAAGAGAACCGAGCTGATCAGTTTCGTCAGGGACTGCGTCCGAAGATTCAAGCTTCCATGTCCTCGGCAGATTTTTCGACCATGGGAGCTGTGCTGAATGCCGTCAGGAATCATGAGATCGTGGCACGTCTACCTGATCCTTCTGATGATGGGGGAAAGCGACCGATGGTGCAGCATAGGACTTCTGCTAGGTCTATAGTGGGACCAGTTCAGTCAGTGCCTTTCAAGAGGCCAGGAGCACCTGCTCAGAGCCAGACCAGAGAGCGATGTCTTTTCTGTGGCAAGCTGGGACATCGTCAGAACAATTGCAGGAAGAGGCTGGGTTTGTGTCTGGCGTGTGGAGCCGCCACACAAGTTACTAGAGATTGCCCGAGGTATCGCCATGTGGAGGGCGGAGCATCAGTCCCACTGCAGAGTAAAGCACCTGCCCCTACCCAGAGAGGAGCTGTTGTCCGTGGAGCATATGTCATGACAGCAGTGGATGGCGTCATTGCAGGTAACTCCATAGTTTTAGTCTTTTATATTATAGCTTAGCTTATTTTTGGCTGCTTATGTATGTTTCAAAACTTTTTGTTTCCTTTCAAATCAAATCTTTAAAGTTTTGAAACTAGTCCACGAGATCACAACCCACCTATCTTCTCTCATCCATTACCACAACTCCACGCGTTTTCCCACATGTTATTTTTTTAAATATGTCTTTGGCCTTAAAATTTCTTTCCTCTTCTTTCCTCTTTGAAGTGTTATTTTCATTGTTGTTATAGTATTAGAACAGGTTATTATTGCTATAGGATTATGTTTGCGGGTAGGCTTAGAGTGAGGTGAGATTTGTCGTAGCGATGATTAATTGATTTTGAAACACAAGGATATTAGATTAGATTTCTTTGGAAGAAAGAATGAGGTGTCCAAGACTTATTTGTAATACCGATGTGTGACGGACTCAATGGAGAATTCTGGTCGGATGAAATTATATGCGTGGAGATGATAACTTATCAGACTTGAAAATTGGACGAGTGGTAGATAGGAGTAGCTACGGAGTATAGTATGATTTAGAGTGGTCATGAGAATGAGTAGAACAGTTAAATCATCAAGACTTGATCATTAAGTTGACGTGAGAAGACATTGGAAGTAACACAACATGTTGAGATGAATGGATAGTTAGGAAGACGGATTTTATAAGATTGGGAGATTAGATGATAGGGTAAGGATAGCTGTGGTTCGATGGTTCATTGATTAAGGAGAATAGATTCATGAGTCAATATGGGGGATGATACTTTGGGGACGAGATGATTGAAGACTGGTAGGTGATGGCGTGGATCTATAATCAGGTGCTAGGGTGTGATTCTAGATATAGCATTATCCAGTGGAGAGACGCGTTATGATGGATTATTGAGGAACGTCGTTTGAAGTTATAGGATTAGCGATCTTTATGTGTAGATATGAGAGTTTTGGGTATAGGATTAGATAGATAGTATTATTAATGTGGGTAGAATGTAACGGCCGCTTTCCAACCGTTCGTATTTTCTACGTGCACGTGTTTTATTTGGCTCTTTCTTGGTTTCGGTATATACAATGTGATATGCCGTTGTGACCGTATGGAAGTTTAGAATTTTATAGTAATTTTTGGGAACGTCATTCCACGGCTCGTTTTCTCGCAAAACAGCTTTGAATGGAAGGACGTTTTGGTCTTTGGCACCAATACTCAGTTCCCGATTTTACAATAAATTTTGGTAGGTGTAGCACGCGATCGGACCCCGTACTTCTCGTCTCCACGATCGTCCCGGTATTTTCGGATTATTTTTCTGATGCCCGTAGTGGACGATATCCCCTAATCAATTTGCAACCGTTGATTAGCCTCTAATCAATTTGAAATTCAAATCTAATCAAATCCTAATCAAATCTCATACGTATCATGGGAAATATTTCTGCCACTACCCTCACCCAACCTTTCTCCACTTTGTACACCTGATCGGCCCCGGATATACACCCGGAGAACGATTGTAGTTTTGCCGCAAGCGCACGGTCAAGTGGCGAGCGGGTATCGAACACGAGGAGGTGGTGTTGGCTCCAATCTATCCTAGGTTGGTTTGACTACGAATGTTTTATTGGTGGAGATGGTTATGGAATGATATAATGGAAATGGTGGTGGATGTCGGTGTCGGTGATAAAGAAGTCGGATAAAGTATCGATTCAAATTTAATACAATAAAAGAGTCTAGATCTAGGAAATCCCCACTACGGATCGTCATACATCATTGTAGATAGTAAATCTCAATATTACTAGGCTTGTGTTGGGGTGAACTAGTCGTAACTGAATAGAGAACCAAGCTCACGCTCTCGCGCTATTGCAGGTATATAGCAACCTAGGATAGGGCCCAATCTCTTGCAAACCCTAGCCTAAGCCGCTCGCATTAGGATCGACATCATCGTTCAATCGCCACTCGAGCCCACTCTCGTGCAAACTCGAGTTACGATCTAGGTTGTGATAGTTCGTATTCATCCAATCTCTTGCAAACGAATATGGATATAGATTTATAATAAAAATCCTAGCTTTGGTCCAATCTCTTGCAAACCAAGTCTAGAGAATCTCGATTATAAACCTAAATCGAATATCTAGGCCTTCCCATCGATTAGAATCCAATCTCTTGCAAACCCCAATCGATGGAAATCCCTAGCTATCCGTAATAAATCGATCACAACCTAACCTTCTAGCAATTCTAGCAATTTAGAAATTCATTCATCATAAATCTGAAATTAGATCCATAGGGTTCATCCCGATGCCCTAGAACAACAAATCTACTCAAGCATAGCAATAACGATATGAGAATCAATAAAAATCATTGCTTGCATACAAAAAGATAGAAAAACAAAGATTCAAATGACAAGAACAAAATACTTAGCTTTGATGAAGATCTTCAATCCAAATACAAGCTTTTAGATCCAAGAGGGGGCCTAGGGCATGGTCTAACCTCTAAAATAATCACTAAGAAAACATCATTCGAACCCCCTCTAATGACGGCTACAACCCCCTTATATAGCCTCCCAAAACCCTAGCAAATAACCCTAAAAACCCCCAAAATCATGCCCAAAAACAGCCCAGTCCGCAACTTAAAATCTGGGCCCGCCGCCACTCGGTCCGAGTGGCAATCTGACTCGGCCGAGTGGAAATTCCAGCACTGCAGCGTCAACTTGCAGAAATTCTCCAGATTTCATCCGACCTCCGATTGGTGCATTCTTGGCAGAGTTGGAACCATCATGAAGTCTAATATCCATAAAAAATCTAAGAAAAATACTTTGATTGCTGGAATGATAGCAGATTTCAAAATAGTGGAAGGCTGTCTGAAAATCTATGCATGTGTGTCATCCGCGTCACTCGGCCGAGTGGGATTCTTCACTCGGTCGAGTGGACTTCTCTACTCGGCCGAGTGATAGACCCTGTAGAAAAACAGTAACTTCGAGGTCCTCAGGTGTCTGTCTTCGGGGGTGGCTCGGCCGAGTAGCTTTCATCATTCGGCCGAGTGGTAATGTGTACTCGGCCGAGTAGGCCATCGACGGGTCTCTGGGAATCACAGTAGATTCGGCCTCTTCTCTGGAAAATTTCCCTGATGTACTCGGGCGAGTGAGCTTCCTCACTCGGCCGAGTAGGACTTTGTCATTCGGCCAAGTATACGCTAAAAAACATTGTGCACATATCCGTTCTGGTCGGCCGAGTGGGCTTTCTTGCTCGGCCGAGTGTGTGCTTCACTCGACCGAGTGGCATGATGTAAACACCCAATCTTCTCCATTTCTCATCCTCGTCGCTCCTATGAAGTTCCTTCTTCTTCCACTCATCCTCTATCACCGATAAGTCTGCAAATGAGCCGTGGGCGACACTCCGGAGTGGGTGCAAATCCTCTTGATCTCAAAATCACTCCGAATCGCTCCATATTTCCTGAAATACGACAAAAACAAGAAATCGTGAAAAGCAACGCAATATTGTCGAATAATCGTGAAAAACGCGATATGATCGATCAAAGTGGCATGCAAACATGTAGAAAAAGAGTGTAAAATATGGAGTGATCAAAATCCCCCAAGCTTACCTCTTACTCGTTCTCGAGGAAGATAAGTAGAGAGACGAACTCGGGAGATGAAAACAAAGGAAATGAAATGAAAAAAAAAGGAATACGAAGTGGAAGGGGGTCGTTAGATTATTCTCTCAGATCTCAAGCCATAAGTTACACATCACGATAACTTGGAAAATACGAATCACATGCTATAAGGATTTCATGTCTTACTTAAACATGGTACTTGCAAGCTTTTAAGAACAATAAGAGGGACTCTCTAAATTCATACAATCAATTCATATCCACATCACGCATTTCATAGAATTTAATATACAAATGTTGGAGATGCACTTTTCAATCAAAAGTTATAAATGAAGCATATAAGATACACACCAAGCATGCAATAGAGAATAGAATAGGAGTCATGGCATTCACATATTTAGTTCAAATCATGAAAAATCTCCATATCTAATATATTTTGCAAAGTCTAAGCATTATCGAATATTCCCATTCATACACGTCTCCACTCTAATGTCATACTCACTCATATGGTCAAATGAATTCACCCCCCAATCTTCGCTTGAGGCATCACATCTAAAGGAATATGATAGTGGAAAATGGGATTTTTACCTTAGTTTTCCCAAGTATTTTGTGGCTCCAATAATGAGATAAAGAAATATCTTTCTTTATTTTGGACTTTGTTTCTCATTTTTCTTTTTGGATTTTGTAGGAGCCATATGATTTGTATTTTTGTTTTTGGCTCCTTTTTGGCTTTTTGGACTTTTTTGGAGCTAGCTTTTTTTTGTAGGGTTTTTTTGGGAAATAGATGTGATATAAGTAGCTTTAGGAGGTGAACTCAAGTGACATGTAGAGAATAAAAAGATATATGTGGAGAAAGAAATAATGTAGCACTCGGTTCACTCTAAGATGTGCACGAACGGTTCAATAAAATAATACTTCAACTAAAACTCATATGTAAGCAAGGATATTCTCAATCATTTCAATAATAGTGAAGTCAAGCAGTAAAGTTTACAACCATATCAGGCATGCAACAGAAGGTGAATAAGACAATAAAACTGATGCTTCAGATATACTAATGATGTGTGGATCTTGGTGCATTTCCAACAAAAGCATACTAAACACTAATCCATACATTCAGTTTCAATTAATATCATGCATTCATGTAGATGAGTCATCAAAAGAAATAGATTTGCAAGCATATGTGAATAGCAAGACTATGAAATACTCTAAATAGCATGGCAAGGAATAATAAGTATCGTGATGGCTACTAAAGCAATAAGAGATATCATCATACAAAATTCATCTAGCGAAAGAAGAGAAAAGAAAAATAAAGAAATAGAAATAAAAATAAAAGAGAGGAAAGAAAAGAAAAACAAGCACACAACATGATGCATGAACACACATAAAAGGAAAATAAGATGGAAAATTCAAAAAGATGATGCAAAATTTTTAAAATTTTTAAAAACCCTAAAATAAAGTAAAAATGCAACTAATGTATCTAAATGGCATGGAAATGCACTCCCCCAAGCTTAAACTTCACATTGTCCTCAATGTGATCATAGTGAAAGAATATGAGGAACAACGATAATAATAAGGGGGTGAATGAAAAATGATGAAATGAATGACATGAAATCCTAATGCAACTACATGCAAATACAATGATGCATGAGAGCGCATTCCCCCAAGCTTATACCAAACAAACCTATTCAAATGACTTGACCAAAAATGTCATGGCTTTGCAAAGCGTGATCAAGTCAAACGAATAAGAAAGTAAGGTTTCACTTGAAAAAAAATGCTCGATGGTGGTGAGCAAAAGGATGTGACACATCAAAATATGAAGAGGGCAATTAATATATATAATGGGTTTGGGGTGTAAAAATTTTTGTTGCCGTCATATGAGGTGATATTTATTCACGCAAATCTATACGGTCCTCTCGCTGTCGAGAGGATTCGAGTTTATTGAAAGCATAAAATTTTACGCTATTGCTACACTACTGGATTGATATCATCTATAGCAAAAGACAGATCTAGTATCTTTGCCGGTGCAGGCAATTGCTCCAACTGCTCCTTCCGTGGCTCTGCCAGACGCATATGTCCATGGACTCCAACGAACTCCAGTAATGCATCCTCCAGCATTCCCACAAGGACTCCACCTGTACCCTGCAGAGAATAGGATGCATCAGTTCGCCGTAGAAAATTCACCCTAGTAATAAAAGTATCCCAAAGAGGATCATCTATAGAAATATATGAAATAAATAATGGTAGACGATACTTCCCTGGGAATAATCCAATATCCTCCCATGTTGTGATAGTTGTCTCTATGGTGTCCTCTCTAAGCTGCTCAGGTAAATCTAGATCATAGGTGTGGACCTCCTCGACAGGCTCATCAAACTGTGACACATCCAAGCATACCTCTGATCCATAATCGTACGTGCACTGCAAAAGGTATGACGTGTCAAAAATATCTGAATCAAAATAAATATCGAATGGAATACATGATTCAGAAATGGAGTGGGTAAAAATATCTCCCTGAGTGGGAGCAATAGGCTCTGTGGGATAGTCCTCTGCGTCAGTGGAAGGATGAGGTGGCTGCGGAAGCTTTAATGGAGGAGGGTAGTGCTCGGGATCCTCATGAATGGCTGTGTCCTCGTCCTGATGCACGACCTCCTCGATGATAAGCTCTGGCTCCATGTGTAAGGCCTCCTTAAAAGCATGCTTCGGCTCTGCGAGGTAAATAACATCAATGTCTTCTACATCTGAATCATCTCCATCCATCCACTCATCGTATGGACTAGCTGTGTCTGTGGGTGGGGGAGTGACGACGGTGAAACCCGGCTCTGTAGCAACACGCCCTGAGTACCTCATCGCAGTTCTCTCATCAGAAGTGGTTGCGTCTGTGCCTGGTACCGTTGTCTCCTCAGATGTGGAAGCATCAATGTCCTCAGCCTGCCGTCCAAGAATCTCATCCAGATACGCATAAAAATGTGTAGTCCATATAATCACAGCCTCAGTGGAAGGTAGAGGTGGCTGCGGAAGCTCAATTGCAGGTGGGCAAGACTCTGGATTTATCTGAATGAAGTTGCCCTCGTACCATAGTGCTGCCTCAGTAATATAATGCTCTGGCTCCGCATGTGATGCCTCCTCGTGAACTAGCAATGTAGGCTCTCTCTGGCATGGTGATGCTGGCTGCTCATGTGTGTCAACTTGTGGAGAAGCATCATGTGGAGGGGAATGCCCGCGAGCAATCCAAAAATTTAATCTATCTCCCTCAAGACTGACATGTATGTCCTCCTCAATTGTTCCTGTGGCTGAAACATGGTTCATATCAAAATCTGCAAATCGTAGATCAAATGCATCACCTGCTGTAATGCTCTCTGAACCGGTGAACCTCACTGACTCCAAGAGGCCCTCCAATAAGTTCTGAAATGCTTCCTCCTCAAAATCTGTGGTCCACATAATACCATCCATAACACCTGATAAACAAAGATAAATACCTGGAGAAAAATATCAGTGGCTCAAAAGAATATAGAAATGGTAGTAATGGTGGCGGGGTGAAAATTTCCTTTTTGTTAAAAAAAATTTTCGTAGTCTAATCAACCTAATTGTGACAAATTGGCACCCAACGGGAAACACCTCCCCGGCAACGGCGCCAAAAACTTGATCGACCCGGAACGCAACCCAAGAAAGACCTAGCTACGGCGCAAATTGGACGGAGATAAATCCCCGGCAACGGCGACGAGAACTTGGTCGGCCCCGGATACGCACCCGAAGAACGATTGTAGTCTTACCGCAAGCGCACGGCAAAGTGGCGAGCGGGTATCAAACTCAGGGAGGGACAATGACAGTGTCTTCTTCTAATCACCTAGCTATCGAAATGGTCAAGAATAATACGGGGTAGAGTTGTCATAATCGTTTGTATATTTATAGAAATATCAATGGAATAAAGTGCCTAGGGATAGGGAATCCCTGCTACGAACCATATCTCATCGTTATGATTCGTAGGTTGAATCATTGCTAGACTTGAATTTTAGATGAACTAGTCGCAACTAAATGTGGAACCAAGCTCACGCTCTCGTGCTATTGCCGGTCTATAGTAAACCTAGGTTAGGGCCCAATCTCTTGCAAACCCTAGCCTAAGCCGCTCGCATTAGGATCGACATCATCGTTCAATCGCCCCTCGAGCCCACTCTCGTGCAAACTCGAGTTAGGATCTAGGTTGTGATAGTTCGTATTCATCCAATCTCTTGCAAACGAATATGGGTATAGATTTATAATAAAAATCCTAGCTTTGGTCCAATCTCTTGCAAACCAAGTCTAGAGAATCTCGATTATAAACCTAAATCGAATATCTAGGCCTTCCCATCGATTAGAATCCAATCTCTTGCAAACCCCAATCGATGGAAATCCCTAGCTATCCGTAATAAATCGATCACAACCTAACCTTCTAGCAATTCTAGAAATTTAGAAATTCATTCATCACAAATCTGAAATTAGATCCATAGGGTTCATCCCCATGCCCTAGAACAACAAATCTACTCAAGCATAGCAATAACGATATGAGAATCAATAAAAATCATTGCTTGCATACAAAAAGATAGAAAAACAAAGATTCAAATGACAAGAACAAAATACTTAGCTTTGATGAAGATCTTCAATCCAAATACAAGCTTTTAGATCCAAGAGGGGGCCTAGGGCATGGCCTAACCTCTAAAATAATCACTAAGAAAACATCATTCGAACCCCCTCTAATGACGGCTACAAACCCCTTATATAGCCTCCCAAAACCCTAGCAAATAACCCTAAAAACCCCCCAAAATCATGCCCAAAAACAGCCCAGTCCGCAACTTAAAATCTGGGCCCGCCGCCACTCGGTCCGAGTGGCAATCTGACTCGGCCGAGTGGAAATTCCAGCACTGCAGTGTCAACTTACAGAAATTCTCCAGATTTCATCCGACCTCCGATTGGCGCGTTCTTGGCGGCGTTGGAACCGCCATGAAGTCTAATATCCATAAAAAATATGAGAAAAATACTTTGATTACTGGAAGATAGCAGATTTAAAAATAGTGGAAGGCTATCTGAAAATCTGGGCATGTGTGTCATCCGCGTCACTCGGCCGAGTGGGATTCTTCACTCGGTCGAGTGGACTTCTCTACTCAGCCGAGTGATAGACCCTGTAGAAAAACAGTAACTTCGAGGTCCTCAGGGGTCTATCTCCGGGGGTGGCTCGGCCGAGTAGCTTTCATCATTCGGCCGAGTGGTAATGTGTACTCGGCCGAGTAGGCCATCGACGGGTCTCCGGGAATCGCAGTAGATTCGGCCTCTTCTCTGGAAAATTTCCCTGACGTACTCGGGCGAGTGAGCTTCCTCACTCGGCCGAGTAGGACTTTGTCATTCGGCCGAGTATACGCTAAAAAAACATTGTGCACGTATCCGTTCTGGTCGGCCGAGTGGGCTTTCTTGCTCGGTCGAGTGTGTGCTTCACTCGACCGAGTGGCATGCTGTAAACACCCAATCTTCTCCGTTTCCCTCCTCGTTGCTCCTATGAAGTTCCTTCTTCTTCCACTCATCCTCTATCGCCGATAAGTCTGCAAATGAGCCGTGGGCGACACTCCGGAGTGGGTGCAAATCCTCTTGATCTCAAAATCAATCCGAATCACTCCATATTTCCTGAAATACGACAAAAACAAGAAATCGTGAAAAGCAACGCAATATTGTCGAATAATCGTGAAAAACGCGATATGAGCGATCAAAGTGACATGCAAACATGCAGAAAAAGAGTGTAAAATATGGAGTGATCAACACCCCTCACTCTCTCTCTCTCCTAGTCACCACCCCACTTACACACCCCTTCATGAGTTGAATAGCATAACATCTCCTTAAAACATGCAACCAAATAACCCTAGGCAAAAACTCACGGTAAACCCATCAAGCCGCCATTTCCTCTTCCCTTGCGCCGCCTCCCTGCCTCCGGCGAGGCACCGTCAGACCACCCCAACTCCGGCCATCTTCCTCCCTTCCCTCTCCTCTCTCCCCTGAAACCCATCAAAACAACCCCCAAAACCCAGTTTTGGACAGCAGCCGCACATGAGCATTACATGGTCGACCGCTGCCCCTCCGGTGATCTCCGGCGGCTGCCACCGCCTCCGTCGGATCCCTCTCGATCTCCCCTAACATCTGCAACCTCCCTCCTCTCATCTCTCTCCATTGAAACCCCTCAAAACTCCATGAAAACACACAAAAAGGATAGCCATTCCCAGATTTGTGCGCCGCCGGAAAAAACGGCCGTCGTCGCCGCTCCGGCCACCCCCTCGGGCGACCACCACACCCGATCAACTCCTCTCTGACCCCCCGAGTATCTCCAAATTCCCTTACCCTTTTTCCACGTCTCGATCTCCTCGAAAACCCCGTGGAACTCAGATCTAGCCGATGTTTTTGACAGTTTGCGCGTCGCCACTTTAAACTCGCACTCATCGGTCATCCGGCCACCTACGATGACCATCCTACCGCCGTTGGACTCCTATCAAACCCATCTACTCCTCACACTCATAGCCCACCTGTAGCTCCGGGAACCCTCGTCGGAACACGCCATATCGGCTGTTTTTGACAGATCTGGAAGCTGAACTTCAATGCCGGCTCACGATCACCTCCGACCACCCCCGGCATAAACTCCACCGCCATTGGCTTCGTCTTGAAGTCCTTTCACTTCTGAAACTTCCCGTTGTCACTGTTCATCACTGGAATTCTGCTGAGACGCGCGACAACGAACGTTGCGTGAATCTGTCCTCCCCGGCTTCTCACGGTCACCCACCGCCGTACGCTCACGCCGTCGGCCACCCACCGGGCCGAGCATCTTTCACTGGTCCTATTTCATCTATTGACATCCTCCTTGGACTCTCAGAGATCACGTGCGTTACCGCACGCACGTGTTTTTTTCCGACGTCGCCGTCATCGTGAAGATCCATTGCGCTACTCGCAATGGGAGAAGGATCGCTGTTAGCTCGCTGATTTTGTGTCACTACCCCATTGTCCCGAGGTACCTCGCTGTGCTACTCGCGGATGAAGAGTTCCAGACGACGCCGACGTTTCACCGATCAGACCCGACTTCCGCTTGTTGGACGACGTCACGAGGTTGGTTTCCATAACGAGTAGTAAAAACCCACACTGTAGCTAACCAAAACCTAATCTAAAATTTGTCAACATGAATTAAAGTTATATTCTGTGTCTTTAAAACATTGCCCACCGTAGGAAAGATCGACGAACGGACTATTTTCTGTGCACATAGGGTAGACATCGATCTAGACTGAACAAACATCAAAAACGTGACTTTTTGACTGATAGGTTAGTCCCACCAAATTTAGAAACAAACCATAATAGGTTTGACCAAAAAGCGTGATCTGACATCGCCGTGATACTGTTTCAGACGGACCATCGTCGATGCGACGTTTCGACAAGACGCTCCGGACAGACGACGCACTCGCCACCGCAGGCAAGTGTACTCACTTGTACCTTCGGCCGTGTTTAGGCCTTAGACTTTTAGAACTGTTAAAATGTGAACAAAGAGAACCGGACGTGAAATGATAGCGTCCTGGACCCCCCTTGACATCTTAGACTTGACGACGAAGTCTAAGCACAACAACAACAACAACTGACACCTTAGGGTTATTCTGTGTGTGCGTGCGTATGGACACCCTAGATTGAACTTTCCCTCAACTCTGTCATGTCATGTCACGAAAGCCTACGGGTGTTTTTGGTACCCTTCATGCGAGGGTGATCTCTGGTTGTCTTGTCTTGAGCACTTTGGGTGGAGGAAGATTGAGCGTTCCCTCGACTTGGCGGGTTTGGCCACCCACAAACCGAAAGGCGTGAATCTCTCTTGTCACCCTAAGTCTTGTCTTGTCCTGTGCACTAGGTTGAGCGTTCCCTCGGTTGAGAATGTAATGCCCTACAAGCTACTGCACAAGTACTAGAGGGGGGTGAATAGTACTTTAAAAATAACAAGGAGTATAATTCCTAATTATAGTGCAAACAACTACCAAATCAATTTGCGGAAGCTTAAATTGAATGACAACAACAAAAATAACAATGCTAACAAAAGATGTTACTGGGTTCGGATCCACCCAAGTCTCTCCGACTTGTTCCCGGTGATCCTACGTCCCAACCACCCGGATCCCCTCCGGATACTTAGGTTAGAAACCCTAACCCAAGATTTCCACTATGATATCTTGTGAAAAACCTTCACAAGATCAAATCATACATGCAATGGCAATAGTGAATCCCACAACCCGGGATCACAACCTTCTCTCACAACCGAGAGAATCAATAAGCAATATAAATAAGTTTATAATGAAATAAACAATCTTACCACAAAATCATATACCTTGAGTTTTCTTACCAAATAGGTGCAAGGAAGGATTTGAGGAAGATGAAGTCACCAAGACCTAGCACCAAAGAAATGACCAGCAATGGGTGCCTAGGAGTGATTTGGAGACTTGAATCAAGCTAGAGCTTGAAGGGCTCACCAAGAACAAACTTCTCTCAAGATGGATTCTAGATCTAGAATGTGAGAGAATGGATTTCTTGTGAGGAAGAGAGCTTTAGAAATGAGTGAGAATGGCTATCTCTTTCAATCTCAATGAATCTCTTAATGGCAGCTCTAACCTAGAGAGAAATGACCTAGGTTCATATTTATAGGGTCCCATAAAAACAAGTTAGGTCAATTTCCAACGGATAGAAATCTGAGGCAACTAATCGGTCAAAGAACAACCACTGACCGACTAGTTCATCAACTAGTCGGTCAGTCAAACAACATGGACCAACTAAGTGAAGAACTGAGAAGAGATAGAAATTCAGACCTAGAAATCTAGTCGGTCCAAGAAGACTTTCTGACCGACTAGTTTCACAACTAGTCGGTCAGTCAGTGAACGTAGACCAACTAAGAGGCAAAAACAAATAGTCAGAATACAAATTGACTTAGTCGGTCCAAGAACAAAAGTTGACCGACTAGATTATCAACTAGTCAGTCACTAAACTTTCTTAGACCGACTAACGATAAACAGTAGCTTAGGAGAAATTTGGCATGTACAGTAAATCACAACTAGTCGGTCAAAGAAGCATCACTGACCGAATAGTTCACAAACTAGTCGGTCGGTGAGTCAACGTAGACCGACTAACTGTAAACAGTACTGAACAAGAAAAGATTAACTCAAACTAGTCGGTCCAAGAAGCTCTGCTGACCGACTAAATCACCATCTAGTCGGTCAGTACTTCTTCTTGTACCAACTAACATGCACAAACAAGTCCGAATCGAAGCGCGATGCTTCGAGGAAGTTAGAGTGGACTTGTACTAAGATCCTAGAGCTACGATACGAGCGTTATGAAGATAGAATCGTAAGATATACTCAAGGCTTAACATTCTATAGATCGAAGCAAAAAGACTATAAATAAAACCTTAATGAACGGTCTTCGAGAGCTTCGATCAATTCTTCATGACTTCCAAAATGGTCCAAGAGAGCTTTAGGCAATGAATACGATCTTTGAGAAGTCTTGAGATGTCGCTTTGATTGTTCTCGTGAATTTGGCGACGATCTCCAATACTGCGCTCACAAATTGTTAGTTCATGAATTATTTATGTTTGCTCATCATCCAAAACCAAATCCGGGGAGTCCAATATTCAACATTCTCCCCCTTTTTGGTGATGACAAACCAACATAAATAATAATCAAAAGTAATGATTCAAATGTAAAATACTTACTCCCCCTGCATTGATGACACGTTAATTCCAAAATGAATATATATAAATTGCATCAATCAGACGAGTAAGATATCTAACAAGAATCGATTTTTGAAATATCGGATTTTGAAAATCCTTATATATATCTTAACTCCCCCTGAATCTAACACATCAAATTAGATTCTTGGAAATTGAGTTAAATTTTCATTTGACCTATTTATTATCATTATCTCTCCCCCTTTGGCATTATCCCAAAAATGGGGGGCATACAACGACAACAACTAGGAAAAGGAAAATCCAACATCGGGAGTATTAGATATTGACGATGAACCTAATTGACACAAAGGGAAAAGTGATGAAAACAAGTCAAGGTGTGCCAAATTGTCCATTATCAAAAAGCGATAATTAAAATCATCAAAAATACCAAATATTTATTCATTTATTGAATAAAGAAACATACTCTCCAATATTCAATATTCTTGGTTAAATTTGTGCATGGAAAACAATTCTATACAATCATAGAAATATAATCTATTTAACCAAGTTTTTAAGCGACGAGCGACGATTTCACATATCATAGACAATGAATGAAAATTAAATGTGCACGACGAAGTAAAACAAAGAGAACATCGATGTATATATATATAAAGACATCATGAGTACATCCAAAAAGATATCGACTACATCATATCAAATGCAACAGACCATGTATATCAACATCAAAATAGAAAATACATCATTCATCATCATCATCATCATCACCCAAAAACATCAAAATACAACACCGACATCCATATAACCAAAATACATCAAAACAACCCCAACACTCCATCCTAACCCAAAATACTCTCAATAAGATGCATCATCCAAAGATCATAGGAGAGGCCTCGAAACAGATGGTCACAAGGAAGTGGCTGGATCTGCAGTCTCCGTGGGTCCAGTCAAAGGAGTGGACTCAGGCTCTGCAGGGAGGAGAGGCGTGTCAACAGACGG
Source organism: Scilla litardierei (assembly GCA_030789695.1). Classification (NCBI taxonomy): domain Eukaryota; kingdom Viridiplantae; phylum Streptophyta; class Magnoliopsida; order Asparagales; family Asparagaceae; genus Scilla; species Scilla litardierei. Next base: position 510,827,399 of record CM061142.1, on the reverse strand, counting down.
GATCGTCGGGGCAGGGGTGGAGACATCGACGACTAGCTCAACGGCTGGGGTCTTAACAGGAACAACAGCAGGCAAAACAGGAGGAGGGTCGTCAGCAGGTGCAGCAGCAGCATCAGAAGTCTGATCCACTGGTGCAGAAGTCTCAGGAGCACCGGAAGAGGTGCCAGCATCAGGAGCAGATGTGGTAGCAGCAGCAGTGGCCTCATCGCCACGAGCCAAGGAGGTGACCAGCTCATCAATATCCTCGTCGTCCATCTCCTCATCCTCAGAAACAGGAGGAGGAAGCTGGACGCCCATCAAACTAGCCATACGGCAGACGACCTCCTCGGTACGAGCCAAACGCGACTCGTGCCGACGAAGCAACCGAACGACATCGTCAAGAGTGGTGGTAGGAGGAGGGACTGAAGCAGCTGAAGGGGTAGCCTGAGATGCAGAAGGTGTCGACCGCTGCACGTGACGGAGTGCCGCAAGAGATTTCTTGACGGCCGTCGCGTTCAGAGGAGGACCAAGGGGACGCTCATCATCAGGGGGCAAGGGGACACCGAATCGACGGAAAACCAAGGTCAGGAGACAAGGATATGGGATATGCGCAGATTTAGTGGTCTTGCGAATACACTCGAAAGAATCCATCTTATCGAGTATAATGCGAGCCCAATTAATCTCGCTACCCATAAACAGAGCGTAAATCAATTTCAGAAACGGCTGAGATGGAAGTGAAGAAGATCCATACTTGGGAAGAAGGCAGGATTTCAAGATCAGGTTAATCACCCAAGCATTCGGCTTGAATGATTTCGAAGGGACTCCTATGAAGGCGGGGGGGATAACCTGGAAGATTTTGCCTAGGGTCCGCTGATCGAGGGAGGAGATATCGTCAACAGAGATGTCAGACGGGAGGAGGCCACACGACGAGCAACCTATCAACTCCCCCAAGATTTCTGCCGTGAGGACTATAGGAGTCCCCAAAATAGAAGTCTCGATGGAGTGAGACTCACCGTACTGGCCCCGGACACGATTGGCATAGAATAATTTGACCAAGCAAGGATAGGGTCTAGGGTTCGCCTTAGGGTCGAATCGAATGTAGTCCAATAGGCCACTATAGGAGAGAAGATCTGCAAGGCCAAGAAAATCAGAAAACTGAACGTAATGCTCCAACAGCAGTGGGCAGTGCTCTATACGGTTGTACGCTGCGAGACACTGAGGGTCGTCGCGGCACAACGATATATCTACACCGCCGACTGGCATAGGAGCTTTACCCTTAGCCTTACGGGGCTTAGGAGGAGGTGGAGGAGGGGGTGGAGTAGGTGCCTTCTCGGGATGTTCAGGAGTGTATTCTTCATCGGAATCATCCTCGGAATCACTAGCTGAACCCTCACCGGGAGGAGTGGGTGCACGGAACTTCTTGGGTTTAGGTTTAGACTTAGAAGATTGGCCGGTAGGTTTAGGCTTGGACGTCCTCTTCCGCTTCAACGGAGTTGAAGACGAAGAGGGGGGTCGAGTGGTCTTGGCCCTACGCTTAGGAGGGGTCGAAGCGGTCGGAGCATCTACGGTCATGGGGGATGCCCCAGAAGATGTAATCGGGAGTCTCGTTCTTGCCATGATCACGGCACAACGAGTACAAACAAGCGACAGGATAAGATCAAAGATCCTAACACAAACCCTAGAACCTAAGACACAAACTAAGCACAAAGCCCTAAGATAAATTTCGAAACCCTAGAGCCTAGAAGTGAAAACAAGATCTAGAATAAACCCTAGGGATGCAAAATGAGATTTAGGAAGGAGGGAGATACCTAGGGGAGTGGTCGACGGCGACGGACGGCGGAGATGGCCGGAAAAGTCGTCGGAAAACGACGGGAAGACGAAGGGTCTCGATCGGGTTTAGGGGGTTTTTCGAGCTGGGGAACGAAAACAAACCGACTAAATGAAGAAACGATCGGATAAAATTAGATTAAGTCGGTCGGGAATGCGAAAAGACGCGACTGCCCTAGAGCACTTAGTCGGTCACAGTTCAAGCACTGACCGACTAGATTACGATCTAGTCGGTCGGTCAATGAGCTTAAACCGACTAAGTCGAAACAGAGGCAAACAGAAAATTCTAGGGCTAGAGTTAGTCGGTCACAGTATAATCACTGACCGACTAGTTTTCAATCTAGTCGGTCGGTAAGAGAACTGTGACCGACTAAAAGAAGTCAATGACAGGAGAAAGTTAAAGCTTGAACTAGTCGGTCTGAGTTCACTAGCTGACCGACTAGATGAGCATCTAGTCGGTTGGCTGATGAACTGAAACCGACTAGAAGAGTCCAAAAGTTGATAAATGAGTTCTCTTCATAAAAACACTTGGATGAAACATCTTAACCCTCTCATAAGTCATCTAAACTACCCCATTAAACGTCAAAATCTTAAATACGACATTCAAATAAGAATTCGAGCAAAAATTCAAACATATCACATAAAATCCCTAAAAATTCAATAAATCTAGCATGAACGAAATATCGCGAAATATAATAGCATGTAAGATAATTGAATGAGATATGAATCCTATATCTCGGATTCACCCATAATCCCCAATTCTCGACGCAACCGCACAAAGGAGTCCTCCTTTAGGGGTTTCGTGAAAATATCGGTGATTTGCTTTTGGGTTTCAACGTACACTAATATGATGTCCTTTTTAGCAACATGATCATCTAAAAAATGGTGTCGGACATCTATGTGTTTAGATCGGGAATGGTGCATCGGATTCTTTGAAAGACAAATAGCACTTTGGTTATCCACCATGATAGGGCTAGTATCACAATGAATACCAAAATCCTTCAGTGTGTGTCTCATCCAAAGAACCTGGGCACAAGCGGCACCGGCGGCTATGTATTCCACCTCGGTGGTTGAAAGTGATACCGAATTTTGCTTCTTGGAAAACCAAGAGACAAGGGAATTTCCTAGAAAATGGCAAGTGCCACTAGTACTCTTCCTGTCGGATTTGCATCCCGCATAATCAGCGTCACTATATGAGACTAACTCATATGTGCTAGATTTCGGATAAAGTAATCCAAAATCTAAAGTGTAACTTAGATAGCGAAAAATACGTTTAACCGCTACTAAGTGAGAATCCTTAGGTTGAGACTGATAACGAGCACAAATACAAACGGCAAACATAATATCGGGCCTACTTGCGGTAAGATAAAGTAAACTACCTATCATACCTCGATATAGACGAATGTCTACATCTTTTCCGCCCGTATCTTTATCAAGATGCGGTGTAGTGCTCATAGGAGTCTTTTTCCCGGAGGCATTCTCCATTCCAAATCGCTTTAGCAACTCCACCGTGTACTTCGTTTGGTGGATGAAGATTGCATCGTTCAATTGGCGAATTTGGAGACCTAAGAAATATTTGAGTTCGCCCATGTGGCTCATCTCAAATTGTTCCTTCATAACATTAGAAAACTCTTCGCAAAGAGTGAAGTTAGTAGCACCGAAAATGATATCATCAACATAAATTTGAACTAATAAAATATCATTATTCGCATGCTTAACAAAAAGTGTAGAATCGGCTTCGCCATTTTAAAATTCAAATCCAAAAGAAAATTCTTTAGGCGATCATACCAAGCTCGAGGAGCTTGTCTCAAACCATAAAGAGCTTTCTTTAGTTTAAAAACATGATTTGGAAATTTTTCATTTACGAAGCCCGGAGGTTGAGAAACGTAAACTTCCTCAACAACATCTCCGTTTAAAAATGCACTTTTAACATCCATTTGAAATAATTTAAAATTTTTATGGCATGCAAAAGACAATAATAGTCTAATTGATTCTAATCTAGCTACCGGAGCGAAGGATTCTTCGAAATCGATACCTTCCTCTTGGCGATAGCCTTGAGCTACTAACCGAGCTTTGTTCCGGACGACGACTTGGTTTTCGTCGGTTTTGTTCTTGAAGATCCACTTTGTCCCTATGACGGTGTGGTTCTTTGATGGCAAAGGAACAAGCTCACATACCTCATTCCTCTCGAATTGAATGAGCTCCTCCTCCATGGCAAGGATCCAAGCACTATCTTCGCACGCTTCAACTATATTCTTTGGCTCTATCGATGAGGCAAAGGCACAATTGGCGAAGTGGTGGACTTGCGATCTCGTCTTGACACTATCATGAATATTGCCAATGACTTGCTCATGGGGATGATCGCGAATGGTATGAAGCTGCTTGGGAATACCTTGATCACTAGGCACATTCTCAACAACTTCATTAGTCGGGTTAGTATCAATAGAATCAATTGAATCAATAGACTTAGAATTTTCAAATGAATCACATAAAACATCCATAGAGTCATCACCATTTGAAATTCTAGGAGAAATAAAATTCTCATTAAAAGAGACATGAAGTGATTCCTCGATCGTAGAGGATCTTTTGTTGTATATCCGGTAGGCTTTGCTACGAGAGGAATACCCAACAAATATCCCCTCATACGATCTCGGATCAAACTTGTCCAAATTATCATATGTGTTTTTAATAAAACATTTTGCGCTGAAAACACGAAAATGTTTAACTTGAGTCAATCTACCAAACAACAATTCATAACAAGTTTGTTTGGTGCCGGGCCTCAAAAGTATTCTATTAAACACATAACAAGCGGTGTGTACCGCTTCCGCCCAAAATTGATAACCAAGTTGACTATCTTCGAGCATAGTGCGAGCACACTCCACAAGCGTTCTATTCTTCCTCTCAACAACACCATTTTGAGGAGGTGCGCGAGGGAAAGAAAACGTGTGAGTAATTCCAAGATCATCACAAAAATTTGAGAAAGACTCATTCTCAAATTCACCCCCATGATCACTACGAATAGTGACAATGGTGGTTCCGATGAGATTTTGTACTTTCTTCACAAATATTGTGAAGTTTTCAAAAGCTTCATTTTTATTACATAAGAAAAATACCCATGTAAATCTAGAATAATCATCGACGATGACAAGTCCATATCTTGCATTTCCTAAGGAAGCAACTCTAGTTGACCCAAATAAATCTAGATGTAATAGCTCTAGTGGCCGTTTCGTAGAAATGCTTTTCTTAGGTTTAAATGAAGATTTAGGAAGCTTGCCACGTTGACAAGAATCACAAAAACTTTTCTTTTCAAAAACGAGCTTCAGAAAACCTTTAATGGAATTTAATTTTGAAAGCTTATAAAGTGTTCCAAAGTTCACATGTCCAAAGCGTCGATGCCATAAGTGTTGTTCACTTGTGTTGGCAACGAGACATTGTTCATATGACTTGGGAAGATCCAAAATATAAATATCTTTATGGCGTGTGCCGGAAAATAATAACTTATTATTATCATTTGAAATATGACACAATCCTTTCGCAAAGCTAACTTTGTAACCTTTGTCACAAAGTTGTCTTATTGAAATAAGATTATGATTTAAACCATTAACTAGATAAACATCACTAATTAAGGGTTTAGACGGGTTACCCACTTTACCAACACCGACGATGGTTCCGCTCTCGTTGCCTCCAAATATGGCGCGGTTTCCATTTGCAATGGGAACTACTCCGGAGAGCAATTGAGCGTCACCCGTCATGTGTTTTGAACACCCGCTATCGAGTATCCAATTCCCTTTGGAGCTAAATTTAAATTTGTCGCTCCTTTTCTTTTTCTTTTCCTTGAGTACCTAAAGATAGAAAATTTCATATCATGGTACCCAAGGTCATTGGGTCCTCAAAGGTTATACCTTTGGAAGCCAAGTCCAATTAGACTTAGACTTCCCCACATAATTTCTACTATGCACAACATCCGAAAAATAAGCATTCATATATACTTGTTTTTCATCCATGCTTGTGTCCTTTGGGCTCCAAATAGTGAAAATCTTGGGAGCCCTCATCCTATTGGGTGCATGCATGCGACGTTGATTTCTACGTGATGCATGTTGTGGATAGGCATACGGAACATGATGGAATGGTGCATGACGAGAATTATTCATATGATGAGGTGGGTGAACATATGCATGTGTAGGAACACGTGCGTGAGGGTGTCTCACATGGTGTGCACGTGCCCGAGAATGTGTTGCATAAAAATCATCATATGTGTGAGACGGTGGAGTAGGACGTGTGTTCCTACGTGGCATGGTATTGGTGTACATATAAGCATGCCCCTTCTTTGGAGGTCCACCCAAAGTGGGTTTCTTTCCGAAAGAGGGTGTGGACGAGGTGGAAGCACCATTGGTAGAAGAACTACCAATAGAGTGTTTGCTACCACTCGTAGAGTCACCGGAAGTTGGCCTAACAAAAGTAGTGGCCGCTTTGGATGGACATCCCATCGTATACCCCAAACCAATGTGGTGATTGGCCGGAAGTAAGTCACTTAGGATTTTATCCAAATGGTCCTTACCCTTATTGAATTTACTAATTCGGCCTAATGTGTTCTCATATTTCTCTTTGAGAGAACGCATAGAAGTATCCAAGTTGGATACTTGTGATGTGAGCACATAAACACGAGATTTAAGATTCTCGTTCTCAATACTCAAAGTCGAGTTTTGAGAAGTTAAATCCGCTATCCTATGTTCTTCCGGATCATCAATGCTAACATGTTCAAGTTTAGATTTGAGATTAACAATCTCATTTCTTAACTCTTCAACAACGGTGTCGTTGTTGGTGATGATAGTCTTAGGCGAGGTTTGAATGCTAGCTAGGTCATCTTTTACTTTAGTATATCTATTTACTAATTTAGTGTATTTAGACCATAAATGAGAGTTAGCATCCCTAAGATCATCCATAGTTACCTCATCGCCTTCGTCGTCGCTATCATTGGAGGAGGAAGATCCTTGATCATGCTCCTCTCTTGCCATGAAGCACATGTGCGCTTGCTCCACTTTCTCATCGTCCGACTCTCCGCTTGAGGAATCCTCGGAGTCGGTGAATGTTGCTCTGACAAGTCCCTTTTTGTACCCCTTTTTGTACTTCTTGGACTTGTCGAACTTCGGCTCCTTCCACTTCTCCTTTTGCTTGTTTTGAGGACAATCCGCTTTGATGTGTCCTGGCTTATTGCATTTAAAGCACAAAGGTGGAGAGGCATTAGTAGAAGTAAATTTAGATTTTTGTTTGAAGTTACCCTTTCGGAAGAAGCGATTGAACTTCTTTGCCATGAGTGCAATGGATTCCATGTCCATTTCTTCTTCCGAGTCCTCATCATCGGTAGAGGTGGATGAAGCCGCCTTGAATGCAATCGCCTTTTTCTTAGGCACGTCTTGGTTCAAATAGGACTTCATCTTTTCTTGTAACTTCACCTTGCTATCTTTGCGTACCTCGTATGACATCAAAGTCCCCATCAATTGAACTACGGTATACTTATTCATGTCATTACCTTCCTCGATGGCGAAGGTACGTTTCTCCCAAGAAGAAGGAAGTCCTTCGATAAGCTTCGAGCACTTCTCCTTTTGGGTGTAGGATTTGCCGAGAGCCTCTAACTCGTTTATTATGTCAACGAAGCGAGCGTAATATTCCTTCATCTTCTCACCCTGTTGCATATGAAACATTTCGTAACCTTTGTTTACAACTACGAGTTTAGAGTCTCTTACCCTACTCGTCCCTTCATGTAGAATGAGGAGGGAGTTCCAAATTTGATATGCACTCTTACATGTGCATATCTTATTGAAGTCCTCGGGCTCCAATGCGCATTGCAAGGCGTTCATTGCCTTGGCATTGCTTACCTCCGCGGCGACCTCCGCGGTAGTCCATTTCTCAAAGTCTTCTTCTTTGGGCTCGATGTATCCTTCATTGTGGTCCTCCATAGAGATGCACTCCGGAGGAAGGTTTCCATCCGGCATTTCCAGTACCCGTAGTTGGTACCGTTGAAGAATGGTGGCCTCGTAGAGGAATGTCCTTCCATCACCGAAGATGCTCCTTCACGGTTCTTGAAGGTGCCATAGTCGGAAGGTGGACGCACGGTCTTGTTGTCGTTGGTAGACATAGCTAAGTATCTGGCTCTGATACCAAATGTAATGCCCTACAAGCTACTGCACAAGTACTAGAGGGGGGTGAATAGTACTTTAAAAATAACAAGGAGTATAATTCCTAATTATAGTGCAAACAACTATCAAATCAATTTGCGGAAGCTTAAATTGAATGACAACAACAAAAATAACAATGCTAACAAAAGATGTTACTGGGTTCGGATCCACCCAAGTCTCTCCGACTTGTTCCCGGTGATCCTACGTCCCAACCACCCGGATCCCCTCCGGATACTTAGGTTAGAAACCCTAACCCAAGATTTCCACTATGATATCTTATGAAAAACCTTCACAAGATCAAATCATACATGCAATGGCAATAGTGAATCCCACAACCCGGGATCACAACCTTCTCTCACAACCAAGAGAATCAATAAGCAATATAAACAAGTTTATAATGAAATAAACAATCTTACCACAAAATCATATACCTTGAGTTTTCTTACCAAATAGGTGCAAGGAAGGATTTGAGGAAGATGAAGTCACCAAGACCTAGCACCAAAGAAATGACCAGCAATGGGTGCCTAGGAGTGATTTGGAGACTTGAATCAAGCTAGAGCTTGAAGGGCTCACCAAGAACAAACTTCTCTCAAGATGGATTCTAGATCTAGAATGTGAGAGAATGGATTTCTTGTGAGGAAGAGAGCTTTAGAAATGAGTGAGAATGGCTATCTCTTTCAATCTCAATGAATCTCTTAATGGCAGCTCTAACCTAGAGAGAAATGACCTAGGTTCATATTTATAGGGTCCCATAAAAACAAGTTAGGTCAATTTCCAACGGATAGAAATCTGAGGCAACTAGTCGGTCAAAGAATAACCACTGACCGACTAGTTCATCAACTAGTCGGTCAGTCAAACAACATGGACCGACTAAGTGAAGAACTGAGAAGAGATAGAAATTCAGACCTAGAAATCTAGTCGGTCCAAGAAGACTTTCTGACCGACTAGTTTCACAACTAGTCGGTCAGTCAGTGAACGTAGACCGACTAAGAGGCAAAAACAAATAGTCAGAATACAAATTGACTTAGTCGGTCCAAGAACAAAAGTTGACCGACTAGATTATCAACTAGTCGGTCACCAAACGTTCTTAGACCGACTAACGATAAACAGTAGCTTAGGAGAAATTTGGCATGTACAGTAAATCACAACTAGTAGGTCAAAGAAGCATCACTGACCGAATAGTTCACAAACTAGTCGGTCGGTGAGTCAACGTAGACCGACTAACTGTAAACAGTACTGAACAAGAAAAGATTAACTCAAACTAGTCGGTCCAAGAAGCTCTGCTGACCGACTAGATCACCATCTAGTCGGTCAGTACTTCTTCTTGTACCAACTAACATGCACAAACAAGTCCGAATCGAAGCGCGATGCTTCGAGGAAGTTAGAGTGGACTTGTACTAAGATCCTAGAGCTACGATATGAGCGTTATGAAGATAGAATCGTAAGATATACTCAAGGCTTAACATTCTATAGATCGAAGCAAAAAGACTATAAATAAAACCTTAATGAACGGTCTTCGAGAGCTTCGATCAATTCTTCATGACTTCCAAAACGGTCCAAGAGAGCTTTAGGCAATGAATACGATCTTTGAGAAGTCTTGAGATGTCGCTTTGATTGTTCTCGTGAATTTGGCGACGATCTCCAATACTGCGCTCACAAATTGTTAGTTCATGAATTATTTATGTTTGCTCATCATCCAAAACCAAATCCGGGGAGTCCAATATTCAACAGAGAAGGTGCTGGCTGCCTTCTAACCGAAAGGCGTGAACCTCAGTGACACACTTCTTGTCTTGTCATGTCTGTGCACTAGGTTGAGCGTTACATTGGTTGAGAAGGTGCTGGTCGCCTTCTAACCGAAAGGCATGAACCTCAGTGACACACTTCTTGTCTTGTCTTGTCCGTGCACTAGGTTGAGCGTTCCCTCGGTACAGGCCGAAAGGCGTGAACATCAGTGACACACTTCTTGTCTTGTCTTGTCCCGTGCACAAGGTTGAGAGTTCCCTTGGTACAGACCAAAAGGCGTGAACCTTAGTGACACGCTTCTTGTCTTTTCTTATCTTGTCCCATTTAGGTTAGTCTTGTAGTCGGTAGCACAAGCTATGGCTACAGCGTGTCGTGTTTACTTTCCTGCGCCGTTTTAATTTCTTTAACTGCCATGTTATAACCCCAGCATGTTAATCAACCACTAAATCGTTGTTTTAAATTACAGTACACTTGCAGTAGAGTCTAACCCTCTTTTGTAGACTTTACCTGACGTACAGTTCCTTTTCTCTTGGGTGCTGTACGTCAGGTGTTGAGCCGGAGTACGTAGACGAGCTGGACGTACCCGAGTACGTGGAGCCAGAGGGTGTCGACCCGGAGTACTTACCTGACGAGGACCAGTCTTAGAGGTCCCTCACCGGTGCAGTTCAGAGTTTTTCCTGCTTTCTAGTTTGGGTGCGTAGCACCGTTTACTCTTCTGCCTAGGTTAGGTGCTTGCACCAGTAGTTTACTTTCTGCTTGTTGCCATGCTGGGCATTACTTCCTTTGTTAGACTCTTGTACTTCTGGATATCTTGATGAAATAAAATGAATGCATTTCCTTTCAGTACTTTCTGTTGTTACGAATTTTCATATATGCAAGAACCTGTTTGTTTCTATCTTTGGTACCTCCTACAGACGCTTATTGGGTCCGAGCTTCACAGCTCCGGCCCAAGCGGGCCTTAGTCACGCTTCGCTTCCGTAGTTTTGGGAAGCGGGGCGTGACACTCAAGTACTCTCAAGAGACCCGGAGGTCTTATTAATTCAATGATGATAGTAAATATATCATCTTAAATTCTATTAAAGGAAGGTTTGAGAGTCAATGTCCACTTGTAGTGGAGATGATCTCGTAATCTTTTTTCCCGTTAAATGGGATAATGATAACGCACCCTTCTGAAGAAACTTCTTGTTCTTCAGAATTATAAGATTGGTTAATGATGTCTTACATCATCAATCGAGGGTGGCATATTATATCGTTCTAAAGTTAATAGTTGGACGATTCTGGAAAATTTGGTGTTCCATTTGCTTCCTCTTTTCACATTTATGTGGGACTAATGAAAGTCCATTAAAATGCTCAAGTTAATTTTCTCCGGTAATAGGTGAACTATGTTCTAACTGTGAAGGATTTCATCTTCACATTGACTATTACGCGGATCATTGTGGGACAAAGATTCAGGCTTCATTGATTTCTTGAGTCATTAATTAGGGATTTCATTTTGACGAATATCCATCGAAACTTGGCAAGTTTCTTTTATTGATTTTTGAGAGTATTGGACATCCTCATATATAGTATTCGGGTTTGCAAAAACCTGAATATCAAGTAGACGTCTAAAAATAGTTTTCAATTAGACTATTATTAGGGTTAATATTTTTAAAAGCATACGTCTACAACTATACGCATTAAGAATTATGTAATGACAACAGATTAAATTTCTTTTCAAAGTTTATTTGTCCTCGGGAGTAGCTAAGTATACATAATTTTAATCGACTTTCGTCGTTTAGACTAGATATGTATATATTTTTATATGGCATAAGTTAATGCACATTCATGTTGCAAAAGCATTATGGATCTTATCAGAACTTCTGGTCTGATATTGGTTTGCCATTGCTTACTCCATGTCGAGTTATATCATATCTTCCCTTTCTCATTTTATTCAGGACTTTCCCTGTTTTCAGTCTTCCATATTGTTATTTATAAGGAAGAATGAATATTACTATCTCTAAAGAGACATTTTCAAGGGAATGAGATTGTTTCTATACTTTCAATTTTAAAATTTATGTGGGACTTTTGAAAGTCCATTTGAATGCTCATATATGGTCTTTAGGCCATTATTTTCTTGAGTTATTCAATTTTTATGTGGATAGAGAAACATGCTTAAGGGGAATAATTACATGGGTGCGAATGTCATAAATTATTTCTCACGTATGTATTAAGCCACGACTTCAGGAGTGAGCTTATACTTAAGGCTAGATTCAAGAGTCTTTCCTTGTAAAATGATATTACTTTAAAAGAGTTTAGCGGTGTTATGATAGAATTCGGGTGTCCATATTGGTCTATATAGACCATAGATCTGAGAGATCTATTTACCGCGAAGTGCGCATCTTTAAGAAGATGGCATGAATATTTTTCGAATAATCCCTCGTATTTTGTTTGGTCAGAAGGGTATTCATATTTGATTTTGAACTTCAGGTTCAATCGTCAATATAGATATGATTTTCAAACTTTTGAAAAATATAATTAATCATGTGCCATAATACATAATTATAGTTACGAGTATATGTATATTAATTGTGTCATCATAGGGAATTCATATGAAACATGAAAAAAAATCCTAAGTGATGCATGCAAAAAATATAATTATAATAAATTGTGCAATAAATCTTTTGTTATTAAGACGCTTTGATTTATATGACCTACCCATGAAATTTTCGTGGGACTTTAACCAAAAATGAAAATTTTCGTGAGGTATGTGGTGGAAACGGAGGCTTTGGGCTGCCCGCGAACTGCATCGAGTCAATCGGGTCATGTTCAGAAAAATTTAAAACAGAACGAGCCCAAAAACATATATTATCGATATCCCCAAGCAACATGTACATGTAAGTCATAAGTTCCATTATGAATATAATATTGAGCAACTAAACATTTCTTGCTCTTCCTATGCATAAACAAACTCATGCATATTAATCTTAAGGAACTAATACACTTAATCAAATTAATTAATTCCTAATCAATTTATATTTTCTAGAACTAATCTTAAAAATAATTTCAAAATATTCTTACTCACGGAATGAAATTAATTTGATCATGTATCATAATATGTTACTATGTGCTAATTAACATGGCCAAAACAAATTAATTGAAATAGCACTAAGGCCCACAATATATATAAGCAATAGACATAACATTTCCAGGCACATGAGCCTAGAAAACAAATCCAACAATCATTTGTAATGGTTAGGCTCAAATAAGCATGGCATATTTTGAAGTTAAGACGGGCTAAATAATGTTACAGACCAGGATCAATTGCAGAAAACAATGTATATAAAATTTGGAAAAAATTGCAGGCCTAATCAACCTAAAACCATTCATAGCCCACAAAACATTCCTGGCACATGGCAATTCAATTTTCCAAAAGAATTCAATGGCAAGGCCTTCACACAAAAATGATGTACTACGTACAACAGAGCCTACTGCCCTTCGCCTTACAATGGCCGAACCAATGCCCATGGCCATTCAACATTTTTCATCTCTTTAATTGCAGGCCGCAAATTAATGAATCGGATCGCCATGTTGAGCCCCTGCGATCAACTTGAAAAGCTTACTGCCGTGTGGAGATTGGCCTCAGCCGTTTGGTTGTTGGGGTGTGCTGGCTTGAGGCCGTTGACGATAAAAATGAGATTTTTATTCTCAATGGCATCAAGATTTTTGCACAAGATTTTTTTAAAAAAATCAAGTTTTTACATTATGATTATGTCTCTAGATCCTTAAAATCACGGTTTAGATCTAGAAAATTTAATTTAGGGCATTACAAAATACTTTTGATCTAAATAAACCAAGATCTAGGACAATAATCACCATGATCATGAGAAAAAAATTGATCAAATCTAGAAATACCCCTATATTTGTGTGTGTCATACGAAGCATTTGCATCGTCGTCTTACGAAAAATTTTCCGTCACGATCCGGCAAAGTTTCCGCACGCTTCCGTGCATCGTCCCCCTCTTAAGCCGACACGCTTGAGAGCATCATCGTGCTGATAATGTGTTGAGAGTTGAGAGAATCATAGTATATGATGGAGGCTATAGCGCTTATATTAAATTGATTTAAACGTTACAAGATGGTGAATACCAAGAGCCTTTCGTACCAAAAGTCTCATTCATAACAAAAAACATTTTTTCACTTTTTAGGTGTGTGTGTGTAAAGTAGTCTATGTGTACAGAAACTAGGTCTGTGTGTTTAGAATTACACCTTAATTAAAGCATCTTGGACATAACACGGTCATAATCTTAACAAGAGAAAGAACGTAGGGACAGTTAACTATGTGACCTGCTGTTACCAAGAAAAATAGAAACAAGATAAATGGAGCCTATCCTATGTCTATCGTCATCTCAGGGCTTGTTTTTTTTGGGTGAACGTGGGTGTGAAAGTGGGGGAGATTCCACTGTTCACCCTACTATTCACTGTTTCACCTCTCATTCCAACGCCTCCTGTTCTTTTCTATGCGTTTATTTGCGCGTGGAAATAGCCGACGTGGCGCGGGGCAGCGAGCAACCCACAATCCCCGCAAAAAGCGGGGATTACTCAGTTTATCTGAGAATGGCGGGACCCTCTCTCTCTCTTCCCCCGCAAAAAGCCACGCGCGAAGCAGCTTTTTTTCTGTTTTCATTTTTTAATCGGACGCGATCACTGGAATGCACAGTGATCATGTCAAAATTGTGCTATTTGCACACATTTTTGTAGGTAGGTGTGCTCCTTTTATATTATTGTTGTAAACTTGGCGGCTACGGAACCCGTAGCCCTGTATTTATAGAACTAGGGTTACATAATGGGTGGATACCCAATACCCAAATGGGCCTACAAAAGCCCGTTTATAACACTTCCTTTTATCCATCCATTGTTGTAAGCCGTATATGAGCGCTTCAGGGTTCACAGAGCTTATTTGACTATGGGGGTATGGATACTTCTGGATCCTAAGTTAAGAGTTCTTGCCTCGTTAAAACATTTGCCATGGAAAGCCCAGTGGGAAAACCAGTGGCTAAGAGAAAAGAGTACAAGTCTCTATAACTTCCCCTGATCGATGGATATCATCAGAGGTGGATACTTCTGGATCCTAAGTTAGGGGTAATTGCCTCGTTAAAACCTTTAGCTATGGAAAACCCAGTGAGAAAAACCAATAGCCAAGGAAAAAGAGTACAGTTTTCCATAACTTCCCCTGCTTAGTGGAAGTATTTAGGGGTGTATACTTCTGGATCCAGAGTCAACGAGGTTACCTCGTTAAAACCTTTAGCTATGGAAAACCCAGTGGGAAAAACCAATAGCCAAGGGAAAAGAGTACAACACTGCATTTGACTCCCCCTGATCTGTACAAGCTGCAGGCTTGCAGATCTCCTAGGCAACTATACATCAATCTCTTACAGTGTTCCGTTAATAAGTACAAAGTACAAGGCATCGCTCATCTATATAAGACATCGCTCATTTATACAAGTATCGCTCATCTATGACAGCTACTGAATCTGAGGGAGCTCTTCTGAAGAGGAGTGGTCTGCAGACTCGGTAGGTAGCACCACGTCTCTGACCCAGTCGTCACTGTGTCTGTGAGGAACTGCAGGACCTGGCTGTGCGTACTTATGATTTGCTTCTTGGATCGATGAGCCTCTCGGGATGGTGGGATTGATGTTGCCTTGGAAGCATGCTTTGCTGGTCTCCAGGAGTTGGTCGTTCCTTTGTTGTAGTCATCGTGATGATCTATAACCTGTATCTGCAAATACATTTAACATGTTAGATGATCCTTAACCCTTGGAGGTAGCGCAGAAGCTACATATCTCTGGTCCAGTGGTGCGTTGCAGGCGATGCACTGTATCTGGTTAAAGGGTTTACTGCTAATGCTTTCTAGAGTCACGTGCAGTTAACCAGATAAAGGAGTGTATAAAAGACACTTGAGTAAAGCACTTCAGGACCTAGGATATCCTTCTCCTTTTCCAGCGAATGGAAGGGGTCTTAATGTGCATTCATACAACCGGTAGATGTATTAATGGATTGCGATTATCTATGTTTCTTCATCAACTGGATGATAATTTCATCTTCTGGATGATTATTCATCTACTGGATGATTATTCATCTTATGGATGAAGGTTTCATCTTTGGGATGATGGTTTCATCTTCAGGATGATGGTTTCATCTTCAGGATGATGGTTGTTGGAAGCAACGATCTAGGATCTTGGTTTGATGATGACAAACGTGTCGGTATATCTAATGTGTGTGCTTAGTGTGTTTCAGGCTTGGCGATCACTATTTGGAGGAATTGCTATTCGTATAGCATATTGGGAGAAAGAGTCTGTGTGTGCACAAAGAAGTTTGACTTGGTCAAAGGAGAGAAAAGTGGACCAAGTCAAATTTACTTAGGAGATTGGATTGATTCAAATCAATTTAATATTTGATCAAATCAATTAGATGGATTTGTGTCTACCCATTTCCTATTCAAACAACAAATCAAATCCCATATTGATTGGGTCAAATCCCTAAGCGGTTGGCACAACCCTATTACCCGTGTCCTATAAATACCCATCTTCTAGGGTTGAAGAGAGCGCGGCTAAAACAAAATTTTTAAAGGGGGCACATGTTTTTGATTGCTTTGATTGGGGCAGCCGAATTTTTGATGATGGGGGTTTGAAAATCATTTTTGTTTGAAAAATCTTGGCAGCCGAACTTTGTGATCCTCACATTTTTTTTGGTGTGCTTTAAAAAAAATACAAGGCCTGTTGTATTCACATCTTCACAAGAGCCAGGTGCCGAATTGTTTTTAAGGAGAAAGATCATTTTTTTAAAAGGGAAGTGCCAACAAAAAAAACCAAGCAGCCACCATCAAGCCGTAAGATCAACATATTTTTTTTTGAAATCAATTTCTCAAAAGGTGGCCGCATCATTTCTCAAGTGCCCTAATATTTTTTTTGAGCAGGTGGCCGCATCATTCCTCAAGAGCACAAAACCCCTAATATTTCTTGTTTGACATTTTTTTTTCTCAAGTGCCGCATCATTTTCAAGGAGAGCAAGTGGCCGAATTTTTTTTTGTATACTGTTTTTTTGTTGTTTGCTCAGGCTGCACAAAGCTTTGAAAACAACCCAGGGCCGCACCAAATAAATTCCAAGGACAGCGCATTACTCTCAATCACCTCAGCCGAATTTGTCTTGGGAGCACAAAGAAATCAAGCAGCCATACTTTATTCCCCCAAGAGTTCAGCAACCGAAAATTTGTGTGCATCAATTTTTTGGAAGAGCAACATTTAAATTGCCTTTACATTGCAAGTTCCAAGAGAGGGCTCTTACCACAAAAGTGTCTTTTTGTTTGCAGATCAAAAAATTAGTTGTTCTTCAATTGTTCTTGTTTGCAATTATTTCAAGAGCAGCTTTCTAATTGTCTTTTTGTTTGCAGAGGAAACAGACAGCCTTTACAACAAATTTCCAAGGCAAAGATTATTATCCCATGCTCCTTCTATTTGCAGGCCGGCCGAATTCACAACGAAATTTGTTACAATGGTCAAATTGTGTCGGTTGGCTGCATATCAATTTCCGAAGAGATAGCCTATCATCAAGAGCTTGGTCGTACCACAACTTCGCTTGCTGACCGAGTGTTCTCTAGTGACGTACTCTTGCCGACCGGTACAAGTAGCCATCATCTAATGGAAGTGCGCAAGTCGCAATCTCAAGGGTGATCAATTGCCGCAAGCTTCTAATATTGAGCAAGAAGCCACAACTTGAGTTGCCGGTGTTGAGGAGACATCTACATCTACGTCAGACGAGATCTGACCCATGCTAATTGACGAGGACATCGCCGCTACACAAACTGAGATTCATAAACTCTATTTATTATTATTTTGTGTAGTTGTTGTGTTAGATCCTCGTAGGGGAAACTTTACCATCTTTCAGGAATTATTTTGGGACTTGTCTGGTTGGGGCTAGACAAGTGGGACCCAGCTAGTTTGGGACTAGCTGGTAGAAAGCTTTACTAGGATTGATAGTGAGAGAAAACACTGTGTGTGTGGTACTGAGAGCCTGGCGAGTGTAGAGACGTAGAGGGTGCTCTGAGCGTGCTCTAACTTGTGGTTTTGTACCTATTGCACTATTCAATACTAGTTCTGCTTTGGGGGCTGGAGTAGGTCGTTGGGACGACCGAACCAGGGTAAATCTGTTGTGTACTCTGTGTCTGCATTTTATTTACCCTGCTACTACTATAACTGCGTGTGATTTCTCGTGAGTTGCACGAGAATTTTTTAAAAGCCTATTCACCCCCCCTCTAGGCTAGGATCCAGATCCAACAAGTGGTATCAGAGCAGGTTTTAGGATCTAGCCTAGGATTGACCATGAATAACCATATGGATAGTGCTTTTGCTGAGGGTCAGTCTGTTTCCCGTCCCCCTAGGTTTAACGGAGGTGATTATGCTTATTGGAAAAATCGTATGAAAATCTACCTTATTTCTGTTGATTACAAGGCTTGGCAAATAATTGAAAAAGGATATAAACTGCCTGTAATTAAAGTAGAAAATGCTGAGATTGAAAAACCAAATGACAAATGGGATGATAATGATTGGAAATCTTATTCTTTAAATGCTAAAGCTATGAATGCTCTCATTTGTGCACTTGATAAATCTGAATATAATAGAATCTCACATTGTCTAACTGCGCAGGAAATATGGCATACTTTGGAGGTGACGCACGAGGGAACGTCACAGGTGAAGGAGTCTAGACTTGCACTTCTGAGCACAGAGTACGAGGGATTTCCCATGCTACCATCAGAGACCATATCAGAAATGTTTGCGAGATTCACCAACATCGTCTACAAGTCTAGCTCGCTCGGTAAGCCATATTCTAGCCTTGAACAGGTGAGAAAGATATTAAGAGCACTGCCAAGCTCTTTCAGACCAAAGGTCACCGCCATCCAGGAAGCAAAGGTATTGTCTTAATTGAAGGTGGAGGACCTTATTGGTAATTTGATGTCCCATGAGTTGGAACTACAAAATGTTGAAGCAAGAGAGAAACCTGAGGAGAAAGAGAAAGCCATAAAGCCCCTTGCTTTGCAAGCTAGCGAAGAAGAGGATGATGATGAAGACATAGCGCTAATGGTGAGAAACTTCAGAAAGTTCATCAAGACCAAGCATGGGAGAAACGAAATGGCACCCAGGTTTAATCGTTCTAACTTTAATAATTCTTCCAAGCAATTTAATGATCAGAAATCTACTGATAGAATGCAATGTTTTAAATGCAAGGGAAGAGGACATCTGATGAAGGATTGCCCAAATGAAACTGCTCAGCTTGCTAAAGGAAAAGGAAAAGCGAAGGTATTAACATGGGATATGGATAGCGAAGCTGAAAGCGAGGAGGAACATGAAGCCCATTCTTGCATGGCTTTGATGGGCATCCAAGATGAGACACCGTCAGGTAGCAAAGCTGAACTTCTTAAAATTTGTGAAGAAATGCAAAATCAAATAGTAGATCATGAGTTCACTATTGAATGTCTCCAAAATCAAAACTATGACATGCAAGTTAGAGACGATAAGGTGTTTAAAGAGAATGAAAAACTTAAAATTGAACTTAATGCATGTAAGTCTACTATTGAAATCATGAAGAAGGAAAAAGAAAGCTTTGATGAAAATGCTCCTTGTATTTCGTGTTCCTCTTTATTAAATCAAAATAGCATGCTTAAACAAGATTTAATGAAGCTCGAAGATGAAAAAGAATATGAAATAAGAGAGCTTAAGGATAAATTTTGCATGCTAGATAATGACTTTAAAAGAAAAATGATTGAATTCGAGAAGAATGAAGAGGAAAACAAGAGGGTTTTTATAAGTAAATGCACGATGCTTGTGGAAGAGAATAAATAATTAAAAATCAAAGTCTCTCATCTTGAATTGGCCATTAAGAAATTCTCTATAGGAAAACAATCGTTGGACACTATTTTAGAGAATCAATTATATGGCAATAATAGAAGAGGACTTGGTTTTGGTCTGAAAAACGTTGAAAAGCAAAAATTCAAGAAATTCCACAATGTACCCTCTATTGCTAAGAACAAATATGCAAAGTGCTTTACTTGTGATAGTGTAGGCCACACTTCATATTATTGCAGGAACACTAATATCAAGTTTAAACAAGTGTGGGTTCCTAAAACAATATTGGCTAACACTAGTGGACCTTGTTGGATTCCAAGGTCACACTTAACACCTTTCATGTAGGTGTGATGGAGTTTTGACGAGGAGCGATATATTCAATGTCTCATTCTTATAGCTCCTTCGTCAAAAGGCGACGAGAAGGTATAATTTTTATCCCCCTCTGCATTTCATTGCATACCTTCATAGATTGTTTTTGTGTGCTTGATTTATTTTGATTTGTGTGCTTGCATGCATGATTTTTCATGTTTTTATTTCAAAAAAAACAAAAAAAAATTGAAAAACCAAAAATAAAAAAAAAGGGAATTGTGCTTATCGAATATCCTCTTATGAATCTCTTAAGTGGCATTGTATGAATGATCAATTCTATCCCTTGTAGAAGTCAATTCATTATTGTTGTAGCTACATGAACATGATGTTATTCTTTTTAGTAGCCATGACATGTCTCTAAAATTTCAAACTTGACTTCTACACCTACATTTGCACTTTCACGTTATTTGACTTTTTAGTACTTTTGGAGATTCTTTTGACGAATAATGGAAAGTGAATGTAGGAATGTTTAATTCTGAATTTTCTAAGGGATATGAAGTGCTTAGCCATGAATTAAAATCGAGCACAAAAGAATTGCAAATGAAAAAATATTATTATGAAAATTGCTCCGTATGAAAAATGGATACACTTCATGGCTAATACACAACCCACGAGTATCCAACTTGTGCTAAATGGGTAATCATTAGCGTTGGTGTATATAACTCGTCAAGCAATGCCACCCCGCATTTAAAAGTCCTTTTAGGCCATGTTTCGGGGTTTGGTAACTTGAACTCATCTTTGATGAGGTGGGAAAAGTCAATCCTAGTGAAATTCATGAAAAATGGAAAATGTGGATTGCTTTGGTTGATTTTCTGACATTGAATCTCCTCTTGTACTTTACTGTCTATATCACTACACCTACACAAAGGTGGAGAAGTCTTGTTATGAAATCATATGAGCTTTATGGAAAACTCATGCAAATTGCACGCTACATTTAATAATGGTTTATTTTTGCATGGACTATTTTTGTGACTTCATTAATCCACTTTTGGTGATTACAAAGGGGGAGAAAGAAAAGATGTTGACAACTTGATGTTGATATTATTTGTTGAAGGGGGAGCTTGAAATATACTTGAATACTTGTTGAAGGGGGAGCTTGAGAGAAGGGGGAGCATGCTATTGTATTTGTTATTAGATTGTGCATGCCATGTTGTAGTGCTTGAATACTCATCTCATGATTCATATTGCATTACACCCTTCAACACACTTCACACACTCATTACTATTGATCAAATCTTTTGTGGGTTTGTCATCACCAAAAGGGGGAGATTGTTGGAAGCAACGATCTAGGATCTTGGTTTGATGATGACAAACGTGTCGGTATATCTAATGTGTGTGCTTAGTGTGTTTCAGGCTTGGCGATCACTATTTGGAGGAATTGCTATTCGTATAGCATATTGGGAGAAAGAGTCTGTGTGTGCACAAAGAAGTTTGACTTGGTCAAAGGAGAGAAAAGTGGACCAAGTCAAATTTACTTAGGAGATTGGATTGATTCAAATCAATTTAATATTTGATCAAATCAATTAGATGGATTTGTGTCTACCCATTTCCTATTCAAACAACAAATCAAATCCCATATTGATTGGGTCAAATCCCTAAGCGGTTGGCACAACCCTATTACCCTTGTCCTATAAATACCCATCTTCTAGGGTTGAAGAGAGCGCGGCTAAAACAAAATTTTTAAAGGGGGCACATGTTTTTGATTGCTTTGATTGGGGCAGCCGAATTTTTGATGATGGGGGTTTGAAAATCATTTTTGTTTGAAAAATCTTGGCAGCCGAACTTTGTGATCCTCACATTTTTTTTGGTGTGCTTTAAAAAAAATACAAGGCCTGTTGTATTCACATCTTCACAAGAGCCAGGTGCCGAATTGTTTTTAAGGAGAAAGATCATTTTTTTTAAAAGGGAAGTGCCAACAAAAAAAACCAAGCAGCCACCATCAAGCCGTAAGATCAACATATTTTTTTTTGAAATCAATTTCTCAAAAGGTGGCCGCATCATTTCTCAAGTGCCCTAATATTTTTTTTGAGCAGGTGGTCGCATCATTCCTCAAGAGCACAAAACCCCTAATATTTCTTGTTTGACATTTTTTTTCTCAAGTGCCGCATCATTTTCAAGGAGAGCAAGTGGCCGAATTTTTTTTTTGTATACTGTTTTTTTTTTGTTTGCTCAGGCTGCACAAAGCTTTGAAAACAACCCAGGGCCGCACCAAATAAATTCCAAGGACAGCGCATTACTCTCAATCACCTCAGCCGAATTTGTCTTGGGAGCACAAAGAAATCAAGCAGCCATACTTTATTCCCCCAAGAGTTCAGCAACCGAAAATTTGTGTGCATCAATTTTTTGGAAGAGCAGCATTTAAATTGCCTTTACATTGCAATTTCCAAGAGAGGGCTCTTACCACAAAAGTGTCTTTTTGTTTGCAGATCAAAAAATTAGTTGTTCTTCAATTGTTCTTGTTTGCAATTATTTCAAGAGCAGCTTTCTAATTGTCTTTTTGTTTGCAGAGGAAACAGACAGCCTTTGCAACAAATTTCCAAGGCAAAGATTATTATCCCATGCTCCTTCTATTTGCAGGCCGGCCGAATTCATAACGAAATTTGTTACAATGGTCAAATTGTGTTGGTTGGCTGCATATCAATTTCCGAAGAGATAGCCTATCATCAAGAGCTTGGTCGTACCACAACTTCGCTTGCTGACCAAGTGTTCTCTAGTGACGTACTCTTGCCGACCGGTACAAGTAGCCATCATCTAATGGAAGTGCGCAAGTCGCAATCTCAAGGGTGATCAATTGCCGCAAGCTTCTAATATTGAGCAAGAAGCCACAACTTGAGTTGCCGGTGTTGAGGAGACATCTACATCTACGTCAGACGAGATCTGACCCGTGCTAATTGTAACGGCCGGTATTTTCTAGGCGTATTTTTGTGTGCCCGTATTTTCGTTTGAACCATCCGGATATTTTCGTGCGTGAGTTCTATTTTGTACGTCAACGCGAGCGCGTATCCGTTCCTCGTTTTACCGTATCATCATTAACCGACTATCAATTTTAACTAATTACCTTAACTTAATTATCTCACTAATTACAAAAATTGCTAATCACCTCAACTTTCGCTAATAACTTTATTTATTCTTACATTTTACTTAAACTACTTAATTACTTCAATTAGAAGTTAATCACTAATTAATTTTAACCCTAATTAAATCATTGTTTAACTTAACCTACCCTATTGACTTCCACCGTTTGGGTGGGTGAGATCCAACATGCACATCAAGTTCCCCCCCCCCCCCACATCCAGCTAACCTCCTTCAACTGATGTTCCCTCACCATTCCTATAACAGTTACAACAACACCGACATAGCAAAAACCACCATCGTCTTCCTCCTCCTTCCATGCAATCTTCCTCTTCCCCTGCAAACAAAACAAACCAGATACAAGCAAAAATCCAAACCAAACTCTACAAATCAGCCAACCAAAACACCAAATCCAAATTCAGCCTTCAACAAACATTCAAACCAGAAACCCAAGTTCTCCCCCACCAAAAACAAGCCTCAAACAAATTCATCCCTCTGCAATTCCACAATCAATGAATTGGGTTCAATATTACATATTTAACCCCCTAATTAGTCCTATTTTGTGCTCATATGATGATAAATTGTTCTCTAATTCATACGTATTTTGTACACAATTATTTATTAGAGAAAACACTTAATTTGAGCACAAAACAGCAATTAACTGAGTATTTCTGCATATTTTATATTTTTCATGGCAAGCTCTCATTCTCACGATTCTAACGACTATTTATTTGTATTTTTCTGAGATCTGTGCTAATTACTATGAATTTTTGAATGCAGAATACTATTTAAAAAGAGAAATACGCATCCAAATACGCAAATACGGCCGTCAGCCAATCAATGGCCGCCACGTGGCACGATCCCCGCCGTCCCGCCTTCATCCTACGGTCGCAGCTCGGAGCGATTGCGATAAAGTGTCGACCGTTCGATTACGATCGAACGGTCGACATCATCTTTCCATCGACGAAGCGGAGCGCTCGAATCCTCGCCACGCGGCGCAATCCTAAGCGACGCCCGCTCGATCCGACGGTTCCCGAAGCCCCCGAAGAAAAACGAAGAAGCGGCGACGTGGCGAAGCGACGACCGCACGATCCAAATCCAACGGCATCGGAGCGATCCGATTCGAATTCGAATACGCGGAGAAATGCGGGCGACGTGGCTCTCATGGAGCCGTTCGATACGCATCGAAAGGTCAAGATCATCCCCGATCTGTGTCAGCGACGTGGCCGCTCCGCAGGCCACAGGATCACTATCGAACGGCTAATAATGAAGCGGATGCGGGCGCCGAGCAGCGGAGATGCGGAGCACGACTTTCAAAGCACACGTGTCGCGCTGTGGGCGAATCCCGCTCGATCCAACGGCCTCTATTTGCGCCGGTCGGATTATTGGGTGCGGGTGCGAAAAACTTGCGGGTTTAGATCCGTTAAGCCCCCCAAACCCGCAATGCTATTATATAAGCGTATTCCTAGGGTTTTTGGGGGTATTCTGGCGTATTTTGGGACTTTTGGAGCGGCTACTCTGCGTATTTCTCCAGGAGAAAATTCTGAAAATTTCCAGAGGCTGTTCTTCCTATTATCAGAGAGTTTTGGGTTCTAAGGAGGAGATTTGGTGATAATTTCTTGAACTTATACCCCGTATTTGGTGTATTTCATTGTATTTTGCTATCTAAACGATGTATTTTGCTATCAAAACTGATTTTTATTGCACCATGCGTGGCTAATCTCTTTGTGCTATGGTTGTGATGTAGTTAGGAGTATGTAGTTGCTAAATTTCATGTCTTTAGCCCTATTATCATGTCCAAGTTGCTAGTTTTGTTGATTTCTACAACGTATTTGATGGGTATTTGCTTACTATCGATATTGTTGATGTGCCCTATGGCTAGGCCCTGATAAGGCTAGCCAATTTGTGTTCTCTAATCTGAACTTATCGCTGCGATTATTGTTTAATGAAATCAACATTGCTAGTAATACGTTTAAGGCTATTTTGACTAGTTTTCATCGATTTATCTTCCGACGCCTTCACGCCTTGACCGGGTGAAGCGTTGTGTGACATTAAGAGACGTGAAATTTCAGCGACTACAAACTCCTAATGAACTCACAACCGTAGCATACTTGTCTCATCGAATTTCAAACTTTCGTGATACCGTAATACTTTTAGGAACCACTTTCTTTGTTACAAATCCTTACACTATTTTTCACATTCACAAAGGTGGTCGTTTTCTTAACCGTATATTATATTTGATTAGTTGAATTTGTGTTATCTCAGGTCGACTTGTCCCGATGATTCGACTCTGGACTCTCCAGGTACTACTTGCACGATCTCCTGCGCTTGGGAGTAAAGCTCACATTGTTTTGAGAGAGGCAAGTTTTTGGCGCCGTTGCCGGGGACAACGGTATCTTTGATCCACATTTTCAGCTTTTCAGAGGAGTACTCGGTGAGATCCTTCCACTTTATAGCTTAGTTTTATTATTGAAAACAAAAAAAAATATATCGCTTTGCTAGTTTATGTGGCATAGGACCTCCACTTCACACAGATTGATAAGAATTGAAAACATGGCTAATAATAATAACGAACAACCTCTTGTACACCCACAAGAACTACCATTGAGTGCTACTTATATGCCCACTAGAGTTGCTTCTGAGTCATGCATTGTTTTGCCTGAGGGTGCTCATTCTTTTTCGCTTAAAGCTGGGGTGATCCAGATCCTTCCCTCTTACCATGGAGAGGATAGGGAAAACCCTTACTTGCATATTAAAACGTTTGAAGAAGCATGCTCTACACAGTTGGATGGAAAAGTTAGTAATGATGTTGTTTATCTTAAAATTTTTCCATTCTCATTGAAAGACAAGGCAAAGAATTGGTTCAATGCATTGCCTCCTAGATCTATTACTTCTTGGCTAACCATGCAAACTGAATTTCTGAAAAAATTCTTTTCTTTGGCCAGGACTCAAGCTTTAAAGAGGCATATCATGTCGTTCTCGCAGAAGGAAACTGAAGCATACGATCAAACTTTGGAAAGATTTAAGGAGCTTCTGTTGGCGTGCCCACATCACAGTTTTGACAAGGGACGAACCATTGGATTCTTTTACGATGGATTGCAGCCGAATACGAAGCAATATGTAGAGATGATGTGCAATGGAGCTTTCTTTGAGAAGACCCCGACGGAGGCTTGGGCATATTTGGAAAACATTGCAGAGAATGCAAGAAGATGGGAGCCACCTTCAGAATTTGACAGGTCCATGTCTACACATCAAACAAAAGGTGGCTTGCAGACTTTGAAGCCTGTAGATGCATTGATGGCACAAGTGGAGGCATTGGTGACGCAAAAGCTACAAAATATTGATCTCAGAGCAGCAAAGGCAGTCACATCAGAGCCATACTGCGTCATATGCGAGAAGCCAGTTCATGATACTACCGTCTGTCCACTGATCCCAGCAATTAAAGAATTGGGCAGAAATCCAGAATCAGAGGTGAATTGGGTGGCAAATCAAGGCTACAACGCCAATTGGAAGAACCCATCAAACCAAGGAGGTGCTTCATATCAGCAGAAGCAGCAGACATCCACTCCCTATTACCATCCCAACCACTCCAATTATCAAGGAAAAAGGGAGCAGAACAATGAAATTCAGAGTCTCACTGCTGCAGTTCAACAGATGGCTCAGATGCAACAACAGCTCACAGAGAATTTCTCGAGATTTATATCATCACAAGACAAAGGTAAATTACCTGCTCAGCCTATTGCAAATCCTAATACGAATCCCTCTTCTTCTTTTTCAGGAAACAACGTCAAACCATGTCAGGCAGTGACTACATTGCGTAGCGGACGTGAAATTGAAAAACCAGAAATGCCTAGACATGAACAACCAGCTGAGGAGAAAGAGGAGGCACAAGCACCTGAAAGTTTGCAGGTTGAGGAAGAGGTAGCAGAAAAAGAGCCAGAACCATATGTACCTCCAGCTCCATTCCCACACAGACTTGCTCCACCATCAAAAGACAGGTATCAGGCAGAGATAAGAGATATCTTCAAGCAGGTAAAAATTAATATCCCATTACTTGATGCAATCAACCAAGTGCCTGCATATGCTAAATTTTTGAAGGAGCTATGCACTGTAAAGCGGAGTCTAAATGTGAAAAAGAAAGCATTCTTAACACAACAGGTAAGTGCAATGGTACAACATGACACTCCTCCTAAATATAAGGATCCAGGTTCTCCTACTATCCCATGCATTATAGGAACTAAGAAATTTGGAGATGCTTTACTTGATTTGGGATCTAGTGTTAATATTTTACCTTACTCTGTTTATGTGCAGCTTGGATTGGGGGAGCTGAAGACGACACCTGTGGTTCTACAGTTAGCAGACAGGTCGGTAAAAATCCCACGAGGATGCGTGGAGGATGTGTTGGTCCAGGTTGACAAATTCTATTATCCCGTGGACTTTATCGTCCTTGATATTCAGGGGCCACAATCAGGTAATTGCACTCCGATTATATTAGGACGTCCATTCCTAGCAACTTGCAATGCTATGATAAACTGTAGGGATGGGCAATTGAAGATAAGCTTTGGTAACATGAAACTTGAGCTAAACATTTTTAAATCATGTAAGTTACCTGCGAATGTTGATGACGTGAAAGAGGTATGTTTTATTGAGAGTTTAATTGAAGATTATTTTGAGGCAAAGTATGAATGCCCGTCAAATTTTATTGATTATAATTTCGAAGATATTGATGAATCCTATTTTGTGCAGGGCAAAAATGAAAGATCAAGGGATGCATGGGTGCCAAAGTTCGAGACATTACCAGTGGAATTGCCACCACAACAACCTTCAGAGATTGAGCATCCAAAGTTGGAATTGAAGCCTCTGCCAGACTATTTGAAATACGCTTTTCTTGGAAAGGAGGAGACCTTCCCCGTGGTAATATCCTCTAAACTCAAACCTGAACAAGAAAGTGCTTTGCTTGATGTGCTTAGGGAACACAAAGGGGCCATTGGATGGTCTATTGCGGACATTACAGGTATAAATCCCTTAATTTGCACTCATCATATTTATCTTGAGGATGATGCCAAACCAACATGTGAGATGCAACGCCGATTAAATCCTACTTTGAAAGAAGTTGTTAAGGGGGAGATTCTTAAGTTGCTTGCTGCAGGTATAATTTATCCTATTTCAGACAGCAGATGGGTTAGCCCCATACAGGTGGTCCCGAAGAAATCAGGCCTCACGGTGGTAAGAAATGAAAGTAATGAACTTATACCGATGCGGACCACCACAGGTTGGAGGATGTGTGTTGATTACAGGAAGTTAAATGCTAAAACACGAAAAGATCACTTTCCATTACCTTTCATTGATCAAATCTTGGAAAGAGTAGCAGGTAACGAATTTTATTGTTTTCTAGATGGTTATTCTGGCTATTATCAGATAGAGATAGCTCCAGAGGATCAAGAGAAGACTACCTTCACTTGCCCCTTTGGAACTTTCGCTTTTAGGAGAATGCCTTTTGGATTATGCAATGCACCTGCTACTTTTCAGCGTTGCATGTTGAGTATCTTTAGCGATATGGTTGAGAGGATTATGGAAGTGTTTATGGATGACTTTTCTGTATATGGCACTTCATTTGAAAATTGTTTATCTAACTTAGCTCTTGTCTTGCACAGGTGTCAGGAAAAGAACCTGCTGTTAAACTGGGAAAAGTGTCATTTCATGACAACTGAGGGTTTGGTTCTTGGACACCTAGTCTCCAAAGCAGGTATTCAGGTAGACAGAGCAAAAGTTGAGGTGATTGAGAAGTTGCCTACACCAAAATGCGTCAAGGACATACGATCCTTTCTAGGCCATGCAGGATTTTATCGAAGATTCATAAAGGATTTCAGCGCCATCTCCCGCCCCCTCTGCCACTTATTAACTTTAAATACTGATTTCATATGGACACAAGAGTGTCAAGTTTCATTTGATAAATTAAAGAACTCACTTGTTTCCTCCCCTATTTTGCAGGTTCCAGACTGGAGCATGCCATTTGAAATTATGTGTGATGCAAGTGACTACGTGATGGGGGCAGTGCTTGGGCAAAAGAAAGAGAAAGTTCCTTGTGTTATCTATTATGCCAGTAAAACTTTGAATGAAGCACAACGGAACTACACTACTACGGAGAAGGAGTTGCTAGCGGTGGTGTTTGCATTGGAGAAATTCAGAAGCTACATATTGGGATCTCCTATTCTCATCTTTACAGATCATTCTGCACTTAAATATCTTTTATCTAAAAAGGATGCGAAACCTAGACTTATACGATGGATTCTCCTTTTGCAGGAATTCAATATTCAGATCAAGGATAAAAAAGGAGTTGAGAACAATGTTGCTGATCACCTTTCTAGATTGACGGTGGGAACAGAGTCGCCTACCATTCCATTGTGAGATTCCTTCCCAGATGAGCAGCTTTTCGCCATTTCTACCCTACCATGGTATGCAGATATTGCTAATTATTTGGTGACAGGTAGAACCCCTACACATTGGTCTTCCTTAGATTTCAAACGCTTCAAGCACGAGGTAAAATCGTTCTATTTTGATGATCCTTATCTTTTTAAATACTGTGGAGACCAAATTGTAAGAAGATGTGTACCCGACCATGAGTTTGATAGTGTTTTACATTTTTGCCATGATGGGGTATGTGGGGGGCACTTTTCAGCTCATAAGACTGTTGCAAAAATTTTACAGAGTGGTTTTTATTGGCCTAGTATGTTTAAAGATGCATATGCTTATTGTAAATCATGTGTGCGCTGTCAACAGTTGGGGGGAATTACAAAAAGAAACATGATGCCGTTGAATCCCATGTTAGAAATAGAATTATTTGATTGTTGGGGTATTGATTTCATGGGGCCTTTTCCACCATCTTTTGGATATATATTTGTGTTGGTTGCCATTGATTATGTCTCTAAATGGGTGGAAGCTATTCCTTGCAGGTCCAATGACGCTTCCATTGTGCTGAAATTTTTGAAAGAAAACATCTTCTCGCGCTTTGGAGTGCCAAAGGCCATTATCAGTGATGGAGGTTCTCATTTCTGCAATAGGCTCTTTGCAAATCTAATGAAGAAATTTGGGGTGACACATAAAGTTTCAACACCTTACCATCCTCAAACAAATGGGCAAGCGGAATTGGCGAACAAGGAAATCAAGAACATTCTTCAGAAAACAGTGAATCCCACACGCAAAGATTGGAGTCTTCGCTTGCCTGAAGCTCTATGGGCCTACAGGACAGCATACAAGACTATCTTAGGGATGTCACCGTTTCGTTTGGTTTATGGAAAAAATTGCCATCTTCCTGTTGAATTAGAGCATAAATCTTTTTGGGCAATTAAAACCCTTAATTTGCTTGATGACTCATCCAATGTTTCTCGTAAATTGCAGATCATGGAGCTTGATGAGATACGACGAGAGGCATATGAAAATGCAAAGCTAGCAAAAGAAAGGATGAAAGCTGTGCACGACAAAATGATCCTACGAAAGGAATTCAAAGTTGGAGACAAGGTTTTGTTGTACAATTCAAGACTCCATATATTTCCAGGAAAGCTGCGCTCAAAATGGACGGGACCATACTTTGTCAAAGAAGTCTTTTCACATGGAGCGGTGGTCCTAGTGAATGAAAAGGATGGCCATGAATTCAAAGTCAACGGACAACGTCTGAAACATTTTCAAGAGCTTTGGGCCAGAGAGGATACCACCATTGATCTCACAGATCCACCTTCGGGTGGTCACTAATCAGGTGTGTTCTTTCCATGATTCCCTCTCCTTAACATTGAGGACAATGCCTATTTTAAGTTGGGGGGAGGGTATAAACTTTTAGGATTTTTATTTTTATTTCTATTTTTATTTTTTTTATTTTTTTATTTTATTTTTATTATTTTAGTAGTTCCCTTTTCAAAATTTTTTTTTAAAATAAAAAATGGGGTTGAGTCAAGAATTATCACCAATGCTTATTACACCTAGAAATGAACCTCATGTGATGACTATTCTCGTAGTCTATTCACCACTATTCACATATGATTTATTTTCATCCACCGCTATTGTTAAATATTTCATTCTCATTCAATATGAATGCTAGTACTCATGGTGAATCTCTTTTGATATATCTCTATGGTAGGATTGAATGATGACTTAATGAAACTTGAAATTATGAATTAGCAAGTCGTATGTTTTCAATGGAACACACCATCACAAAATGACTGGAGCATTGCTTTAGATCTCATATTCATTGCTATTTGCATGCTTTGTGTGATCTTGGGTGGAAAGTCTACACTGTCTTTTGAAATGATTAGGATAACCCATTCTTGTGAAAGAATAAAGAAAAGGAAGCTATCTTGCCAAGTTATTTATGTACGCACAAAAAAAAGAATGAAATAAGATGAATGAAGAAAAATAACTTGGTTGGCTCGATTAGTACAGTCCGAGGGGTCCTTCTTGGCCTAATGCCCTATTATCGTCTGATTTGGGAGCCATTGACTGGAACCTCAATCATTTGATGGAGCGATCCAAGTTATACATTTTTTCTGCAAATGTTGCTTGATGCGCGTTACGCAGAACCAATAAAATGAGAAAAGAAGAGCAAGAAAAAGTGTGCATCATTAGCAAGGCAAGAGAACTTCCAAAGCTTAAAGATAGCACAAGATATGGTGTGATTTCCTATGAATGAAAATTGACGTGTGTATGTCTTGATGCCAAACTATTTTTGCTTGCTTTGCATGATACATCTACGCTCCAAGTAATATACTTTGATTGAAAGGTGTGAGCCATTGATTTTGCATACCATTCGCTATGAAGTAATGTAAAGTGGATTTAAGTCTATTTAATGACCATTTTAGAGATACTTGCTTTTCATTGTAAACCCATGAGTACCATTATATAATGAGCATGATATCTTGGCATTAGTGTGTGGACACTTTCTTTCGTCTTTGTAGTATGGTGATGAATGATTTGAGACCTGATAAGGTGATCTAGGTGTATACTTGATATCGTATTTCGCTCATTTTGCTAGAGACTAGCAAAACGCTAGTTGGGGGGTGTGAATTGGGTTCAATATTACATATTTAACCCCCTAATTAGTCCTATTTTGTGCTCATATGATGATAAATTGTTCTCTAATTCATACGTATTTTGTACACAATTATTTATTAGAGAAAACACTTAATTTGAGCACAAAACAGCAATTAACTGAGTATTTCTGCATATTTTATATTTTTCATGGCAAGCTCTCATTCTCACGATTCTAACGACTATTTATTTGTATTTTTCTGAGATCTGTGCTAATTACTATGAATTTTGAATGCAGAATACTATTTAAAAAGAGAAATACGCATCCAAATACGCAAATACGGCCGTCAGCCAATCAATGGCCGCCACGTGGCACGATCCCCGCCGTCCCGCCTTCATCCTACGGTCGCAGCTCGGAGCGATTGCGATAAAGTGTCGACCGTTCGATTACGATCGAACGGTCGACATCATCTTTCCATCGACGAAGCGGAGCGCTCGAATCCTCGCCATGCGGCGCAATCCTAAGCGACGCCCGCTCGATCCGACGGTTCCCGAAGCCCCCGAAGAAAAATGAAGAAGCGGCGACGTGGCGAAGCGACGACCGCACGATCCAAATCCAACGGCATCGGAGCGATCCGATTCGAATTCGAATACGCGGAGAAATGCGGGCGACGTGGCTCTCATGGAGCCGTTCGATACGCATCGAAAGGTCGAGATCATCCCCGATCTGTGTCAGCGACGTGGCCGCTCCGCAGGCCACAGGGTCACTATCGAACGGCTAATAATGAAGCGGATGCGGGCGCCGAGCAGCGGAGATGCGGAGCACGACTTTCAAAGCACACGTGTCGCGCTGTGGGCGAATCCCGCTCGATCCAACGGCCTCTATTTGCGCCGGTCGGATTATTGGGTGCGGGTGCGAAAAACTTGCGGGTTTAGATCCGTTAAGCCCCCCAAACCCGCAATGCTATTATATAAGCGTATTCCTAGGGTTTTTGGGGGTATTCTGGCGTATTTTGGGACTTTTGGAGCGGCTACTCTGCGTATTTCTCCAGGAGAAAATTCTGAAAATTTCCAGAGGCTGTTCTTCCTATTATCAGAGAGTTTTGGGTTCTAAGGAGGAGATTTGGTGATAATTTCTTGAACTTATACCCCGTATTTGGTGTATTTCATTGTATTTTGCTATCTAAACGATGTATTTTGCTATCAAAACTGATTTTTATTGCACCATGCGTGGCTAATCTCTTTGTGCTATGGTTGTGATGTAGTTAGGAGTATGTAGTTGCTAAATTTCATGTCTTTAGCCCTATTATCATGTCCAAGTTGCTAGTTTTGTTGATTTCTACAACGTATTTGATGGGTATTTGCTTACTATCGATATTGTTGATGTGCCCTATGGCTAGGCCCTGATAAGGCTAGCCAATTTGTGTTCTCTAATCTGAACTTATCGCTGCGATTATTGTTTAATGAAATCAACATTGCTAGTAATACGTTTAAGGCTATTTTGACTAGTTTTCATCGATTTATCTTCCGACGCCTTCACGCCTTGACCGGGTGAAGCGTTGTGTGACATTAAGAGACGTGAAATTTCAGCGACTACAAACTCCTAATGAACTCACAACCGTAGCATACTTGTCTCATCGAATTTCAAACTTTCGTGATACCGTAATACTTTTAGGAACC
Organism: Scilla litardierei; assembly: GCA_030789695.1. Classification (NCBI taxonomy): domain Eukaryota; kingdom Viridiplantae; phylum Streptophyta; class Magnoliopsida; order Asparagales; family Asparagaceae; genus Scilla; species Scilla litardierei. The sequence goes on along the minus strand of CM061142.1, from coordinate 510,793,661 downwards.
ACTTTCTTTGTTACAAATCCTTACACTATTTTTCACCTTCACAAAGGTGGTCGTTTTCTTAACCGTATATTATATTTGATTAGTTGAATTTGTGTTATCTCAGGTCGACTTGTCCCGATGATTCGACTCTGGACTCTCCAGGTACTACTTGCACGATCTCCTGCGCTTGGGAGTAAAGCTCACATTGTTTTGAGAGAGGCAATCAACTCATCAAATTAGCCCCAAACCAGGGACGAATCAACCCAAAAATCCCCAAACTCTTCCCAAAATCATCACCAAATCCAAATCAGCCCCTCAAACAACACACACCCAAATCTGAAAACCAAATTTCAAAATAGAAATTGAATCAAACAGCAAAGAGATGATCTAAAAATCAATTTCAGGATCTTCAAACTTTCAAACCCATCTTCTTCCCATCTTCTTCTTCTTCATCCTTCCTCCTCCCCCACCATGGCCGACCTCCACCCTCACCGTGCGCCGTGCGACTCCCCAAACCGTCGGAAACCGCCCCCTCCGACTGCCCAGCGCCGGAGAACCCCCGCCCGCACGCGCCCAACCACGCGCCGACCGTCGGAGCCGCCTGCAGACCCGCCCGCCGCCGGATGTGACCGCCGGAGCCGCCGTCCACCCTCTTCCGTGCGTGCATCCTCCCTCCCCTCCTTTGTGTTAGCTCTTCCCTTGTTGCGTTAGCTGTTTGCTGCAAACACAATGAAATAAGAAAAAAAGAGAGAAATAAAGAGGAATAGAAAGTGACAGGAGAGAAAGAGAGGTGACAGAGAGAAAGAAGGGGACAACCTTTAGTTAATGATAGAAAGAAGGCAGGTTGTAAAAAGAATGGAGAGAGAGTGTAGGTTATATTAATGTAAAGGGGTATTATTATAATGTAATAGTATGTGTGGTGGGTGTGCCCTTCTAATGAAATGCTAACATGCTAATACCCATTCAAATTAACATGATGCCCTTGTAATTAGATTAGTAGAGTTAATTAACATTAATTTGTGTTATTTTAAATGTTAATCTGCTCGTGTTATATAATTACAGCGTGTTAGCAAGTTGTAAATAATGTTAGGGCGATAATACCCGCATATAATAAGGCGTACCATGTTAGTAAGACCTTGTACGACGTCACACTTACCAGAGAACCCGATAGAATTAGCCGAACCCAATTCGTGTGTTATTTTAACATTTCACGTATTTCGCAAAATATCTAATTTAGTGATTTGTTTAACTAAAACAGAGAAACACTATCACCGTAACGAAGTAACCGTCGAGACGAACCCAACGGCACCAAAATCACCGAAAACAGGCAAGTATGCAATTTATAGTGAATTTGTGAATGTTAACGCTCTTTAGTTTTCTGCATGCAAAGTTCCATAACTCAGTTTACATGTCGTACTTGTTAAATCTCACACCCAGTACTTCTGTTAAATCGTTGTATAAAGATAACTGGTCTTGTTATTTAATTGCTGCATGCCTTGAAATAATTAACTTGAGACATCGTGAAATCGTGCGCCTCGAAGGCGAAATCGTGATCTTCGTGATGTCATGTGAGTTGACAAATTCGTGCTTGTAAATCGTGAATTAGGCTGGCTCGTGTTCCGGCACAAATCTTGGGTGGGGTAAGGGTTGAGCGGCTGCTAGGCGTATGAACGGGTACTCTCTTCAAGGGCACCACCCGTATGCGGTGGGTTAGCGCCAATCACGGTAAGCCCCCGTGAGAAGAACGACTCACTCATCACGTCCTAAAGGCGAGAACCCTATTATAGACATGACATGCTAACAATCGTGAAATGCTAACTTGAAACTTGCAAAGTGAAATTGTTATCTCGGTAAAATTGACATGCTTTACTTTACTTGTCAGATTGTTTAGAACTGCATGATAGGATGTCTTTTATTCTATTTCAGCATGTTTAATCCTGTCGTCGCTATTTCATTTAAACTATCAACGCCTCTTAAATTCATTATAAATTTGTATATTTCTTGCCTTGGGTTCTAACATCTTTTTGCAGACCCTTGCTGACATACATTCATGTTTTTGGATGTATGTCAGATCCCGGGCTTTAGCACCAGGAGGACTAGTTGAGATAGCTGAACCAGTGGACCAAGACTTGTTGGACTAGTGAAATTTCATTGCACTTCCTTTCATTGTTGTACGGGTCATAAGACCCACTCTTCCTTCTTCATTTGTTGTAATTCCGTTGGGACGTTTGAGATTGTAATAATGTTTCTTTTATCTGTGTGTTTTGAGTAATGCAAAGCAAGAACCTGCAGTTTTCACACAGACGCTTATTGTGTTAAGTCAAGGGGAAAGAAAAGCAAAAGTACCTCCTCCCGACTTGCACAAGCGGGCTCGTTCGCGTCCTCGCTCCCAAGCCTAATGGGAAGCGGGGCGTGACAGGTTTTAGTGGTGGCCCATGCAGGTCTATGCTCATGCAAAATACTCTAAAACAGCATGGATAATATTACAATCTTAACTCTCAAACAACACCTTCCCTAGAATCTTCTACCCCGATCAAATTCATTAGAACATCCGAGTCATAAGATTTCTGATCCTTAGTCAACCAAATCAATATATCCTTGATTTTAATCTCCCTTCCTTTTTCATTCCACTTTATGACCTTACGAATCTATCGTAGTCCTTTCACAAATCTTCTCCTACCCATACACACATTTGACCAACCTATTCTAATCCTTGCTCTCGACCCACGCGATCTTCCTGACGGCCATCATTATCATTTTTAAGCATCCACATTACTATACCGATTCTACTTTCGATATCCCTCCCATGGAATTCCTCCCCTAGTTTTATTCTGTTTAAAAAAAATCTCTTTGGTATATACTTAGAATCCATACTCTCCAGCTAATTTGAATCCATTCTTTGCTTTTGAAACTTTCTTCGCCGTAACCTTTAGTTACTATCTCACCACGATTTTCTGACCTATAACATCCATACTCATATATTTACCATACTTTCTTCATATAATAAACTTCATTTTAAAAAGAAAAAAAACATTACTTCTTTTTCACGAATTCAAATATAGAAATTTCTTTCTTACGATGCTACTAACATATTTCAAAACAACCTATCATATATGTTTTTCCAAAATGCTTTCTTTACTAAATCTATCTCTATCTGCATTTACAAAACAATCGCTGTTTCACTATACTCCTTTGTATGTTACTCTTTTCATTCATTACTTAACTAATCGCATTTCATGTTTTAACTTATACCATTTACGCATTTCGTTATTTTTTTTTCGCATACTCGTCATTCTCCTTAATCACTTGATTAATCATGACTATTTTATACTACCTAACCAACCTAACTCCCGATCTATGCCTCACCTGAAACCATTCATCACAATCTTGACCCGTTACATCTATCAACTCTAAATCATACACTATGCGTAGTTATCATTTGTGCTCGTCATTACTTATTACAATCTTGGAAAGATTCGTTTTACAATTACGTTATAGCCCTTAAAATTTCCCCTTCTATTCCATTTCATCATCAGCAGTGTTAATTTATGTTAAACATCATATTGTTAAAGCATTAGATATGATCATTATTGTTATAAGATCAGGTTTCAGCTAGACATAGTGAGAGGTGATATAAGGGTAATTGTGATTAGTCGATTATGAACACAACGAATTTAGGTTACTCCCATTTTATACGGTGATGATAGAATGATGTGTTCAAGACTTACATTTGGATGATACACATGCCTAACGGATTCAATTGAGTTTCTTTTATACACAAGAGGATGAGTACATTACAGATTTGAAATTCAGATTAGCAACAGCTAAGAATAATACCCATGGAGGTACAGCTAAGAATAATACCCATGGAGGTACACCATGATTCATGGAGACCACAAAAATGAGTAGAGTATTTGAAGTAACAAGACTTAATTATATAGGTATGGTGATGAAGATATTAGAACTGATACGTTATGTTGATGAGAATGGATAGTTACGTGGATTGATTGAAATTGTTTAGAACAAGATACAATGGAAATGGCAAGATGTGATTTAGTAGTTGTTAAGTATGGTGAATAAATTTATGAGTTGTCAGAGGGAAGAATGTGTTGGGAGCTGGACAATTACTGATTGTAAATAGTGAGGTATACTATGCGTATTTGTAATGGTCGTCATACATTAGTAACTGGCGTATCATCATTATATTGATTGCTTGATATAAAGATAAGATTGGGTTGGGAGATGTCACAATTGTAGTGTTACCAGTTAGGTCATGCATTGGACGATGTGATGATATATAATGGAGGAGACAACTTAGGAGATTAAATAATTTTGGAGAATTTGGCTATAGGTGAACAATACATTAGGGATTTCATAGGAGATGCTACTGCTCTAATATAAATGGAAAGTGAAGGGTGGAGGAATTTGCAATGGTATTGATTGAGGATATTTAGTGTTTTCCTTCAAAGGTTATTTGGTATAAAGTATTGATTATTTTGAAGCAAGAACCTTGGGCTAGAATTCGAATGATAAGGTCGGATCGGTAGCTAAGTTTTATGAATGCTTATAGTTGTAACATGATTCGATGACGAGACGAGAAGTGACGATTTATTTTAGTAACACTTGTTTGATATTACAAGTTTAGCAACCGATGTGTTAGGATATTGGAGCCGCTGTGAGGATACGTACATACATTATTCATCACTCATCCGCATCCTACACATCTTGGGTGTCCGTCCCTAATCTTTTCTCTTGCCCACTAGGGATTAAGGCCATCGATGGTGCTTAGTCATCTGAACCTCTCTTGAAACTCGACCCTAACCACGTCACTTTTCTTAACCGATTCCATTTCATCGTCTCGAAGTACTTCAGGTCATAATTTACCTCAAAGAAATACGAGAGCGTTATCCATACTTGTTTCCTGCTCATTAGTTGATAAGAATTCCGAGGACAGAATTTTTCTTAAGGTGGGTAGAGTGTAACGGCCGGTATTTTCTAGGCGTATTTTTGTGTGCCCATATTTTCGTTTGAACCATCCGGATATTTTCGTGCGCGAGTTCTATTTTGTACGTCAACGCGAGCGCGTATCCGTTCCTCGTTTTACCGTATCATCATTAACCGACTATCAATTTTAACTAATTACCTTAACTTAATTATCTCACTAATTACAAAAATTGCTAATCACCTCAACTTTCACTAATAACTTTATTTATTCTTACATTTTACTTAAACTACTTAATTACTTCAATTAGAAGTTAATCACTAATTAATTTTAACCCTAATTAAATCATTGTTTAACTTAACCTACCCTATTGACTTCCACCGTTTGGGTGGGTGAGATCCAACATGCACATCAAGTTCCCCCCCCCCCCCCCCCCACATCCAGCTAACCTCCTTCAACTGATGTTCCCTCACCATTCCTATAACAGTTACAACAACACCGACATAGCAAAAACCACCATCGTCTTCCTCCTCCTTCCCTGCAATCTTCCTCTTCCCCTGCAAACAAAACAAACCAGATACAAGCAAAAATCCAAACCAAACTCTACAAATCAGCCAACCAAAACACCAAATCCAAATTCAGCCTTCAACAAACATTCAAACCAGAAACCCAAGTTCTCCCCCACCAAAAACAAGCCTCAAACAAATTCATCCCTCTGCAATTCCACAATCAACTCATCAAATTAGCCCCAAACCAGGGACGAATCAACCCAAAAATCCCCAAACTCTTCCCAAAATCATCACCAAATCCAAATCAGCCCCTCAAACAACACACACCCAAATCTGAAAACCAAATTTCAAAATAGAAATTGAATCAAACAGCAAAGAGATGATCTAAAAATCAATTTCAGGATCTTCAAACTTTCAAACCCATCTTCTTCTTCTTCATCCTTCCTCCTCCCCCACCATGGCCGACCTCCACCCTCACCGTGCGCCGTGCGACTCCCCAAACCGTCGGAAACCGCCCCCTCCGACTGCCCAGCGCCGGAGAACCCCCGCCCGCACGCGACCAACCACGCGCTGACCGTCGGAGCCGCCTGCAGACCCGCCCGCCGCCGGATGTGACCGCCGGAGCCGCCGTCCACCCTCTTCCGTGCGTGCATCCTCCCTCCCCTCCTTTGTGTTAGCTCTCCCCTTGTTGCGTTAGTTGTTTGCTGCAAACACAATGAAATAAGAAAAAAAAAGGAGAAATAAAGAGGAATAGAAAGTGACAGGAGAGAAAGAGAGGTGACAGAGAGAAAGAAGGGGACAACCTTTAGTTAATGATAGAAAGAAGGCAGGTTGTAAAAAGAATGGAGAGAGAGTGTAGGTTATATTAATGTAAAGGGGTATTATTATAATGTAATAGTATGTGTGGTGGGTGGGCCCTTCTAATGAAATGCTAACATGCTAATACCCATTCAAATTAACATGATGCCCTTGTAATTAGATTAGTAGAGTTAATTAACATTAATTTGTGTTATTTTAAATGTTAATCTGCTCGTGTTATATAATTACAGCGTGTTAGCAAGTTGTAAATAATGTTAGGGCGATAATACCCGCATATACTAAGGCGTACCATGTTAGTAAGACCTTGTACGACGTCACACTTACCAGAGAACCCGATAGAATTAGCCGAACCCAATTCGTGTGTTATTTTAACATTTCACGTATTTCGCAAAATATCTAATTTAGTGATTTGTTTAACTAAAACAGAGAACCACTATCACCGTAACGAAGTAACCGTCGAGACGAACCCAACGGCACCAAAATCACCGAAAACAGGCAAGTATGCAATTTATAGTGAATTTGTGAATGTTAACGCTCTTTAGTTTTCTGCATGCAAAGTTCCATAACTCAGTTTACATGTCGTACTTGTTAAATCTCACACCCAGTACTTCTGTTAAATCGTTGTATAAAGATAACTGGTCTTGTTATTTAATTGCTGCATGCCTTGAAATAATTAACTTGAGACATCGTGAAATCGTGCGCCTCGAAGGCGAAATCGTGATCTTCGTGATGTCATGTGAGTTGACAAATTCGTGCTTGTAAATCGTGAATTAGGCTGGCTCGTGTTCCGGCACAAATCTTGGGTGGGGTAAGGGTTGAGCGGCTGCTAGGCGTATGAACGGGTACTCTCTTCAAGGGCACCACCCGTATGCGGTGGGTTAGCGCCAATCAGGGTAAGTCCCCGTGAGAAGAACGACTCACTCATCACGTCCTAAAGGCGAGAACCCTATTATAGACATGACATGCTAACAATCGTGAAATGCTAACTTGAAACTTGCAAAGTGAAATTGTTATCTCGGTAAAATTGACATGCTTTACTTTACTTGTCAGATTGTTTAGAACTGCATGATAGGATGTCTTTTATTCTATTTCAGCATGTTTAATCTTGTCGTCGCTATTTCATTTAAACTATCAACGCCTCTTAAATTCATTATAAATTTGTATATTTCTTGCCTTGGGTTCTAACATCTTTTTGGAGACCCTTGCTGACATACATTCATGTTTTTGGATGTATGTCAGATCCCGGGCTTTAGCACCCGGAGGACTAGTTGAGATAGCTGAACCAGTGGACCAAGACTTGTTGGACTAGTGAAATTTCATTGCACTTCCTTTCATTGTTGTACGGGTCATAAGACCCACTCTTCCTTCTTCATTTGTTGTAATTCCGTTGGGACGTTTGAGATTGTAATAATGTTTCTTTTATCTGTGTGTTTTGAGTAATGCAAAGCAAGAACCTGCAGTTTTCACACAGACGCTTATTGTGTTAAGTCAAGGGGAAAGAAAAGCAAAAGTACCTCCTCCCGACTTGCACAAGCGGGCCCGTTCGTGTCCTCGCTCCCAAGCCTAATGGGAAGCGGGGCGTGACACTAATTGACGAGGACATCGCCGCTACACAAACTGAGATTCCTAAACTCTATTTATTATTATTTTGTGTAGTTGTTGTGTTAGATCCTCGTAGGGGAAACTTTACCATCTTTCAGGAATTATTTTGGGACTTGTCTGGTTGGGGATAGACAAGTGGGACCCAGCTAGTTTGGGACTAGCTGGTAGAAAGCTTTACTAGGATTGATAGTGAGAGGAAACACTGTGTGTGGGATACTGAGAGCCTGGCGAGTGTAGAGATGTAGAGGGTGCTCTGAGCGTGCTCTAACTTGTGGTTTTGTACCTATTGCACTATTCAATACTAGTTCTGCTTTGGGGGCTGGAGTAGGTCGTTGGGACGACCGAACCAGGGTAAATCTGTTGTGTACTCTGTGTCTGCATTTTATTTACCCTGCTACTGCTATAACTGCGTGTGATTTCTCGTGAGTTGCACGAGAATTTTTTAAAAGCCTATTCACCCCCCTCTAGGCTAGGATCCAGATCCAACAATGGTTTCATCATCAAGATGATAGTTTCATCTTCAGGATGGTAATCCGTAAGTGTATGTTGTCCCATCATCCATAGCAACATAGCCTAAAAATTTTTTGCCAATCGCATGGTTTTCGCAACCATGACCAGGGAGCATGATGCATCAGTTTAAATAATTTTGTAAGTGAGTTAAGCTCATCTTACATGGTTACTTCCTAGTTTCTGCGAGATAAAACTCGAAGCTATAACATTTTGCTTATAGCATACGATTTTATTTATTTATACAATACTTGATAACCCACAGGTTTGATATCTTTTAATATTAGGACTTCGGGTCCAAACACTTCATATTTCATAAGTGAGTCCAGTTCAACTTATTATTGCCTCGTTCCACATAATCTGGCCAAGTCTCTGCGTTTGCTTTAGGAAACGGAGATTGGGAACGATATCTATGGCAAAATGAAATGTGAGTAATTGTCGACAAATGTGTTTTATCCAAATACCTCTCCATGTACGTACATTATTCAATTTATTCCAGATTTATCTCTTCTGGAAGTTCTGGAAAGGGAGAGGATATGGAGATGAGCTCACTTTCCTGTGGTGGTATTGTTTTAGGGTCTCCATAGTTATTTCTCGCTTTGGAGCGTCGTGGTATGTCCTCTCAACCATTGAGGATATCCACTTCTGCTACTGGTGGATTGCATCCATTATATTTGGTATGTCAATCCTAGCTGGATTTTAGTAGCAGGGATGTATGAATTTGACAATATTTATATTATCAGTAGCTATGTCTGATAACTGTTTAACAGTTTCATAAGTGTGGATCTTCAGGATCTTATCACAATTCATGATAATCAGATCATATGTATTAATGTTTTAAATGGTCAAATTGAGCTTCAGGCTCATGGATGATTATAGTATTTTTGTTGAACCTAATGCTGGGGAATTAAAGTTATGAAGGATCTTCAGGATCTCATCACGTCTTTAAAAGAGGGCCCATCAATGCACGTCTTAGGAGAAGTGGTTTTAAATGCTTCCCTTGTTCAGAGTGCACAGAATCTATTTATCTGGGGTAATTACTTTTGATAAATAGTTCTGCGTTTTGATGGTCTATAGTGGTGATATGGGGATGTATACTCATCATGGCACAATCGATAGAACAACTGGATTTTTAATGGATAAGTAATCCGTTTAAATCATTTTAATGATTTATGTGACCCATTTTTGGGTGTGAACACAAACGTCAGGGTGTTCAACATTTTTCCAGTTGCAAAAATAGTTTGATTTCCCAGTGTTATCCAATGTTCCCGTCATTTAATAATGTGTCCCATTTGCTTTGAAAAGGATGGACTGCGATTGGATAATAGGTTTGATAATGACCATTTATAGAGGATATATGGATGAGTACTCTAAGGTACATCATCAGCCATATGTAGGGAGTGTGTGAGTACACTTTTATCCCTCAAATACTCTCAAGAGGCCTAAAGGTCTCATTCTTCTAATTATGATAGTATATCATCTTAAATTCGTTTGAGGAAGTGAGGAGAGTCAATGTCCACGTGAATGGAGATGATCTCGTAATCATTTTTCCCTTTTGAAAGGGACAATGAAAGTTTCACCCTTTTCTGAAGAATCTTCGGGTTCGTCTGGTTAATAATGTCTTGCATCATCAATACAGGGTGACATCGATCCAAAGTTGGTCGATTCTGGGTACTTCTGGTGTTCCAATTTAATTCCTCTGTTCGAATTTATGTGGGACTTTTGAAAGTCCATCAAAATGCACAAGTTAATATTGTCCGATAATATGTGAACTGTGTTCAAACTGTGAAGGATTACATCTTCACATTGGCTATTATGCGGATCAAAGTTGGACAAAGCTTCAGGCTTTATTGGTTTCTTGAGTCATTAGGGAATTCGTTTGGACGAATATCCTTTGGAACTTTATAAGTTTCAGAGAGTACATGGCATCCTCATTTTAGGAGTATTCAGGATAACAAATCATTCACAGTAAAATGAAATGCGTAAAAAGCATGAAATCAATATAGTGGTAATGTATTTAAACACATATATACTGCAGGAGAATACTACTGATAATTATGTAACGGCAATAAGTTTCGTAGTATGATGTGTGCTTTTGAAAACATACATCTATAGTAATGCTCATTTAGACTTATGTTATTACAACAGATCAAATTTGTTTTCAAAGTTTATTTATCCTCGGGGAGTAGCTAAATATACATACAGTCAATTTAACTTTCGTCGTTTAGACTAGATATGTATATATTTTTATATGGCATATGTTAATGCCCATTTATATTGCAAAAAGCATTATGTGTCTTGTCAGAACTTCTGGTTTGATATTGGGTTGCCATTGCATACTCCATGTCGAGGTATAACATATCTTCCCTTTCTCATTTTATTCAAGACTTCCCCTGTTTCCAGTCTTCCTTATTGTCGTTTATAAGGAAGAATGAATATTGGTCTTACGAAGTAGACATATACAAGAGAAATGAGTTAGTTTCTATATTTCACATTTTCTAATTTATGAGAGAATTTTAAAAGTCTATTTGAAAACTACGGTATGGTCTTCAGGCCATTTTTATTGAGTCATTCAAGTATTATGTGGATAAAGAATCATGCTCAAGGGGAAACAAATACGTGGCTACGAAATTTATAATTTCTCATTTATCTATTAAGATACGACTTCTGGCGTACGCTTAAAATTAAGGCTAGATGAAAGAATCATACCTTGTAAAGTGAGATTACTCTAAAAGAGTTTATCGGTGCTATGACAACTGCTGGTGTCAATATTGGTTTATATAAACCATAGATCTGAGAGATCTATTTACGGCAAAATGCGTATCTCTAAAAGAAATCGCATAAATGTTTTTCGCATAATCCATCGTATTTGTTAATTTTTATTAGGGTGAAAGGTGTTGACTTTTAATTTGATTTTGAACTTCAGGTTCATTTTTTCAAAGTGGATATGATGTTAAACTTTTTGAAATCATGATTGGTTTGTTGTAATAAAATATCGTCATATCATGAATATGAGTATGAGCAAGGGATGATCATATAAGAGTGCAAAATACAACAATGAATGATTTATCATACACATAATATGAAGCTTGTAAGCTAAAAGTTATGCTTAATAAAATAGTTGAAATAAACTAAATTATCATTGCAAATAAGTCAAGCATGTGAGCTTAAGAATGTATGCTCAGCTAACATGAATTGAAACATATACACATGTTATTTATTTTCTGCAGATATATAAATAATTTTATCTTAGACATATTTTATGCTACAGGCATTAGAAATATATCATAGAGATTTTAGCATGCTAAATAAAATGTTCATCACAGAACATTAAATATGCGGCAGGTATATAATTTTCTACACATGCATTTATAGTGTTTAAGCATAAATTCATGCTAGAGGCAATAAAAATATACGACATCCCATCGCAGAAAAATGCAGCAGGCATTTAATTTCATCGCAGACAATTAATCATCATACGCAATTAATCATCACAGGCATTTTATAATGGAAATGAAATTTTTTCGTTTAATAATTATTGGGCCACTGGGCAACGTCATACACCGTTAGATTAGTTGACTAACGGCAGAGCGGTCGCAGGATCTTCCTAATTATTAAACGTATGATAATCAGATAATCCAAACAAAATGCGATGAGTTAAAAACGTGTAATTTATCCAGATTTTAACGAAAAAAATCGTAATTAAATCTGAAAAATAATTCGGAAAATTTTTTTGTGGACAAACCCTAGTTAGGGTTTTTAGTCGCGTGTGTTGCCGCTTCTGGCGGCTAGGGTTTCGGACACGCGTGCCCACAGGGTGGGTGGGGGCGCCGCTGCAGGCGATGAAGAAATCCACTAGGGTTTTAAAATTTTTGGGGAAGAAGATGATAAAAATTTGATTTTTATTGAAAAAAATCTATTTTTAGTCTTCAAAACGGCGTTTTTATCGTAAAAACTTGATTTTTAATGATAAAAACGTCGATTTTACATTAAACGGTTGAGTTAGCATGCAGATCTGAGGTAAAAAACCGATCTATACTAATTAAAACATCGATCCAAGCATTTGGATCTAATCATATGCACATATAAATTTAGATCTAGGGAATAAGAATTACATCTAGATCCTACCCGCCGGATCTAGCGACGTTCGGTGAAGAAAGCTCGTTCGCGTCGCGTTCGTCCGTCGGCAGAGGTTCGGCTCAGCCTCGAGCGTGCCGATAACGTGTTGTAAACTTGATGGCTACGGAACCCGTAGCCCTGTATTTATAGAAGTAGGGTTACATAATGAGTGGATACCCAATATCCAAATGGGCCTACAAAAGCCCGTTTAAAACAATTATAATAATATTTAATTATTATATTTAATTATTACAATTTTATATTAAGTTTAATAATTATTAAGATACGCGGACCCTTCTTCCAACTTTCACAACAACATTTACAACCAAAAAACACAATAAAGTTGTGTGAGACCCACAAAAAATTCCAAAATTCACATTCACAAACCACCTTCACAAAAAAAAAACACAAAACTCTACTTTCACCAACACTATTCACAACTTCAACAAACACCTACATCAACACAAAAGAACACGCCCTCACAGGAAAACAATCACGTCCAAGTGTTGTGGCAATGGTTATGTGGTCAAACAGCGGTCATCTGCAGCTTTGGTCTACGTTACTTTCCTTAATTGACATCCCACCGCCATCGTTTCCTTTTCCCCCCTTCATTGTTTATTCGATTCCTTCACGTAGCCGCGATTCCTCTTCCTTTTCCCCCAATTCTCTTCAAAATCCAGCGCAATCTATCATTACAATCGAAAAATAAAAACCCTAAATTTCTTCACCATCCTACGATCCCCAATTCAAGCTTGAAGGTTAGGGGTCTCCTGAGAAATTGGAATGTCATCTTACTTGTACTGCTTCACTTCTCTTTCGCTCGTTTCGATGCACCGTTTTTCATTTTCTAGGGTTTCTGGAGCTTGGATTCCATGGATTCATCTACTTCGAGCCAACCGGAGTTTGATTACTTGTTCAAACTGTTAATGATTGGTGATTCTGGCGTGGGGAAGAGCAGTATTCTCTTACGATTCACGTCCGATTCCTTCGAAGATCTCTCTCCCACCATTGGTTGGTGCTTAACTTGTTTTCTCCATTTATTTGTTTTTTAATATAGTGCATTGCATTTCGACTTGATTGATGGATGATATTTATATTTTTGCAAAAAACAGTTTTTGGTTCTGCCAACTGATCGGTTGGAAATAGGAATATATGTAAAATTTTTGTAACGTTCTTGAAAATACCTAATTGCTTGTTTTTTTTTCTTGTTGCATAATCTAAATGATTATATTTTATGGACAAATTCTCAAAATAAATGAAAATTAAAAATAATTTTAAAAATCGCCTAAATTTTAATTTAATTAGGAAACTTGACTAACTTCTCGACACGTCCACTAAGTGTAAGTTTTCAAAATGGCTAGGGTTGGTAACCCCGCTCACGCTTTTTGAGATCAAATGTCTGGGACCGACAATTCGGGAGTTTTGGGACATTTATCTACAATGAAATGGCCGATGTTACCATTCCCTATCATTTCTATGGTGCATAAATTGACCAGGATTGCCAATTCTGAGCGTTTAAATTGATCGAGGTTGCCAACACCTGTAGTTTTTCAGAATCAACCTGTGAGCAAATTTTGATGTGATTAGAAGTTGGTCGGGTTTTGTAATTAAATTTAAATTGGTCGGTTTTTAAAATTATTTCTAAGTTTCAACTTATTTTGAAAGTTTTGTCCTATTTTTATATACAAAATTGTACATGAGTGGTGTGAGCATGCAAGGTTTTTTCTGTTTTGTGAAGGTCATTATAGTTTACAAGATTATTCATTACCAAATTTTTAGTGCTAGGGCAGTGACGGTTAATCAGCGATAGCAGTGTAACTTCGCCCTTTCTACTGATTATGCAATGGTTATGGATTGCAATTAGTGAGTCAGCTATCTAAAGTACATATGTGATGGATATCCATTCCATTTCTTTTCATTCATATTTTTTATTTTCACTTGGGTTTGGGGGATCTAATAATTGAATATCGTGTTAATCATTCAAATGCTGAATTCAATAGTGCCAATGACGATATTTAAAGGCACACCACGTTAAAGCACAAGCAACCGTGAACACCATCCCCATGGTCTTTTATCCTTTTCTCACCAAATTCAATAATGCATATTCTGTTCAAACACAGCAAAATGTGACTTACATTCTCTAACATCTTTTGCTAATCCATTGGCTGTAACCATTTTGTGGCACTGTGAGTGCTATTGAAACACTGAGTGCTATTTTCTATTGATTCGTCCACATAGCATTTATCATGTGCATACTGCCTTAGCTGATTACACTTTTTGAAAAAAAAAATAAGGTTAAACAAACGAGATGCGGACACAGAACATCAAAAGAAATATTTTATGGCAAGACTCCAATGGGTTTCCGTCAAATTGCTGAGTCCATATCTGGCGACCCTATCAGTTACCTTCATCTTTTCCTCAGTCCAAAACTACCCTATCATTTTCATGGACCCAAATCCAAGTTTTTAAAAAAGAGCACAATCTGTACTGCAATTCAATAAAAAGAAGATGTTTTTTAGTGCTTTTGGTTAAATAGGTGTTGAATGTGTTGAGTGATATTTAGATTTTCACAGATTAGGTAAACAAATAACTGGCATGGTTTAAAGGTCAATTTGAGAGTCTCACTCAGTTTAGTATTGACTCTATTGAGAAATTGTAGAAAACATGAAGGAACCAAAAACAAGCTAGGATCAAAAGCTAAGGGTAAACTGTAGATTAGAGCAATGGAGATAGAAAGTAACTAGAGTATGAAAAGAATGAGATGATAAGAGAACCACATCAAAAAAACTTCTATTTCAATCAATCTTCCCCTTTGGTCAATTAGATTCTGCATGTATATATTCTACTGAATTAATAAAAGCATGAGCCCTTGATGGTTATAACTTGTTTTCTAATATAAGCTCGACTCTCCGAGTACCTTAAGTCCTTAACTATATTAACAGTTCATATTCTAGAAGTCATTGCAATTGATGTCTTTTATTTAGTTGCATCACTGCAGTTCCATTGCTGCTTATAGTCTGTTTTTGGATGGATGTGATGTTTTTATCCTCGATACGATTGCAAATTACTTTTTTGTTGAAAAGGAGCATGTGGATAAGTTAAAACATGTGCTTCTCTTAGCATGGAATACTTGATTATTCATAAGGGTTTGAGGATGATCTATCATCCATGATCTAACAACGTTGTTGGTATTAGTTTTAGCTGGTTTTGACCGAAAAATGGTAGATCCAAGGCTGACCAATAGGTGCAGCAAATTCCCCTCATAGGAAGTACTTCACACATAAGTTGCTCTTAAAAGAGACCTTGCCACCATGCCCTTATTATTTTGCAATGCAGTTACCTAGATATGTGATAGGAACCAACTAGATCTGAAATTTATTCGTATAAAATTGAAAATAAAAGGGATAGATTGATCACAATTATATGAGTGATTGCCCTCCCAAGACACTAATTAAAGAAGACGTCCGCACTCTCCCGAAGAACGAGGAACACTCTCCTCTCTTTATCTATTTTATTCTCAAATTCAACCTCACATTCTCCTATCCGGCCCTATCTTTAAATAGAGAAAAGTTACAGAAAATTGCAGATTTTTCAAAATGCCCCTTAAAATCCGAAAATTTCTAAAACATCCCTAATGGGCCTAAAACACATAAAAAGTCCAGATCTAACATTATTCTGCTCCCAAAAATCCACCTTGTTCTCAAGTTGGTGACTGAAGTCCGCGGCGGCCCTACTCCAAGTGCGCGCAAGTCTCCTTCCGGGTCAAAAGGGTACGATTGGTCTCCACCGCCTTCAACGATGTCCAAAAGAAAGGCACGGTCGTCGCCAGTCAGACCTGAAGGTCCAGAGGGGGCTCGTCATTCTTGGGTTCCGGTGTTCGTGGATTTCCGTCGTCGGCTCCTCGAAGTACTCGGCGACGGCAGAAAGGAGCCCCTCGTCGTATGGATGCAAATCTGCGTCAAAGCCGTCGCCTTTCTTCCTCGTCCAAAGTTGACGCATTTGGCCCATAATTATGGCTTTCGCTCAGATCTGAAATTTTCACCGCCTCCAGATCTGAAATTTCCGTCGCCCCAAGGCCTGAAATTTGTTGTATGAGTTGTTGGTTTGATTGCCTCATTTGTTGATTCAATTGTTGGACATGTATGACCAATTACATGACGACCTCCAACCTTTCCAGCACAAATCTCCTCAGCTCCGCCATGGATCGTTGCTTTGATACCAATTGATAGGAACCAACTAGATCAGAAATTTATTAGTATAAAACTGAAAATAAAAGGGATAAATTGATCACAATTATAGGGGTGATCGTCCTCCCAAGATGTCAATTAAAGAGGACGTTCCACACTCTCCAGAAGAACGAGGAACTCTCTCCTCTCTCTATCTATGTTATTCTCAAATTCAACGTAACATTCTCCTAGCCAGCCCTAGCTTTAAATAGAGAAAAGTTACAGAAAATTACAGATGTCCCAAAATGCCCTCTAAAATCCGAAAATTTCCAAAACGCCCCTACTGGGCCCAAAACACATAAAAAGTCCAGATTTAACAATATGCTCAATGGGCTTCAACTGCAGGTGTGACTTCTCTTCTATTTCAGTGGACACAATGTTCTCAATGGTCTCTCTCTAGATGCTCAAGATGCATAGGCGATATCTACACCTACCACTTGAGCTTTACTTCTTCCAATTAATTCCTTGATGTTTACATCTCTTCTATTCTGTTTGTGGTTATATCCTTTTGGAAATGATCATTTGATCCTGCTTTGTACCTGTCCACCAAGTCTGCAAGTCATCGGTGAATCTGCTTTGTTCCTATCCACCAAGTCTGCAAGTCATCAGTGAATCCTGCTCTTTTGCCTGCCTACTGAGGCATCGACAGATTCTAGTAAGTACGACTCGGTGATCGTTTGGAATGATCAATTAGCATATTCATTTTCCGAGCAATGCCCTTCATCTTGAGCAATTGAAGGTGGCGTGCTTTAAATCAAGAGGAAGTTGAAGTAGAATATGGATTCATCTCCTCCTCGGCAAACTCAGCTTGGATGTGATAGGCTATTCTTCTTATGCCATCTCTGGCACCAAATATTTACAATTCCTATGTGAGAGAAGGACTGTTTTAAATGGCGGCAGTAGCAACATGGGGGCCACCATGTACATGGTACCATGGTATGTTACGATACCACCATGGATTTTTTAATTTTAAAGTTGTAATAAAATATAATGATGTGAAAAACTAACAATGGTTGTAGACAAATAGTGTTCTAAAAGGTATGTTTATGCTGTCGCATAAATGTATTCAGCGGAACGCTGCACCAAGCTGCAAATATGCAGACAAACCGTATTTACGGGTGCATAGTCCGCATATTCTGCATACTGGCGGCATAATCTTCCAGTCTTCTATATTAAAAATCCTTAAAAATTGCTATTTAGTAAAGATCAAATTTTAACAATAAGAGTTGGCTAATTACAACGGTAAAAGTATGAGATCGAACATGTGGATTAGAAACATTATAATCATGATTCATATTTGGGTTGAACTTGAGTTGAAACTTTGACTTTACTTCATGCATTTATTAGCACTTCTTCTATGTATAAATTTTTGTAGAGAACAATGATAAGGTGATAATATTTTTATGCTAATTTTTCTCAAAATTTAGGCATTTTTTACATTTAATATACATGTATAGATACACACACACATATCTATTATTTGGTTACATATATTAGAATATTTATTTTTACGTTATCCAAATAATCGGATGTCCGTTTATGCGCTATCGTTATCGGACCACACATTTAATAAAATACCATTTTAGAACACCCCTATAAAATTCTTTAAAAAGCAAATAAAATTTATTGCCAATTATTCCAATGTTTTTGCTTGTTAACATGCTATATAAATAATTTAAACAAGTGAAATAGGTGATATTACGTACCTTTAAATAAATATTTTAAATTTTCTTTTAATTTTTAGAGTTGAAACTCTATTCTTACTAGGTTTAAGATTGTGTTTAATATAATTTAACTTAAACCTTAACCCAAAAACTCAAACCCAAACCTAAATGGATTGAGAGAAAAAAAGTTGGCGGGCCCACATACCTTTACGGGTGATCAGCCTTTGCTGGTAAAGACCTCCATGGCTCAACTTGATAGCATGGCACGATGCTGCTATATCCGATTACCATAACTAAAGGTGAGGCGGCTTAGGCGGCCAGAAGCCGCCTTTGCCATTGTAGCTACCATGACGGGGCAATGCAAATCAGTTAAATACTAGAGAGAATCATATTTCTCTTTGTGCGTATTGGAGAGATTGTGGCCATGTAAAACTTCTTCAGATTGTCCCAAATTTCTGCTGTTGGTACCCATCTAGGGTGAGTTTCCTGTGTTAATCCAGAACATATAGACTTAATCATGTCAAGATGCTCCCATTGTAGAAGGGATCATAAATCATGGGTTCCAATGGGACTTGTAGTTGAAGGTGATGCAATATACGATGTGTCAACCTGAAGATGCGGTGTAGGAAGATGCACACGATTTGAATTAGTTTTGTATCCATAGTGGAAATAATCATGTTCATAATTTTGTTAAGGTTTTTGAGGGTTATTAAAACTTTAAAGGCATTAAGACATGGTAGGAGATCTATTCTGTATTTGAGATGATGGGTCGACGTGCAAAAAAAAAATCAAATGATTGATGGAAAATCAAACAGATGATTATAAAAAGTGATCTATGTTGATGATTCAGGCCAATTTGCTTAGGCAGGCATATAGGTTACACATGTTATATAGATGCCATGCACCACCCTAGACACTTAGGCCAGCTAGTGCTGTTTTTTTGCAATGGAACAGATAGGTCAGTTTGGGTGTCTTGGTTAAGTTTTGTATTGAAATATTGCAGAAAACCTAAATGAATTGGGACAATGTATTTTATTTCCAAGTTCTGGTGTGGGTGAAGATATACATATAGAAAAAGGATTGATGGATAGGATAGCTTGTAGAGGAGGAAAAATGGATGTGGAACTTGTAGAAATAAGATCACCAAATTGAGACAGTATATGGAGAAAGAAAAGGAAAAATAGACGATAAAGAAAGACCATTCTCGCATAAAATACCTCCTTTTAATCAATCTCCAGCATATTTTGATTAGATTCAGCCTTTGTATATGTCATTACATTGTTAGGACATGACCCTTGATACGTCTAACTAATAAACACTATTTTTGAAATATAATAACTGAATTCCTAATAAAAGCATGGTGCATTACTGTAAATGAACTAGGCTACCCTATTTTATACTCCCATAATTCCTCCATTTTGTATGTGGTTCATCATGCATAATGTGAATCCTTGTCCTTTTGGATGCATAATGTGAATCCTTGTCCTTTTGGATGTAGCGTAGCTTTGGAATAGGCTTAAGCACAGCCAAAAAGGCAGCATCATCATCATTGGCATCATCTTAGCCATCATCCCAAAAACTGATCCCAAAGATAAGGGTTGGTTCCATGAACTTAATAGAAATTATGTTGATTTATGTAAGTCTATGATGATAAGAGTGTGATAAAGTGTTGTGTTGGCTATTACTGGCCTGCCACGTAACCCTTGTCCTTTATCTGAACTTGGACCGGCAGTGAAAACGCAGGCGGAGTTAGCCAAAAGACATGTTAGATATTAGAATATAAATTCAGTGACTGTTGTTATCAGGTCCAACTCCAAGTTAGTATATTTTTTTGCCTACACGTATGACTGTCCTGTTAAAAAACTGAGTTTTACGTTATCCTTCTCAAGAAAGCACATGGAAAAAGCTGCATGTGCATTTTGGTTCAGCTTGAACCATATTTGATCTATTTGAACTTTGGGCTTTCTGGAGGTCTGTGTGGTTTACATTCGGGGTTAGACTGTATTAGGAATGATTGTATACCTATGTTCAATTATAATTATACACTTGTATAAATTCACTATTGGTTGAGCACACTGACAATTTATTCCCTTGTAATGAGACTTGGATGGTGTGGGGAACATTACTTCTCAGGTAAGGTTGTGAAAAAGTTAACGTTGACTATTTTTCAATCACTTCCAAGATAAACGCCTCAATAATTGTACTATCAAGCGATCCCTTACTCCTGCTATCAAGCATTCATTTCTTGATTGAGTATGTTTGCTACATATGAATGCAATGCTAGATGTGCATTTTGCAGTTGAATTTTTCTTGTCATCATTATACTTGTTACTGAGATGTGTTATTTAACGAATTGGTTTAATATCGCCTAAATGCTTCATAAACAACCAGTTCAGTTCAAGGTAAAATTCATACCATCCATTCATAAACATAAGCATACTGAGTTTTATGAATGAGAACTTCCCAACCAAGTCATAATCTTTTATAGAAACAATGGAACAATCCAATCTAACCTTGATACAATTACCCCCACTGGAGTATCACCATCTTCATCTTTTAGAATGATACTGATACGATCCGGGGATCGAATCAATCAAATCGATATATTTTAAAGAGGAAAAATATAAAAAGAGGATTTTTGATAGATAAGAAATGCGAAGAACTACAATAGTTGGGTTTCCTTCGAGACGAAACCCTATCTCCTAGCTTTGAATGTCGGATCAAAGCCTAAGAACCCTCTCAAGGATGCCTAACAAGTTCTTCACAAATCAAACATAGCCCTAACAATGGCGGCTAGCCCTAATAAATAGAAAACGGGGATTTACTAATTTAGCCCAAATAGACTATAATACCACTCGACCCACTAAACCCACTACGTGACGATCCCGCGCCTCCTACGTCTCACGTATGTCACGATGGGTGGACCCGCATCATCCATGGCTGGTGGGGTAATTGATGCGTCCGCATCAATACCCCCTAAAAGAGCCACCTTGTCCTCAAGGTGAAAATCTGGAAACTGCTCCCGGACCACGTCATATGCCTCCCACGTGGCGTCACAATCAGGGAGGCCCACCCAGTAGATCGGCACCTCTCTTCGTCGTCCCGGTCCCTGACGAACTGCTCGCACATCCAGGGGCTCGAGCAATACCTCCATATCCTCTGTCAGTGTAGGTGGCAGAGTCGACTAGCTGACTGGTCTCCAATCGCCCTCCGTAGCTACGACACATGGAACACCGGATGTATCGTCGAGGAAGGTGGCAGGTGTAACCGATACGCCACCTTCCCAATCTTGGCCGTAATCTGGTAGGGACCGTAGTAGCGAGCTGCTAGCTTCTCATTCTGTCTCCGAGCTAAGGTCTTCTGTTTATAGGGCCGCAGCTTGAGATACACCATGTCACCCTCCTGAAAATGGACGTCCCGCCGGTGGCCATCTGCCCGGGCCTTCATCACCTGCTGAGTCCTCAACAGATGTCGCCGTAGCTCCTCCAACATAGCATCTCTGTCTCCTATGTAAGCCTCCACCTGAGACACAGGCGTCTGCCGATCACCGAAACGCAGCAAGGACGGTGGGTCTCGCCCATAAAGGATCCTGAAGGGAGTCGTCCCTGCTGAAGAGTGGTACGAGGTGTTGTACCAGTACTTCGCACAGGCCAACCACCTGTACCACTGTCGAGGCTTATCCGATACGAAGCACCGCAGATAAGTCTCTATGGAGCGGTTCACCACCTCGGTCTGCCCGTCCGTCTGTGGGTGGTACGCCGTGCTCCTCTTAAGGATCGTACCATGTACCCTGAAGAGCTCCCGCCAGAACCCGTTCAAAAAGACCTGGTCCCTGTCGGACACTATGGACCCCGGGATCCCGTGTAGGCGTATCACCTCTCGAATGAATGCTGTGGCCACCGAGACCGCTGTGTAAGGATGCCTCAGAGGTATGAAATGGGCATACTTACTCAGGCGGTCCACTACGACGAGGATCACTGAATATCCCTCGGAACGGGGCAGCCCGTCAATGAAGTCCATCGTGACCTCCTCCCATACCCTCTCTGGCAACTCCAACGGCTGTAGGAGTCCGGCTGGGGCCATCGCCATATACTTGTGACGCTGGCAGACGTCACAAGCAGCTACTAACTGGGCAACTCTCCTCCGCATGCCGGGACAGTACACCTCCCTGGCCATCCTCTGGTACGTCTGCTGTACCCCCGAATGGCCTCCAGTCGCTGACCCGTGGAACTCCTGAAATAGGACTGGTATGAATCCTGAGGCTCGCGGTAGCACCAACCTCCACTGGTAAAGCAGTCTGCGCCCCTGTAAGGAATACCCGATCGGCCCCTCCTTACCCTGCTGCAGCAACTCACGGATCCGCCCCAGCTCATCATCACTCTTCGCCTCCTGAAAAAAGGGCTCCCAGTCCAACCACATCGGTCGTGACAGAGCTCTCAAATCCACTCTCCTCCCGGCGAGACAAAACATCAGCTGCCTTGTCCTCCAATCCTGGCATGTACTCGATGGCGAACCGGTACCCCACCAGTTTGGAAACCAACGCTGGTGCTCCTCAGTAACCAATCGCTGCTCCAACAGATACTTGAGGCTCCGTTGGTCTGTCCTGACCACGAACTCCTGTCTCAACAGATATGGTCGCCACTTCGTCACCGCAAGGACGATGGCCATCAACTCTCGCTCATAAATCGATTTCAGCCGTGCTCTAGCTGACAGCACCTGACTGAAATAGGCTATGGGTCGTCCCTCCTGCATGAGCACCGCCCCCAATTCATATCCCGACACATCGGTCTCCACCACAAAAGATAAGCTGAAATCTGGCAAGGCAAGAACTGGCGCTGTCGTCATTGCCACCTTCAAGGCCTGAAATGCCTTGGTGGCCTCTTCCCCCCAATGGAATCCGTCCTTGAGCTGTTCGGTAAGGGGCCATGCTATGGTACTGTACCCCTTAACGAACTTACAGTAATAGCCCGTCAGACCCAGAAATCCGCGGAGAGCTCGCAGTGTAGTACGTACTGGCCAGTCCAGCATAGCCGCTATCTTCGACCTGTCAGCCGCTATCCCCTCCGCTGACACCACATGCCCTAGGTACTCGATCCGCTCCTGGCCGAAACTGCACTTCTTCCGGTTGGCGAACAACTGCTGCGCCAGCAACTCCCGGAAGACCACCTCCAAGTGGTCCAAGTGCTCCCTCAAGCTCCTGCTGTAGACGAGGATATCGTCAAAGAAAACGGGGATGAACCTCCTCAGGAAGGGCTGAAAGACCTTGTTCATCAAGGCCTGGAAAGTAGAGGGGGCATTCGTCAAGCCGAAAGGCATGACTCTGAACTCGTAATGCCCCTCATGGGTGCGGAAGGCAGTCTTCGGCACATCCTCTGGCCGCATCAAGATCTGGTGGTACCCCGCCCTCAAGTCGATCTTCGAAAAGATCGCCGCCCATGAAGCTCGTCCAGCAGTTCATCGATCACCGGAATAGGAAACTTATCAGCGACAGTTTTCTTATCCAGCGCCCGGTAATCGACGCAAAATCTCCAACTCCCGTCCTTCTTGACCAGCAAGACTGGGCTCGAAAAAGGACTCACACTCGGCTGGATGATCCCAGCCTGCAGCATCTCCCGCACCATCCTCTCAATCTCGTCCTTCTGCACATGCGGGTACCGGTACGGTCGCACACTCACCGGTGCTGCTCCATCACGTAATACAATAGCGTGCTCGTGCCCCCTGGACGGTGGTAGCCCTTGCGGGTCCTGAAAGACCTGGTACTGCTCCAGTACCTGCTCCACCTCCCCTGCGGTCTCCTCCTGCTGCTGCTCACCCTCAGCTGTCAGCCCCTGATACTCCATCAGGAATCCCTGTCCCTCGTCCCGCAGCGCCCGAGTGATGGCCTTGAAGGCCACTAAGGAAAAACAAAGGGTCGGGTCCCCGGTCAGCACGACGGTCCGATCTCCATCTTGGAACTCCATCCTCAGGAGCTTCCAGTTCACCTTCATCTCCCCTAACTTCTTCAGCCATTGCACCCCTAAGATGATATCCATATTGCCCAACTCCAGTGGCAAGAAGTCCTCCATGATCTGTACCCCCTGCAAGGTCAGGCACAAACCCTTGCAGAGCCACTTGCTCTCCTCCATATTCCCAGTCCCCAACAATACGGTAAACTTCTCAAGGGTGCTCAGCTGTAGCCCATGTCGCTCTACCACTTGGCTGTAGATGAAGTTGTGGGTGGCCCCACTATCTATCAACACCGTCACCGCTGTCCCCCAGCTGCCCTGATAACTTCATGGTGTGGTTCGGAGTGAACCCCACTACAGAGTTCAGGGAGACCTCCGCGAAGTCTAGGTGAGACTTCTCCTCCTCTACCAGTGGCTCCTCCTCAGGTTCCTCCTTCTCACACACGTACCCCTCCTCGTCGGGCACCATGGTGATCTGCAGTAGGCGGCTCGCACACCTGTGCCCAGGGGTGAACTTCTCGTCGCAACGGAAGCACAACCCCTTGGCCCGCTTCTCCCTCACCTCTGCCTCAGTCATCCGCCGCCCCAGGGTAGCTGGGCGGCCTTCTCCGCGCGTCTCAGAAGCAGCTGCAGGTGGTCTCTGTGTCGCGGCTGGTGGAGTGGGGCGGGAACTCTGGCCCCCCGAAGCTCCCCGTATCCTCCTCTCCTCTGTATGCTTCTCCTCCGCTTTATGGGCCAAGCGGAGGACATCCTCCAAGGTCGCCGGGCTCTGCATCCGCAACTCAGCTCGTATCGAGGGCTTCAGCCCCCTCATAAAATTCCCGATCATCACCTCATCGGTCACCCCCTTCATCCGGCTATTCAGCATCTCAAATCTCTCCACGTAGTCCCTCACTGTCCCCTCCTGCCTCAGGGCCGACAATTGCTCGTAGAAATCTCCCCCTGCTGTCTCCTGGAAACGCTCCACGATCAGTGCTGACAGCTCCTCCCAGGTGCGAAAAGGGGTCCGTGCGATCTTCCATCGGTACCATGCCAGAGCCTTCCCCTCAAAATAAATCCCAATGGCCTTCAGGACCTCCTGCTCCGTCAGCCCCATCACCTGAAAGTACCTCTCCGCTCGATATATCCACCCGTCGGGATCGGTGCTATCGAAAGTCGGCATCTTCAGCATCATCAACCGTCGGTCCGCGTTGATGTCTCCCTGCTGCCCCCTATCTCCTCCACGGTCACCTCCCCGCATCACACCGCCACCCCGGTTCTCCATCGGGCATCCCTGTCAACCCCATACAACTCCTCCGGCCAGGCAGGCCTCTCCCATGCCTCGGGCTGATAGTGATGCCCAGGAAACTCTGGTGGTCGTGCAAAAATGCGCCTCGGCTCAGGTGGGGTAGTCTCCGCTCTCCAAAATTGGCCCACCGGGGCCCCAATCGCTGCCCCCGAAGCCCAGCCACCTCCGACTGTCCCAAACGTTCCCTCAGAGTGAGGTACGAACCCCGCCACACCCCCAAAGGGTCGAGACGCCGTCACCGGGCCCCCAGGAGGGGCGGCCCAGCCCGCCAAGCCCTCGGAAGGCCCGACCCAGCTCGTCGGGCCCCCAAAATGGCCAATCGGCCCTTCCGCACCCCCGGATGGGGGTGCCGCACCTCCAGCGCCCCGCGGGGGGGGGGGGGGGGTGCCGCCTGCACCCAGCCCCCGCCGGGGTCGGCTGAGGCCTCCGGCGGGCTCGCCCAGGCCAGGGGAGGCCTGGGGGAGTTCGCCGGGGGCGCCGAAGCCTCCGGTTGGTTGGGCGGCCTCGCCCAGGCCTAGGGAGGCCTAGGTTGGGCCGCCGGCCGCTGGGCAGGCACGATAGGGCCTGCCGTGGCCTGAACAGACCCGCGAGGGTCTGTTTTTTGTGAAACAGGCCCGCGCGGGTCTAGGGTTGGCCGCGCCGTCGTCCATGCCGCTTCCGCGACGTCGCCTTGATGTGGAAACTCCGCCGTCGTCCGCGTTTGCTCTAGGGAGGCCGATTCTAGGGTAGAATCTCCCCCCTCGTGGATCCCCTTGCCTCGATCTCCTTCTTTCGCCACCGTGAGGGCTTGTATCATCGCCTTCAATTCTCGAAGATCTCGGCCTTGTTGCGCGGCGTCCGTCCTCATCCCACGAAGTTCGATTTGGATGTCTCTTGCGAATGGGCGTGATCCTTGAGTGAATCCCCCACCGTTTTCTTCAATCCCTCGAACCGTTCTTCGATCTCCCGATTGAGATCCTCTCGTAGCCCTTGAATCTTCTCATCGATCAAATCCGCCTTCGAGCGAGTACTTGCCGCCATCTGGATCTTAGTGCTCTGATACCAATTTGATACGATCCGGGGATCGAATCAATCAAATCGATATATTTTAAAGAGGAAAAATATAAAAAGAGGATTTTTGATAGATAAGAAATGCGAAGAACTACAATAGTTGGATTTCCTTCGAGACGAAACCATATCTCCTAGCTTTGAATGTCGGATCAAAGCCTAAGAACATTCTCAAGGATGCCTAACAAGTTCTTCACAAATCAAGCATAGCCCTAACAATGGCAGCTAGTCCTAATAAATAGAAAATGGGGATTTACTAATTTAGCCCAAATAGACTAAAATACCCTTCGACCCACTAAACCCACTACGTGACGATCCCGCGCCTCCTACGCCTCACGTATGTCACGATGGGTGGACCCGCATCGCCCATGGCCGGTGTGGTAATTGATGCGTCCGCATCAGATACCTTGCAGTTTCTTCATCTTCATATTTTACGCTCCCCACAATCCTAATATCATATTCATTTGTCTTTCGTTTTCTCTTTTTTGCTTTTTGCAATGACATTCAAGTTTTGCAATCTAGTTTCATTTAAATAGCATATATGTATGTGGTGATTCGGAATTAGCAATCGATGATTAACATGCACTAGAAAAGTAATAGCTAAGCTCCTCAATTTGGTTTCTTTTTGATAAGCAATTAGCACTATTTCGTTCTCTTCCAGGTTCAAAGCACGTACACATATCCATCCATGAGTGATTTTTTGATGTAAGATGTTTTCTCCACTGACCATTCAACATCAATTCCATATATGAACGGCAAACTGAACCATGTTTCTTAGAGTTTAACCCCTTGCATTGCCCCATTTTTTATTCTATAGGTTGTGCTTTGCAAAGACTGTGGTATTGATCCTTAGTTGTTCCAAACTTTTCCTCTATCATTGCGGTGTTAAGAATTTTAACTCTTTTTTATGCGTGTGCTATTAGAAAGCATAGGACTAGCCCTGGCGGTAGGTTTGTATGTTCCTGTCAACAAAATAGGTAACTTTGGTTTGGACATTCTCTTTTGTTGAAGGGCTAGACCTAAAAACTTGCTATCCACAGTAACTTGAAAAAGATCTTTCTTAGTGGAAAGACTATTTATAGTTTAAACCAGCTTATCGTAACATATCATGCATTAGGATATACTGTATATTTTATTACCTCATGTATTCTGTATCGAATTGTAAAACATGTGATGATGACACAAACACTGACGTTGGTACTTAAATGCTCTTGCTTGTAAAGATATGGTCCTGACGAAAATTCCCTTCTAGCCACTGTGCCAACGGTCCGAGCCCTATAGATTTGAAACTAGTTACATATTGTGATATTTATAATTTATGGTTACTTGATAACTTCAATATGATGAAAATATATAGGTACAATGCTAGCAAAAAACTTCTGTAAATCTTTAATATTACTTCTCCTCTTAGTGCAGTTCATTGAATATTAATTTCTGCTGGCATTATGAATTGTATCATTGTAACCAAAGGGACAAAAATAATCTGTACTTGTACAAATAATTAAATTTGCGTACATTTTTAAAGATAAGAAAAATGAGAAAGAAATCAGAAGGAAGTCAGCCTTCAACTTATGTTGAGCTACTTGTCACCACTCAAGAGATGTTTTCCATATCAAATATGCTTCACCATGTGTCATTGAACTTCAGTACCTTATTTCTCTTATTGGTGCTTATCTCTTTATCATTCTATTTCTTATGTTAGGTGTGGATTTTAAGGTTAAGATGGTTACAATTGGTGGCAAAAAGCTGAAGCTTGCAATTTGGGACACAGGTGATGTTGTCTTCCTGGCATTACATGAACATGTCACTTTTAACATTATTGTTTATTTACTTATGATTGCTTCATACTGGTCATGATTTTTAACTTTTATTCTGCTTTTTGTGGATAGGTATCCGATATTTTATGCTCATTCATTGTTTGCTTCCCTTTTGTTTGTTCCCTGTGCAGTCTTAAATCTGTGTGCAACTTGCAACTTTTGACTCTTCTGTCAAGACCATGTCTCCATTCCCATTTCATCTTACAGAACTGATCACGTAGATTTTAGCATTCTTCCCCATTTATGATATATGTATATGGGTGTTCATATATATGGGGTTTACTCTTTTAAGTAAACTCGTACCTCTTAGACAATTCAAGCAGTAGTGACATTATTAAGTCCATATAGGGATTAGAAGTTCATAGACAAAAATTATTCTTTTGAAGAATGGAGGAAAGCTTCTAAATTATTACACAATGAGAAAATAACAAAGTATGACTAGCTTTTGGGCTTGATAAACTATCAAGCTATTGTTCTGCTGTGAATAACAGACTTTAGGATGATAGTAAATTATTTGGCCTGGTTTGTAATCTGGGGGATCGGGGCCTGGGGTGATGCCGTATGTGCTCCTTGCGGGGTCACCTCAGCTTATGTTTTCTCTTGTAATATTCGGATATACTTTTGTAGCTGTCTAGGAGTCTTCCTTTGATGACAATTATTGTTGGTTAGTCCGCCATGTCTTGTAGAAAGCTATTGTGTGTACTTCCATCCACATGGCTACAAGCTCTGGCCCATGTGGACATTTATAGTTGTCCATTGCATGGAGTCAATTTTAGGGGGATTACAATCTCACCAGTCGTATAATTAGCTATCAAACCTTTTCTTTTCAGAAGGGACCAGTCTGTTCCACACAATATTTTATAACTTCACATCCTTCAGTACAGATAACATGTTCTGTTTTGAACTTTTCTCTAGATTTGAATGTGAACTCTATATCAAATCTAGCATATCTATCCATCTTCTAGAATACTTTCCAGTGATTCAAAAGTGGGCAAAGTGATGGAACCTCTATAACAGATCTAACATCTTTCTCCGTCTTCTAGAATACTTGGCAGTGATTCAAAAGTGGGCAAAGAAACTAGAGCATCCAATTGTGTCTGGTGTCACGACCGCCTATTGACTATGCCTACCCAGGTTTCAATTCTTTTTTTTCTCCTCAAAATATTATCACAATGTAGATATTATGGAAAAATTACTTTAAGAAGATTCTAAAAATAAGATACAAAAGTAATAAGCTTTTCGGACACAAGTTATGCATCATTCTGGGAAAAAACAAAGAAAGGGAATTGAGAAACAAATTTTAAAAAAAGATAAGAAAAGAAATTCAAACTTACTGTATTATCTTGAGGGGGTTAACCAGGAGGTGGTGGTTGGTCTTCGATGGGTGGGGCAGTTAATTGGTAGAGGTGGCACAAGAACATTGCATTGAATCTTTGCTTGCTTGTTACTGTAAAACAGAATGGTAATGATAGTTATGTTAAAGCTAGAATAGTTAAGATGTTGATTTTAATAATGTAATCTATATTTTAATACACACACACTCCATTTAGGGCTACTGGTAGAGTATTAGTACAAGTATGATAACCATGGGAGCAATGAGTTTGATAATCTCAACCAATCATTCAGTCTTCATAGTATAATTTTTGAAATAATATGGTGGCCGGGTGAGCACCAACAAACTGCTTAGATAGTCATCCAAGCACCTTGCCACTGACCTCTTTGACTTTTCAGTATGCCTAATTTGAGTTCCATGCATTTTGTTTTCTTTTGGTTGTAAGCTACTTTGCTCTGAAGTAACTATGTCTCCCTGGTTATCATTTAGAGTTTTAGAGTTGAGTAAACTGCATTTATAAAACTTTAAAAGTCAGGCTTAATTATAGTTTAATGAATTCCAGTGATATGAATTTTGCCGAACTCCAAACAATGAAATTAAACATTAGCACTTTTCTTCTCCTTCACATCTCCTTAGCTTGACTTTCCTGCTTAGCAGGTCCTAGCGCTTTGTCGTTTCATTTTAAACCTTCTTCTCAGTCCAACTCTAGCTTGAACTAACTGGTTTTGTATCCAAAGGGACCATAAAATTAGTAAAATACAGCTGAGAAAATTGCAGTTACATAATTACTGATTTATAGTTAACAACCTCGAACTACAACTTAAAAAATCACTGCAGTCCAGACAAATTCAAAGCCAAATAAACACCCCCCAAAACCCCCCGTGCACAAATCCACAAAAAAAAGGTCAGGACCTAGTACAGGCTCTAGCTCTGAGTCTAGATGAATTCGGGGTTTATTCCTTGTTACAGACCATGAAGTCAGTTTTCCGCTAGCCAAACTTCAAGGATTATCAAGCTCCTTATCCATTTAACACCCAGAATTCTCCATTTGGATACTTTAGCATTAGGTTGACAGCTATTATTATAGTTGATTTGGTTTCTTGTTTGAATATTTGATCTACATTGTTGCTGGGAAAAGGCTTTTGGATGGTGATGATGACGTGAATTGATCTTTGCCTCTCTGCAAAATCGTGCTATGATGTATCCCCTTTCATCATTATTTTTGATATTTTCACTCTACTCTCATGGGGACGTTGATGTTTAGTGTTGTGATATTGAGTCACACACCGTATAGTTTTGATGATGAGCAAATGTATCATCTAATATCTCTTAGTGCAAATATAATAGCTTAAGGCAAAATCAAAAGAAGCACTCAAAGGCTAGATGTGAGTTCAACCAGGTCATGGATCAAGTAAAACAAGATAAGGAGCTTGAAGTATTAAGAATGCAACATGGACTTCAATGTAAAAGTTTCATTTTGATGTAATTTTATTTATATTTGTCTTAGCATGTTAAAGTCTTGATTGAAGCACACACACACACACTTAGGAATACACTAAAAATATTTTTAAGAAGATTTAAATTTATTAGGATAGTGTATCCCTTAGTTTTCTGATTTAGTTTTCCGATACACAACTGCATATCAGAATAGTAGTCGACTACCAATTGTGTAGGAATTGACTATTGGATAGTCGATTACTGGGTCTTGGCTGCTTGCTGGAACTTTCTGTTTCCACAGAGAGTCGACTTCTTTTTTGCATGTAGTCCATTACTAAGCCAGGAGTCGACTATCAATTGTACATGAGTCGACACCTGCCCTGCTGGCAGCCTACAACGGTCATATCTCTAGCTTGTTATCTTTTGACTGTTGGATGTGCATTTTGGTCAACATTTTAGACCCGAATGTTCCTCTATATATTAAGGGTTCTTCAATTTTTATTGTAAGATTTTGATGATCAATTTTTGAAGGGAGAAATTATTTTAAGCTTATAGTTTTCAAAAGAAACCCTTTTCTATTTGCTTATGTTTTAAAGTCTTTCTCAAATTTTTTAGCCAAAGTTCTTGATCTCAAAAGATTTCACGTTCAACAACTATTAGAGATCAACACTATAGCCATTACACTTCCACAAGTACTTCAAATAAGGTTATAGGTAAAAGTTAAGTGGAATTCCTCATTTATGAGGTAGTGAGTTGTATTTTCTCTTGGGAAGAGATTGGGTTGTAAAACCTCTTGGGAAGGGGTGTTGTACCATTTGTGATAATAGTGAAAATAGCCAAGTGGGACTGGATGTTGGAGTAGGATACGTGTTATCCGAACCAGGGTACATCTTGTGTTTGCGCTTGTTCTACATTTCTGTGTTTATCTCTTGTGATTTTCACTGCATACTAATTGCAAGTTATAATTATTGTTGATTAGGATTAAATTGGGTAACTCCAATATTAATTTTAGGTAGATTTACAAGAGCAATTTTTATACACTAATCACCCCTAGTGTCTACTTGCCATCCACATGATTCCAGCACGTGGTGTCATAGCCAAGTTATTAAAGGACGACGTCAATAATCAACAATGACACCTACGCCCACCGTTGCTTATCTTATCAAACTATGAGACTTGGAAGAACCACATGAGGATCTATTGCAAGTTCATTTCCTTTGACTTGTGGACCATGGTGAAGAATCAATACGTAGAACCAATAAAGCCAGTGAATGAATGGACCAAAGCTGAGAAAGAATGAGAACTGTTGAATTCCAAAGCAATGAACTCTCTATTATGCCATCAACACAGGAAGCAACCGAGTGTCTCGTGCAACCACCATCCATGAAATTTGAAAAATTCTCGAGGTAACTCACGAAGGTAATTTTAAAGTTAAAATTTCTAAAACCGCTCTTTATATTAGTAGGTACCAAGATTTTGAGATGCATTCCAGAGAGTCAATTACGGACATGTACACTTGTTTCACGAAGATAGTCAACACTCTTGCGGTACTTGGCAAGAGCCACTCACAAAGCGATCATGTGACCAAGATTCTTCAATCTCTTACAACCAAATGAAAAATGAATATCACGACCATAGATGAAGTAAACGACCTTTCCAAGCTTACCTTGGAAGATTTGATTAGCAACCTCACAGCATACGAGCTTCGACTATAATAAAAGAAAGGTAATGAGCAAACCAAGAAGAAATCCATTTCCCTTAAAGACATATCGAAGACGGAGGAGTCCGGAGATGAATTTGAAGAGCAACTAGCTCTCATTTTCAAGGGTTTCAAAAAACTTCTCAAGTCAGGTGAACTTCGAAACAGAAAACATAGATTATCTAGTGAATCTCTTATCTGTTTTGAATGTGGGAAGCCATGGCATTTGAAGAGAGATTGCCCAATAGCTAAGCCCAAAGAAAGAAGGGAAAAAGCATAAAAAAGTTGAAGAAGCCGAAGAGACAAGCTTTTGTGCCTTGGAATAGAAGTGATGAGGAAGGAAGCTCCGATGAGTCCTCATCCGAAGAGGAAGATGAAAAGAGAGAGGGAGTCTATGTATGCTTTATAGCTATGTAAGATGATAAGGTACATTCTGACTCATACTCTAGTAATAGTGATGCAATGATGATGAGTATGATTGGAAAGGTGAGTATTGCAAGTTATATGCTGAATATGAAAACAAATTAAGAGAATTTTTGATTCTTAAGAAAAAGCATAAGACTTGTAATACTACTTCTAATCTTGAATTAGAAAAGATTAGAGAAGAAAATGTAAAATAGAGGAGCAAGAATAATTAGCTAGAAGAAAAGAATAGTGGAAAGTACAATGATATAAGTGATAGTTTTAGTGACCTAGAAAAGACTATGACCGCCATTAAGGCTAAACATGAAGATTTGCATAGAAATGTGTATATGGTTAATAGGGGTAAAGAAAAGTTTGATGATTTGATTAGCTCGCATAGACTCTCAAGTATCAATTTTGGTAATGAGACCGCTAAAAAGGCTAGTGCTACTTATCATCATCATCGGGTTCATAGAACTAAAAATAAATTTTCAAAGTTTGGATACGCAAGAGAGGGATCATCCAAATGAAGGATGAATACATTGATAGTTTCATGAATACTGTTTATTTTAATAGAAATTATAGATTTTCTTATATGGGAAGTCTAAACTCAAATAAGTTTGGTTTCCTATTGAGTGATATCACTCCCCATGACTAATGCCATGTACGTAAAAGAAAAGGATACCAAGATATTTTGATTTTTCATGTACTCACATTGTAGGGATTAAAAGCTTGCCTCCAAAATTCAAAAGAAAATGCATAATTTCAGGGGAACGATCAAAAACAATTTGCAACTTTGTATGGGGAGCCCAATGATCTTTGTTAATATTTTTAAATATGCGGTGTTCTGTTATGTGATATTTTTAACACTTAGTATCATGCATTCTCCATTGATAGAACACTTGATATTAAGTCACAAACACTTTAGACTCATTTTGCATATAGTCATGGGGAGAGATATTTGCATATGGGGGAGAAAGTTTTTAAAAGATTACTTAATTTTCAAAAGGAAAGAGAGCAATTATAGTTCATATCTTGTTAATGATAACAAAAGGGGGAGAGATATTATGCACATGCATAAGTATATGTATTGCAACATTTGGTATAGTTGATTGCTAACATGTTGTGTTGCAGGCATGATGTGATGCATGATGAGTAAGTATTTTTTATTATTATGCATGTATGTTTGTCATCGTGAAAAAGGTTGATAATGTTGTGATATTGAGTCACACTTCGTGTAGTTTTGATGATGAACAAATGTATTATCTAATATCTATTAGTGCATGTATAAGAGCTTAAGGCAAAATCAAAAGAAGCACTCAAAGGCTAGATATTAGTTTACTAGGGCCATGTATCAAATAGAGTAAGACAATGAGCTTGAGGCATCAAGAATGCATCATGTATTTCAATGTAAAAGTTTCATTTTGATGTAATTTTATTTATCTTTGTCTTAGCATATGTTAAAGCCTTGATAGTTTGATGTAATTTTATTTATCTTTGTCTTAGCATGGTAAAGCCTTGATTGAAGCACATACACACTTGGGAAGACACTAAAAATGTTTTTAAAATGATTTAAATTGATTAGTATAGTGTATCCCTTAGTTTTTGATACACAATTGCGGATCAGAAGACTACCAATTGTGTAGGAGTCGATTATTGGATCTTGGCTCCTAGTTGGAACTTTCTGTTCCTACAAAGAGTCGACTCCTTTGCAAGTAGTCCATTGCTAAGTCAGGAGTTGACTACCAATTGTATAGGAGTCGACTCCCGCCATGTTGGCAGCTGACGTGCGTTTATATTTTATATATTCACGCACGTCTTCTCTGTAATTTCCCTTTTGTTTTTTGTTGTTTCGAGTCCGTTCCTTTGTGTTTTTAGTTCCTTTTTACTTTCGTTGTGTTTGTGTGCTTTTACAGGATATTACTGGTGCAGGGGACATACAAGGCCAACATCATGAGTCCCTGGAGCAACGGGATGTGTCGCACGAGACCCTGAGAGCCAATCGTCAAGATAAACCACGTATCAGCTCTCAACCGATCGGGTTGACCGATCCACCCGATCGGTTCGTGCGGTCGTATCAGTCCCGAGGAAGAGGCAGCCCCACCCGATCGGTTCAGTGATCGGGTGGAAGTGACACAGTGCGCTGTTTTGAGAGCCAAAGTTCACCCGATCGGTTGACTTGTCAACCGATCGGGTCACCTGTAGCAGCTGTTTACCATGCTCAAGAACCCGAAGACGCACCTGAGGGTTCAGCAAGTCAATCGATCGGGTCACCTGTAGCAGATGTTTCCCATGCTCATGAACCTGAAGACTCACCCGATCGGTTCAGCGATAGGGTGAAATTTATCAGAAGCTGAAGACCAAATTTCCCGCCGTTTCACCCGAACGGGTGAAGTCTCATCCGATCGGGTGAACGTTTATTTTTGTCTTTTAGTGGAAATATTCCCTGTCATCTTGCCAAACTGTATAAATAGAGCTAGGTTTTTCCCAAAAACGAATCCACATTTTCTTAAGCTGTTTTTAGGGATTTTGGCTGCTCTGAATTTATTTTCATTTGTAAGTTTCTTGATCATTTCAATACTTTAATATTGCGTTTATATTACCATTTGCTACAATAATCTATTGCTTGATTTTCATTTTGATGGCTATAATCTGTTTTATTGCATCTCATGCCATGATTAGTGAGTAGTTCTTAAATCTGGGACATTGGTGGAAGCCCCTTCGTGGGTCCTTTCTAGAACGACCATAGGATTAGGGATTCGATAGGATATATAGATTTAGATGGTTACGCGGGGGGCGTTTTATTTTCACTGGCGGGAGAAAGACCGCCTTCGACCGTCCGGCCAAGGGGAAATAAAACGGGAGTTTGATCCCCTAGCCACAGCTCACCCCCTAGCGTAGACATTGATTGCTAGCGTGTGGGAACGGCTTGAATGAAATGTCGGGAGTAATCGTTGCGAGCTTAGTGCTCCCGGAGTCGGTCGATGCTGGACATGAGAATGCCCACCGCCCGAACCCGGGTAGACCTAGCGTATCATCCTGGGCATCGGCCGGAATATCGGGCCCATGGGACGCTAGGTACCACTATTAGAGGCACCGTCTTACCGCTAAACCCTAGAATCCGATCACGTTCCTATCCGTCGGTCGTGATAGTGAGAACTCATGATATGGCGGAAGCCAAAGTCCTAGGTGCCTTTTTTATCTCTTACACCTTTTTCATTAGTTTACTATCGTGACACCCAACAAGCGATTAAGCTAGCTCACCCATCGGATGATCAGGATCCCGATTGTTCACAAGCACAACACACGCCTCCCTGTATTCGACACCCAAGCCACACTTCGACACCGTGCGCTTGCGGTTACAAATTCTAATCCTAGTATCCCCGTCCCGATTTGAGTGCCAAACTGACGGGCGGTCAAGCTTTATGGCGTCGCTGCCGGGGAGGCAACGTGCTTGTTACATTTAGGACCCTGTTATCCATGAGACTAGCTCACATCCTTACCGGGGATTTTCACCCTCGCCACCATTACTATCATTTCTATATTCTTTTGTGCCACTGATATTTTTCTCCAGGTATGTATCTTTATTATGGATTATACTATATGGACCACAGATTTTGATCAGAGTGCTCAGATGGGAGAATACTATTTTGATCAGAGTGCTCAGATGGGACAATACTATTTTGATCAGAACGCTCAGACGGGAGATCACCTTCTTGATGAGATGCTTGCACATCAGGCTGAAATGCAAGCCAAGATTGAAAGGGGTGATTTTCAATTGGAATCGGTGAAAAGAGACATTGAAATTAATGCGCTCATGCTTAAGGTTGCAATGATTTCCAAAGATATCAGTTCTGCTTCATCTTATGTGCAAGAATCATCGCCAGTCATATTACCAGAGCCAAAATGTGCCATCGTCGATCCCACATCCTACTATACAACTATTGCATATGAAGAGTGGATGGACGAAGAGGCAGTGGAGGAAGCAGAAATTGAGTCATATGCACCGCCAGAGGACGAAACATTTCAGAACTTATTGGAGGGCCTCTTGGAGTCAGTGAGGTTCATCGGTTCAGTTAGCGTTACAGCAGGCGATGCATTTGAGCTACGATTTGCAGATTTTGTTATGAATCATGTTTCGGCTGTAGGAACAATTGAGGAAGACGTCCATGTCAATCTTGAGGGGGATAGACTACATTTTTGGATAGCTTGCGTGCATTCTCCTCCACATGATACATCCCCACAAGTTGACACAAATGAGCAGCCATCATCACCATTCCAGAGAGAGCCTACATTGTAGTTGATGAGGAGGCAAAAGAGCACCATGTGGAGCCAGAGCATGCTTTTGAGGAGGCCTTACACACGGAGCCAGAGCTTATCGACGAGGAGGTCGTGCATCGAGACGAGGACACAGCCATTCATGAGGATCCCGAGCACTACCCTCCTCTATTAGAGCTTCTTCAGCCACCTCATCCTTCCACTGACGCCGAGGGCTGTCCCACAGAGCTTACTGCTCACACCCAGGGAGATATTTCTACCCATTCCATTTCTGAATCATGTATTCCATCTGATATTTATTTTGATTCAGATATTTTTGACACGTAGTACCTTTTGTAGCACATGTACGATTATGTGTCGGAAGTATGCTTGGACGTGTCATATCTAAACGAACCTATCGAGGAAGTCCACATCTATGATCCAGATTTACCTGAGCAGCTGAGAGAGGACACCACGGAGATAGCTATCACAACACATGCTGATATTGAATTATTGCCAGGGAAGTTTCGTCCATCATTATTTATTTCATATATTTCTATAGACGATCCTCTTTGGAATAATTTTATTACGAGGATAAAATTTTTGCAGCGAACTTATGCATCCTATTCTCTGCAGGGTACAGGTGGGGTCCTTGTGGGAATGCTGGAGGATGCATTGCTAGAGTTCGTAGGTGTTCGTGGACACACGCGCCTGGCGGAGCCACGGAAGGAGCAGTTGGAGCAGTTGCCTGTACCTAGGGATGTCAGTAATGGCCCGACCCGTCCGGCCCGACCTGGCCCGACCCGGTTTTGACCCGGCCCGACCCTGTTTTGGCCCGGCCCGACCTGGCCCGTAGCTGGGTCGGGGCAAGCTTGGGATTTGTATGCGCCCCGGCCCACCCCGGTAAACTATAGAGATTCTAAAAAATCTTACTATTTTGATGTGGACCTTGCAGTCAGCGAGTAACCCACAACTTATACTCTATTCCACGGTTCTCCTAATTGGGCCAATTCCAAATTCCAAATTACCAAATAAATCAAAATTCACCCAATTCACAAATAAAATTTTTATTCGGGATTCATATAGATGGCATTAATGACCTGACCCGACCGGCCCGACCCGGTTTTGGTAAGAAAGGACCCGCCCCGCCCCGGCCTGTAGATGAGTCGGGGCAAGCTTGGGTAGTTAAATACTCGCCCCGCCCCGCAATATTGCCATTCCTACCTGTACCGACAAAGATACTGGATTCGCCTTTTGCTATATGTGATATCAATTTAGTAGTGTAGCAACAGCGTAAAATTTTATGCTTTCAATAAACCCGAATCCTCTCGACAGCGAGAGATCCATCTTTTTGTTTGTTTTTCATGATTTTTCCGTTTCTTTGTCTGTGCCACTCTTCCGAGGAGGATGAGGAGCCTCCCGCTCTTGCACCTTGATTTCCCTTTTCTGATTTTCCCTCTAGCCAATTTTTCTGATTTACCACGATCATATCTTTTTTCAGGCATTGTTGAGATCAGCTTGGGAGAGATCAATATTTTGTGATTGTCGTCGTGTCACTTGTTTGCTGTGTGCTTGTTTTGTGTGTTCGTTTTGTGTGTTCGTATGTATGTCTTTTGTATAGTTGGTTTCTGTATTTATTTTCTTTATTTTTCTACGTCTCGTTTTGAATGTTTTTCATGTTTTTCATGTTTCTTTGTCGGTGCGTACTTCCCTTCCATCTTTCGTTGTCCTCCCGTATTTAATCATATTGCATTGATGGCAATGCAACGTTCAGCTTGGGGGGGTCGCACTATGTGCGTCCGTCGTGTCTTTTTCACCGTTTTGAGTCGTTTCCGTCGTGTTCTTCTTTTTCTTTCCTTTTATTCTCCCTCTCCTAGAGATGACCCCGCATGATGACACTGCCACTCAACCACACACACTTAGCTAAGCAATAACACATATCTTCACTGACCCTAGGAAGCCGAGTTCTATTGCATTTTATGCTCTGTGGGTTCACTTTGCTTTTTGTGTGAGTTGTGTGTTGTGACTAGCTAGTTGGTGTACTTCTACGCTGTGATTTTGTTTTATATGCCTGTCCTTGTATGACCCCGAGACTATCATGCTTCAATTTCGAATATGTGGTATATTGCCTCCACTGTCTGCTTTTTTATGCATAAATCATTTATATATTTATGCTTCAAATCGCATGTGTCGGGACTCTATCAATAGGACTAGGATAACCCATGTTGCTTATGCTCTGATTCGCGAAAAATTTCCTTTTGTCCAAGTGTTTAGAATTCGAATTCTTTTTTGTTTTACTTGGTGCAAATCTCCTCGTCGTGTACTTTACTTCCACTTGGGAGAGTGCACAATTTTGCCACTTACCCGCGCATCGTTCTCCCGCTTTTGGAGAAGGCGCATTATCCCACTTCTAAAAAAGGAGAAAAGGAAAAAGAAAATTCATAAAAAAAGAGAGAAAGTATGTATAGCCAAAATCCAAAAAAATATACAAATATCCAAAACCCCAAAAAGCTTCTATTGTGAATATTACTCCTACCGCCGTGAATAATGGGAAGACGAGAATTTGCACCAAGTGCTCTCCTCCACACCTACTCGACCCTTTTCATTTTCGAACACACTTGGCATATGAGCTTTCTAGCAATCATCTTGGCAATCGTGCAACGATTTCCTAGTTTTTAGCAGTAGAGTCCCTGACATATGACATGTTTCTATTCTTACTCTATTCTCATGCATGCTTGAACTATTATTTACCGCTAACTTGAATTGATTCGATATTTGGGTCATTCCATGAATATGTGTATATGGAGCTTGATTGCACGATTTAGATAGTTACACCGTTGGCTAGCTCACAACCACTCACTTGCGCTTCACTGCGTGGACCCACGACACTAATAGGGACTCGTATTCTTGGGCTTCGTGCTATGCTTCTCGCGTGCTTAGTGTGTCGTGTTAGTTTTAGTTGGCTCTGACGGGTAATCTAGGATTTCTTTTTCTTTTTTCTGTTTCTTTCTTTCTATTTCCCATCCGAGCTTCTATTCTCATTCGTCTTCCTTGAGGAGGAGGAAGGGTTCAGCTTGGGGGGATTTTGACGTGCGGTTATATTTTATATATTCACGCACGTCTTCTCCGTAATTTTCCGTTGTTTTTTGTTGTTTCGAGTCCGTTCCTTTGTGTTTTTAGTTCCTTTTTACTTTCGTTGTGTTTGTGTGCTTTTGCAGGATATTGCTGGTGCATGGGACATACAAGGACAACATCATGAGTCCCTGGAGCAACGGGAGGTGTCGCACGAGACCCTGAGAGCCAATCGTTAAGATAAACCATGTATCAGTTCTCAACCGATCGGGTTGACAGATCCACCCGATCGGTTCGTGCGTCCGTATCAGTCCTGAGGAAGAGGCAGCCCCACCCGATCGGTTCAGTGATCGGGTGGAAGTGACACAGTGCGCTGTTTTGAGAGCCAAAGTTCACCCGATCGGTTGACTTGTCAACCGATCGGGTCACCTGTAGCAGCTGCTTCCCATGCTTAAGAATCCGAAGACTCACCCGATCGGTTCAGCGATCGGGTGAAATTTATCACTGAAGACCAAATTTCTCGCCGTTTCACCCGATCGAGTGAATGTTTATTTTTGTCTTTTAGTGGGAATATTCCCTGGCATCTTGCCAAACTGTATAAATAGAGCTGGGTTTTTCCCAGAAACGAATCCCCATTTTCTTAAGCTGTTTTTAGGGGTTTTGGCTGTTCTGAATTTATTTTCATTTGTAAGTTTCTTGATCGTTTCAATACTTTAATATTGCGTTTATATTACCATTTGCTATAGTAATCTATTGCTTGATTTTCATTTTGATGGCTATAATCTGTTTTATTGCATTTCATGCCATGATTAGTGAGTAGTTCTTAAATCTGGGACATTGGTGGAAGCCCCTTCGTGAGTTCTTCCTAGAATGACCATAGGATTAGGGATTCGATAGGATTTATGGATTTAAATGGTTACGCAAGAGCGTTTTATTGTCACTGGCGGGAGAAAGACCGCCTTTGACCGTCGGGCCAAGGGAAAATAAAAGGGGAGTTTGATCCCCTAGCGTATACATTGATTCCTTGCGCGTGAAAACGGCTTGGATGAAATGTCGGGAGCAATCGCTGCGAGCTTAGTGCTCCTGGAGTCGGTCGGTGCTGGACATGGGAATGCCCACCGCCCGAACCCGGGTGAACCTAGCGTATCATCCTGGGCATCGATCGTGCCCATGTGACGCTAGGTACCGCTATTAGAGGCAACGTCTCACCGCTAAACCCTAGAATCCGATCACGTTCCTATCCGTCGGTCGTGATAGTGAGAACTCATGATATGGCGGAAGCCAAAGTCCTAGGTTGCCTTTTTTATCTCTTACACCTTTTTCATTAGTTTACTATCGTGACACCCAACAAGCGATTAAGCTAGCTCACCCATCGGGTGATCAGGATCCCGATTGTTCACAAGCACAAAACACGCTTCCCTGTGTTCGACCCCCAAGCCACACTTCGATACCGTGCGCTTGCGGTTACAAATTCTAATCATAGTATCCCCGTCCTGATTTGAGTGCCAAACGGACGGGCGGTCAGCAGCCTACAACAGTCATATTTCTAGCTCTTATTTGTTGACCGTTAGATGTGCATGTTGGTCAACATTTTAGACCCGAATGTTCCTTTATATATTGATGGTTCTTCAGATTTTATTGCAAAATTTTGATGATCAATTTATGAAGAGAAAAATTGTTTTAAGCTTATAGTTTTCAAAAGAACCATCTGGCTTTGGCTTAAGTTTTAAAGTCTTTCTCAAATATTTTAGCCAAAGTTCTTGGTCTCAAAAGCTTTCACTTTCAACAACTATTGGAGATCAACACTATAGCCACTATATATCCATAAGTGCTTCAAGTAAGGATATAGGTAAAAGAGTATCAACTTTCATTGTAAGTGGAAATCTGAAGGTGGTGAGTTGTATAGTCTCTTAGGAAGAGATTGTGTTGTAAAACCTCTTGGAAGAGGTGTTGTACTATTTGTGATATTAATGGAACTAGCCAAGTGGGATATGGGTGTTGGAGTAGGATATGTGGTATCCGAACCGGGGTACATCTTGTGTTTGTGCATGTTCTATATTTCTGTGTTTATCTCTTGCTTGTTATTTTCGTTGCATACTCTTTGTGAGTGATAATTATTGTTGATTATGATTAAATTGGATAATTCCTATTGTAATTTTAGATAGATTTACTAGAGAAATTTTTATACACTAATCATCCCTCATCTAGTGTCTACTTAACATTCATATGATCCCAACATAACGTACTAGCACTAAATTCCTTGACTATACAGTCTCACGCCCATATTTTCGTTCATGGTTTTTATATGGCCTTTTTATATGGCCTTCTTTTTACAGTAATAGGCTGCAAGCCCTACCTCCACATCTCCCGCTAATTCTTCTCACAACCAGTGTTCTAAAAGGCAGTTTCATTATGCGCGTGGTCCAGAAGCACATAACACATGCGGATTATACGGCCGATTATATGGTTTACGCAAAAAATGAATATTTTAAATAAATAAGCAGTAAGTATATGTACATAGAGTTTAATGGGAATCGGATGGTCGATTTTCCTCCTTGGTCCACCACCGACCAATCCCCCCTCATATTTTTTAAATTTTTTTCAATATTACTCTATCCCATGGATGATCACCACACCAAAAATCAAGTGATTCTAACACTTTTTGCCCATCGATCCACCCCTTGCAAATTCAACGGTCGCATGACATAGAAATTTTTGCAACGGGTTGATTGATGGGCAAAAAGTGTTGGAATCACTTGATTTTTGGTGTGATGATCATCCATGAGGTGTAGAGCATATTGAAAAAAATTCAAAAAAAATATGTGGGGCTTGGCGTGGGTGGACCAAGGTGGAAAATCCTCATTGGCCACTTGATTTTCATTAAACTCATATAC
Source organism: Scilla litardierei (assembly GCA_030789695.1). Lineage (NCBI taxonomy): Eukaryota > Viridiplantae > Streptophyta > Magnoliopsida > Asparagales > Asparagaceae > Scilla > Scilla litardierei. The sequence goes on along the minus strand of CM061142.1, from coordinate 510,750,103 downwards.
ATATATATATGTGTGTGTATTAAATTAAAAAAATCCTAAAAGATGGGAATAATGAAAAAATCATATCAACCTTTAAAAATATGGATTAATTTATGCTAAATCATTAGCACCATCAAGGCGATCAATACATAAAATAACTAAAGTCTAAAGCAATCTACACAAACAAAACATAAATATTTTGTTTTACATCTAAATCAAAAGCATGTCAAATATAAGTACTTTGAAATAACAAAATATCCATTCTAATATCTACTCATCATCTTCCTCGTCTAACAAACATCATTATTTAGCCCCCCGTCAAAAGGAACTTCATCAATCTCATTAAAAATATTATCACCACCCTCCAAACCTTCTTCATCTGAGCGCTCTTGAACATAATCCATCACTGCACTAGAAGAACCCTTTTTGTTAAGTGGAAACCCTTAAAAACAAAAAACTAACGGTTAGATTATTTAATGGGCTGGAATTTTTAGTTGCCGATTATGCGCCCCCATATTCGCATATTCGGGCGCATAATGGTTTTACGGTCGATTATGCGGCGAGCGTACAATTTGACCACATAATTGAATTTTCATGCGGCCAAAGGCCGTCTCCTTGTATGCAACCATATATGATGTATCATACAACTTGTTTTAGAATACTGCTCACAAAACTGCCGGTGTGTCCTATTTTTGTCCTGACATGTTATTGCGTGTCAACATTTACTCTTATCCGACACTTACTTTTTATATCAGCCTGGTTTTTGGGAGACATCAGACACAATCCTAGGTTGCCTTTTCTCAATTTTCATGGGTGAATTACGATCCTAAAAATCATTCTCATATGTTTCATTGTTATGTTACCTGTATTTATGAAGTACATTGTGTTAGTGTGATATATCAGTGAGGTCTGATATATTAAGTAAGCTCAGGCAAAGGTAATTTATTTGACTTTGTACTAGACTTCTCTAAGTTTCTACAATCACTCGTGTACTAGTACCATTGAGCTCCTAAAATTCTGGAATATGTTTGTCATGCTCCCATCTTATATATAGATTTTAGAGAGATGATATTCATTCCCAACCTATATTTACAATAAAGCACTTACATGAGAAAACTTGGAGGATCGTTGAACTTATATTGATATATCAAATTCTGAAATGAGGGGGTTGCCATCTAATGTTGTAAAGAAATGTGATTTGGAAAGCAATATATTGATTTTTCTAGGTGTTGGTCCTTTTTTTTGTGATTTGGAAAGCAATATATTGAACTTTGGCTCCCATCTTATATATAGATTTTTCTAGGTGTTGGAAAGCAATATATTGATTTGGAAAGCAATATATTGTAAATATATCGTGTAAAGAAATGTGATTTGGAAAGCAAAATATATTTGGAATGCAATATATTAATTTGGAAAGCAATATATTTACAATAAAGCAATATATTGTTTTTTTTCTAGGTGTATTTGGTAACTTTATAAATAATTTGCTTAAAAAAATTAAGAGGTATTTTAGTCTCATAATAAATTAAAATTTTGTTAGTTCTGAAAAATTCAGAAAGTTAGCAAATAATTTAATAATTCTAACAAATAATTGTCTAACCCTACAAATATCATAATTCGTAAATAATGTGATATTAAATAGTACATAAATAATTTACAAGTTATATGAAAACGTTGGAAATAATTTGCAAGCAATTAGAAAAATTCGTGCATAATGCACGAATTTTTCAAGAAAAAAGCGAAAATTACACGAAATATTCGCTAATTTTTCGAACAAGTTCATGAATAAAAATATATTAAATATTCATGATTTTCAAAAAAAATTCCGAATTATTCACATACTATTTTGAAAATTTTGGGAAAAATTCGCAAATTTTGAAAAATTTGCAAATTTTAAATAATTCATGTGTAAACTTTTGATAATAATTCGTGATTTTTTGAAAAATTCATTCATAATTTTTTGAAAAAAATCATGAATTATTCATGAATTCATTACAACTAGCTACTAATTATATTTGTTAAAAAACACAAATGTATGAATGTGAGAATAGTTAGTTTTGCTTCTTTTCCCCCATTTTCCTTGGGTCAAGAGGAGGAAAACTTGAAAGAAAAGTTTTACTATTTATTTTCCACTCTTTTCCTTCATTTTCTTATTCTTTTCACTTTTCTTTTAAGCCAAACAATGGAAAATAATTTTCCTTCTTAATTTCTTTCCTTTTCTTTCCTTTTCCCACCTAACCAAACACACCCTTAACAAATATTACGTGATCGTTCGGGTAGTTTTTTTTACAAAACTACCTTTATGTTTCAACCTTTTTTCAAAATACTGCATTTTGAAAATAACAAAAAACTACTTGAACTGTCAGCACCCAGAACTTTGTTAACAGAAAACTATCTCACTTGTTCTAAAAATGGTGAAACTACTTCGTTCAACGTTTTATATGTCTATTCTATTTTAGAATAATATTTCAGGAAACCATCTCTATCTTATAATGATTTTGAGGACTAACTTGAGAAAAATAATAAAATCAATAGTTTTTTGTTATTTTCAAATTTCAGGGTAATATTTTGGGAAAAATGGTAAAACTTAAAGGTAGGTTTTGAAAATTGGCTTGATCTTTATGAAAATTTGATGGGAAGAGGAGCTTCTCGTACTGCAGTATAAGCCATTGATGCTCTGGTTTATTAATGCTCCGTTTGGTCTTATTGTATATAGCTGCAAGTTTTCTTGAAAAAGTGGGTTAATAATGCACTGGTCATTCTTATTATATATCCGCATGTTTTCCACAAAAAGTTTTATATATGGTTCTCATGTCAGTGTAACATCTTATATATGTTTAACAATGAAGTATATTAACAATGCAGCTGGGCAGGAGAGGTTTAGAACTCTGACAAGTTCCTACTATAGAGGAGCACAGGGGATCATAATGGGTATGCTATTCAGTCTTCCCTCCTTTCCATATATGCTCAAGCGTTAGCGATCAATTATACAATGAACACAGTAGAGTTCTGAGCAGAAGTTCGAAATAAAAATGTTGATTAAGTAAATGGTCAACGGGATTGTCACAAGTTTGATGGAATGCAAATTTCAGAAATATCATGGTAATGCACATAATGCGGTTGAATGGTGCAGTTTATGATGTAACACGACGTGATACATTTACGAATCTTCGTGATGTGTGGGCCAAAGAAATAGACCTATATTCAACCAATCAAGACTGCATCAAGATGCTTGTTGGAAACAAAGTCGACAAGGTATTTTCAACCATAGCACCGTGTCTTGAATTGTAGCACCGCAGCAGTTAGCTGCTAATCTGGGGACCATTATTAGTTTATATTTTGAATTTTGCATGTTTTCAATATTTATGCCACAGTTTTGTTTTCTTACGACAACTTCCCTAAAGATTGATGGTACATATATTTGGGTGTATCTTTTCAGGAAAGTGAGAGGGTTGTCACAAAGAAAGAGGGCATCGACTTTGCTAGAGAGTATGGATGCTTGTTTTTAGAATGCAGTGCAAAAACCCGAGTTAATGTAGAGCAATGCTTTGAGGAGCTTGTATTGAAGGTTTGCAAATACTACTGACATGTTTTACTCCATTTGTTTACTTGCATGCAAAACTGAACACGGATCAAGTCCTATTGTTTGACTACGCGAGTGATATCTGATGCTCATGATGCAGATCTTGGATACACCAAGCCTTTTGGCTGAAGGTTCAGCAAGCGTGAAACGGAAGAATATGTTTAAACAGAACCAACCTCAAGCTGACGCTGCGGCCAGCGGTTGCTGCTGATTCTCTTCCTTCGCTCCCAAATCTGTAATGTCTTCTTCTTCGATAACTGATACTGCAACATGCGCAACAGGCGGTTGCTGCTGACGTATGCTCCTTCATGTCATATGTTGGCGGTATAGATGATTTGCTAATGGAGTTTAATGTGGTGGCAACGTTATTTCTTTGCTGTGGTTGTTGATTATATGGTTTATATACCCTATGAACAATTATATCTAATTTAAACTATGTACTCCTCTTTCTTATATCATCAATGTCTCTACCGTATTTAGAATGTCTGGGAGAATGTCTGCGGAATCGTCCGAGAATGTGGAAGAAGGCCACCTCCAATTGTCCGCGAGAGTACCTATAAGTGGGAAGTTGGAGTGTAACGTCCGTGGTGTTAATGGTGTTCTATTGCTTGAGTTGTCGTCATTGATGACGAGCTGTACAGTTAGTCGTCCGTGGTGTTAATGGTGTTTTATTGCTTGAGTTGTCGCCATTGATGACGAGCTGTACAGTTAGTCATTGGATGCATTAATTGATGACGAGCTCAACGGTTGGTATTGATAAAGGAGTCTAACGCTCAGCTCGGATGTTGCCTTAAATGAAGAGATGGCTTGTCGTTGGGCTGTTGGGCCGACGTTTTGGTTTCAACGGACTCCTCGGCCTGGATAATAATGATGTATCAATGGCTCCCCAATTGCCCGATCTCAACCACAGAGGCGGTTGAGGTCGGGTGATGTAGCAAGTATTACCTACAAGTCTACAGTCGAGGCGAGGTCGGCTGAGGGTAACCCCTGATCTTATAGTTAACTTGGCATGCGAGGGAGTGACCCTCGATTATATAGCCTACCAGCCTGCAAGGTTTGTTGACATCCATGATCGTATAGCTGGGTCAGCCCGCGAGGGAGTGGCCTTGATCGTATAGCCGGTCAGTATAGCTGGGTCAGCCCGCGAGGGAGTGGCCTTGATCGTATAGCCGGTCAGCTCGCGAGGTCTTCTAACATCCCCGATTGTATAGCTGGGATGGCCTTTTTTTGGCCCCCGATTATATTGATGACCAGTGACAGTCCTGCCATAAGCCCTAGACGAATTTACACAGGAATGACAGTTTGCTAATGAATGTCTCACCAACATCGATAGTCATGTCACTAGGCCCAAACGAATTTACACGAGGAGAGACCAAGGAGAATCTAGTAGCTCTACGCTCTATCTTCCCGCACCTGATACATAATCTGGAATTCAAAACCAGGTAACCATTGAAGATACACCTATAACTGAAGCCAACCAACAATCGAAACCTCAAGCAAAGAACATTGATCGATATCCAGAAATGTCAAAATACGGTAAGAGAACTGATTGGCTTTCCTTTCATAAGGCTCAAACAATAAATAAATCCGAGTTATACTTTAAATCAGAGTGGAATAAATCTCGAGCAGACAAAGATTAAACATAGATTATATACCCCATAGACAAATAAAGAAATATTTAAATGGACGGACTCAATATATTTCATGAATGATATACCTTCTGCTAACCGAAATGAATGTAGCAGACTTTCTACACTATGCTACTATCATTTGGGAAGGCACATCTTTAGCATGGCTTCAAAACCTAGAAAAGATAAATCCTACATAAATACAAAATATAACATCCACACCAACAAATGCCAAAGCAATCTCCTCTTTAGTTTCATTACCATATATTGGGGATGCAATTAAGGATGAAAATTTTTATGAAGACTTGTTAAAAATGATGATATGTGATATATGCCAATTAGAAGAATTTGTTACCACCTACCTCAGTTTCAATTTTCACCTAAAATCTATAGAGAAGAAGAGTTTCTGGATAAGAACCTTTTTTCTAAATTCCATTTTCCATGAGGAAATTTAGTAAAACAAAAATATGAATATTTAATACATGCTGCCAGTCCTGATGGAACTATTGCAGATGCACACAAAACATGGTATTTAAAGAAAGCATGATGGAAACTATACAACAAGTCTGTGGAAATAATAAAGCACAAAAACATATGGAAAAAAGAATAAAATATTCTAAACTTGGTGCTTCATGTTACTCTAAATATTTACCTGAAATAAATATACAATTTGCTTGTTCCCCAGAATATGTAGTATGGAAAAACAGAAAAAATAAGCCGTTACAGAAGAAGAAAAGAATTTTTAGAAACCCCAAAAAACCAAAATACAAAATTATTAGGGAAAAAAATGGAAAATAGAGTTTAAAAAGAAATTTACTAGGGAGAAAACATCCTGTAAAACGAAATTTATTAAAAATAAAAGGTTGAAAAGGGGTTGTAAGTCCTTCAAATGTAACAAAAAAGGACCCTTTGCTAATGAATGTCAGACAAAATAAATGAAGTAGTAATTGAAGATATTCAAGTCACTGGCCCTAGACAGGACTGTCACTGGTCGACCAACATTGACAGTCCTGGCGGGGTTAGGCCGCAACTTACATACTAAGACCACAAGCTTACAGACTGATACCAACTTACAGTCTGTAAGTCTTATATGTTTTGTTCCACCTTACATACTGATACCAACTTACAGACTTTGTACAAGGGGCTCCGATACCACTGGTTTGTGAGGGTCTTGTAAAACTCTTGTAGAAGCATGGAGTCTGTAAGTTGGTTTCAGAGCCCCTTATACAAAGTCATGTTTAGTTCTTCTTTTACTTTAATGGAAGCTTAAGATTTTCTTGAGCATATTTTACTAGTTCTTCATGAAATTTTATAATATTTTCCCAAGCTTATTTGTTAGCTTTTGTTATTTTTTAGCTATTGTGCGTGGAGAAAGAAATGAACCATTACTATGCTCTATCTATGTGAAGCGGTAGTATAAGCTTGTGTTCTTATTATGTAAGTTGATGCCTAACCCTGCCAGACATCCACAGTATGTGGGTACTATGACTAGTTGCAAGGAATATGGTCAAAATTAGTGAAGGAAAAATAAAGGGTAGCAAATTTAAATCTTGAAGATGCTATAAAATTGAAACAAAGTACACATAGAATATGTTCTAGAACTTTCATGGTAAATCCCATGGTAGTGACTGTTGAAGACAGATGGTCGTTTGAGGAAATCCTAAATGGCTAAGATAGATCATCATCAAGTCTTTCATATGCTAAGTATATGCAAGAAGAAAAATAAAGATTACATCATTTTTTGCAAGATACAAATATGCAACTTTGATCTTTATCTTGCTTTTGATGCTTCTTGCAATAAATGTGTCTTGATGATTGTCTTATCTGAATGTATTTAAGCTTTATAACTTGCATAGATAAAGTTAGTATGCACAAACAATGATAGATTTATATATGTTTGTATCATCAAAACTTTATGGAGAGAGAATCAAATGTTAATTTTCAAAATTCTCCCCCTTTTAGATGATTACAAACAACTTAATGAAATATGAGAGTAAAAAGTATAGATCCCCCTAAATATATGCTTCATATGCATGTCATGACAAATAAAGTTGAATGAAGTCATATATGGATGTGAAAGTGATTTCATTTATTAAAAAATGTGTGACTTAACTATCTTCTCCCCTTTTGTAATTGTTTGATTTCAATTATTTTTCTCCCTTTGGAATTATCAAAAAGATGGGTGAAAATAGGAAAATTCGGATTAATAATGGTTAGTCGACTAATGAGAAGTGTTAGTCGGTTAAGAACATGCAGAAAATCAAATGTACCTAATTAAAAAACAGAATTTCATTAAAATTAGAGACAAGTACATATCGAGTAAAGCAAACAACTATTAGAATATAGATCTAAATAACGAAATCAAACATCCCAAACAACTGGAAACTGAAAAGTTAAAGCGACCTAAACTAGTAGTCCACTAGCTGATTGTCCTAGTCGAGTACTTACAGATAGACAACTACATTTCGACCTAGAATCCTAGAGGTGGTTGAGGGGGATACCGCGAAGATGATGGGGCATATGAATTCCATCTTTTCAAATGACTCAAAATCTGAGCTTGAGTCCATGGCATTTCCTCCATGTTTTCGTTGATGCGATTAAACCGAATTTCAAAGCCGCTAAAATGAGTTTGAATACCTACAAAACTAGCATTCATGTCTTCACGAAGTCTATTAATTTGAGTTTGCATAGACTCGTGTGAAGGAGGCTCAGCATGGGGGTTTGCTCTAACTTGACGATGATGCAAAGGAGGCTCGGCTTGGTGTTCTTCATCGAGGTCTTCTAAATTGGCTGGAGGTGCTTGAAGATCTATGCACAACAAAACGGATCTATTGAAGTCGATTGGATTGAAAATGGAAAATTCTCGCCCAAGATCGACACAAAGCGTTGAAAGATGCGGGTTATGGTGCACGGAAGGTAGATATGGTGTGATGCCGGTTTAACCAAATTTGAAAGAAGAATATAACATGCAGTCGCAACTGCTTTAGACCAAAAATATTTTGGTAGATTACCATCACATAACATATTTTTAGCACATTCTTGTAAAGTTCTATTTTTTCCTTTCATCTACACAATTTTGTGGAGCAGCTTTAGGAAAAGAGAAATTATGTGTTATACCATTATTATTACAAAATTTAGTGAAAGATTCATTTTCAAATTATCATCCATGATTACTACGAATAGTGATAATGGTTGAAGATTTTAATTTCTGAATTTTTCTACACAAAATTGAAAATTCTTCATATGCATTATTTTTGTGTTTCAAGAATAAAACACATGTATATGTAGAATAATCATCTACAATAACAAATGCATATCGACTTCCATTTAAAGAAGCTAATCTAGAAGTACCAAATAAATCCAAGTGTAGGAGTTTAAGTGGTCGTTTCGCGGAAATAGCATCCTTTAATGTAAATGTGATTTGTGCATTTTACCTTGTTGTCGTGCATCACAAAATTGTATGATTAAAAGAGATATTTGGTATACCTGAAACTAGTTTATGTTTTGAAATACGTGCAATATGTTTGAAATTGATATGTCCAAAACGTTTAGGCCTAAAAAGTGTATTATCTTATGATGCTAATAAACAATGATTATGTTTAATAATGGACATGCATAATATATATATATTATTCCTACGATTACATTTAAATAATACATTAGCAATATTAAGATCATATATGATGCAAGCAGTCTTTTCAAAAACAATTTTAAAATATTTATCACATAATTGACTAATGGGTAGAAGATTATGTTTCAAATCGTCAACGAGTAGCACATTTTCGATAATTGGCTTATTTGGATTACCAGCAGTTCAAATGCCAATAACTTTGCCTTTGTTGTTATCTCCAAAGGTAAATGTGCCATCATCTTTGAATTGAACGGTTGAGAGAAGTTTGATGTTCCTTATCATGTGTTTAGAACATCCACTATCTAGGATCCATTTTTCTTTTATATGTACATAAAAATAAATAATGAATATTGTTACCCATTTGTCTTGGGTCTTTGGGATTTGTCAATAAGAAGCCAAACCCAAGTAGAATTTGGTTTTTATATATAATTAACTGAATGTACAACATCTTTCATATAGTTTGAAATATATAAATTCCTATCATATAAACATAAATCTTTAGGAATCCATAAATGAAATGATTTTGTTTTAGAAGATATATTGTTCTTATTTGTAACAATATTTTTATTTGTCGGATTACTTAATTGTTGAGTATGAATTGAAGAAATTGTTTTCTTTGTATACATAAATGCATATTTCTTCTTTTTTGGTTTAACGCATTTTGTTAAATTATTGATTTGGGGAGCATTCTTATGTTGATAACCTAAACCATTCTTATGATTTGTTGGATGTTGAATTTTAAGCAAATCATCTAAATTATTGTAACCTTTATTAAACTTATTTATACTAGTAGCCATTTCATCACATTTTAATTTTAAAGATGAGCCATCATTATCTAATTCGGAAATACAAGATATCATGTTATGATTCTCAGATTTGAGAATATCATTTTCTTTCATTAACTTAGTATTTTGAGAAGTTAAAGTTTTCTTCTCAAGTTTAATTGTTTTAATAATTGAGAGGAAGAAATTAGTTCTTGATGAGTAAGAACTAATGCTTTATGTTGTATATTAAGCTTTTTAAATCTAATAAACAATTCATTAAACTCATCAAGTAATTCCTCATTATCCAAATGACTTATCTCATTGTCATCTTGTGCCATAAAGCACATGTGAGCGTTTTCTTCATTGAGTTACTCATCATTTTCTTCATCATCAGAGGATGAATAATCCCAAGTGGCTGCTAGTGCTTTCTTCTTCTTATCAATCTTTCTTTCCTTTTGGAATTGTTGAAAGTTCTAGCTTTAGGTTTTAGGAGTGGACAATCTTTTTTGATATGTCTAGGCCTGTTACAATTAAAACATAAAGAGGCATCGGTATTCTTAGACTTCAAATTTTTATACTTACGTTGTTGCAGAAACTTTTTAAAGTTTCTGGTGAGTAGTGCCACATCGTCGTCGTCCATATCCGAGTCATATGTGTCATACGATGCAGTGAAAGCAAGCACTTTCTTCTTTGAGTTTGATTGTTCTTTCCGATCTTGTAGTTGTACTTCATATGCCATTAAGTTACCAATAAGACTTTCAACTATAAGAGTTGACATGTCCTTGGCTTCTTCTATGGCTATTGTCTTATTCTCCCATTCTGGTATTAATGCATGAAGGATCTTACTGACTTGTTCAGTTTGAGAATATATTTTACCAAGAGGAATTGGAGAGTTGGTTATGTCGGTGAATCTAGTGATCATATCTTTAACTGTCTCATTCTCCTTCATCTTAAATAACTCAAATTGTGAACAAGGACAGAAATTTTAGTTTCCTTAACTTTGCTAGTTCCTTCTGTGTTAACTCGAGTGTATGCCAGACTTCCTTTATTGATTTGTCCTGGGAGAGTCGATTGAATTCATTCTTGTCCATAGCACAGAAAAATTCTTTCACAACCTTAGAGTTATGGGTTGTAGCGGCTTTGTCAATTGCGGTCCATTGGGTATATGGAGTAGTAGGCTTCTCATATGATGTCTCCAACGTGTTTCAAAGTTCATAGTCACTGCTTTGAAGATAGATTGTCATCCTCTTCTTCCAGTATGAGTAGTTGGAACCATTGAATAGTGGATGCCTTGCCGTAGAGCGACCTTGTGGAAATTGTGATGAAAAATTGTTCGTCTGATATGTATATGACATCTTAACCATACTCCAATACCAAATGTTTGATCTCCTGGCACACCAAATAAACTAAAGGTGAGTGAATAGTGTATATCACAACGAAATTACAAAATTAAACGTTACTAAAAATTTGCAATTACAATGCGGAAGTAAATAATCACAATCCATAGAATGAGTAAACGCAAATACCAAGATTTTTATCTTGGTTTGGATCCTTGTGATGATACGTCTAGGCCTCTAGTCTCAGTGGAGATTTTGAATACACTATAACCACTTGCTCCCCGCAAGCAAACAACATACGAAGTTGCTAACACTCCCTGTGTTGCAAACTTGCACAATATCTTCAAAAAGAGATTCAGCTTGAAAATAAAAAGTAAGAAAGTATATCACCTATAACCTTGACGATGTGAGAGTTGAGTCACAAGGAACGTGATGGAATCTCCAAGTTTTCTTGATGACGAGTTTGGTAGAAATGCCCTTGGAAAAGGACTTTTTATTGAGACACAATTTCTGCAAGGTTTTCCTAATGAAAATCTGAAAATCACTCTCTTTTAGAGTGAAAAAGAGAAGTTTAAGAATAAAATGAGAGAATAATTTCGTGTAAATGGACAGAGGATTTGGGATCTATTTATAGGCCAAAAGGTTCCAAAATAAGTCCAACAACTACCCAAAACAGTTCGAAAAACTGAACTATTTGTTTAAAATTAGTCGACTAGGCCTGAAAAATAAACTGGATTTTGACCGTTGTAACTGAATTTAGTCGACTAGGTAACTTATATTCGTCAACTACAAATGAAAAACAGTTAGATTTATAGCCATTGAGGAAGTTATAACTGACTTTGGTCGACTAGGCAGTTTGTTAGTCGACTAGAATTGTAACTAATAAACGGTCAAAAATATGACAGTTGGAATAACTACCTCTTAGTCGATTAAGAAAAACTGTTAGTCGACTAGGACCAAAAATATGAAATTTTTATAGGAAAATGATCATGTCAAATAAGAAATGAGTTGGGCCAAAAATCGTGATTTTTTGAAAATTGAGTGAAATAAATTAATCGACTAGGAGAAAGTGTTAGTAGAATAAAAAAGTCTATGACTTGATCGTTTGAGGAAATCTTAAATCGCTAAGATATATAATCATCAAGTCGTTCACATGCTAAGTATATGCAAGAAGAAAAATAAAGATTACATCATTTGTCGCAAGATACAAATATTCAACTTCGAGTTTCATCTTGCTTTAGATGCTTCTTGCAATAAATGTTGTCTTGATGATTATCTTATCTGAATGTGTTTAAGATTAATAATCTGCATAAATAAATTTAGTATGCACAAATAAAGTGAGAGAGAGAGAGAGAGAAACACACACACATACACACACACTAGTCATAACCCGTGCCTGCGGCACTGTTCATTTAAAATTTTCCCCAGCGAAATCTTTGTTTCCCAAAAAATTATTTTCACAGCCAAAATTGCGCGAAACAAATTAGCGTAAAAATATTTGGCGGCACGGACGCCTTCAACACGGAACAACAAATTCGGTGTCGGCGCCCTCAACAAGGAACAATAAATTCAACACATGCGCCTTAGACGCGGAACAACAAATTGGCGTTAAAAATTTAGCAAATTCATGCGGGCATGGGTGTCACACCCCGCTTCCCATTATACTTGGGGCGAGGACGCGACCGGGCCCGCTTAGGTTGGAGCGGTGAAGCTCGAACCCAATAAGCGTCTGTGAAAACACCTTTCGCAGGAACTTGCATGCAACTCAGAACAACAGAAATATTAAAGCCAACATCCAGATAAAGTACACAAAAATAAAAGGGCCCCAAGCATGGCCTACAACGATAGCGATATAGATAAGTGGGTACACACCCTACAAACAACAGCGGTGAAAAGTAAATAGCTGCAGCGGTGATAATCAGCACTAGTCCACGATAGGGTGGACTTCAGGATCAGCAGAATCCTGGTCAATTGGATCACTCTGATCCAGCAACTCGTCCTCCAGATAACCTGTCTCGTAACCTGACATACATTCAAACAACATGAATGTATGTCAGCAAGGGTCTACAAGTAGATGTCAGATGACCCAAGGCAAGATATATAACAAGGTATATATGGCAGTTTTACAGCAATGAAAGGAATTTACACTAGCATGTATTTAATTGAACTGAAGCAGTTAAAATAATTATGACGAGTTAGCATGGTAGTTAAAGCAACAAGTTACATTAACATGGCATTTCAGTTGTAAAAATTAACATGGCAGTTGAGCAATGTAACATCAGTCTGTAATTAACGTTCTCTTTCAATTATTTAACTGTGTGTGCAAGTTCGTGACTAAGACTCCCGCCGTTAGACGAATAGTAAATAAATACACCTTCAAGTGCCCCCGAAGGCGACCCGTTTACTACCGGCTAGTGCCCGGGAACCAAACCCACCCACGTGTACTTCCTGGACCACGAGCTAGGATGCTAACCGTCATATACTGGAACACGAGTCCAGACTAGTCACAAGTGACCGACGAGAATAGCCAGCGAGAGCCAACGACATGTAACTACGAGAGCCAACGGCATGTGACAACGAGAGCCAATGGCATGTAACTACGAGAGCCAACGGCATGTGACAACGAGAGCCAACGGCATGTGACAACGAGAGCCAACGGCATGTAACAACTGATAGCCAACAACAACTGATAGCCAACGGCATGTTACATTCTATGAGTATCAACAGTTCTAAAATTAACCATATATGTCCAGAAACGTTACTATTCACAATGTGTGTTCATTTTAAGGGGTCCACACACACGCACACGAGTTTAAGTCTAGCATTTCTAAAAAAGTGTGTTTATGTCAGCAATTAAGTGTACAACATCAGATATCACAAAAACATAAAATAACTGCACGCTTGCCTGACTGGGACAGTTTGGGTTGTCCGAGTAACGGTAGGAAAGTTCGCGACGTATCTACGTCATTAAATAATAATATTTATTATAATTAGTAAAAGTGCCGAAAATGAGAATTAACGAATTTGATCAGAAAGTTAGTTATTCTTGTTATTGTTCTAAATTAAGATATAGAAAATTATATGCCGTTGAATTACATTTTTAGTCAAGAATGCGGTGGAAGTAGTTTCATGCGTCATTTCACGGGTAGATTTTAAGTTATACAACTTTATGTAAAAATGGCCAAATGATCACCTAACTTCAAATCTTCACCATAAATCGTACACTAGCCCGATTTTAGTGATTTTGGTGTCGTTGGGTTTGTTTTAATGGGTACTACATTACGGTGATGTCGGTTCTCTGTTTTGGTTAAACAAGTTAACGAATTAGTTTAATTGTGAGTTAAGCAGAATATTACGCTAACCACTGAACTGGGTTCGTCTAATTTTATTAGGTTCTCTGGCTAGGGTGGTGTTTATTGTGTTATACTAGCAGGGTACACTTTATATTATACTAATATTATTACCCTAACATTAGTTACAAAACTAACATGCTGAAATTAAACAATACCTTAACAAATCGTCATTTGAATTTAAACTAATACTAACTAAAACACTAATTAATTCTACTAAGCTAATTACAATGGTACCATGTCAATTTAAATGGGTTATTAGCATGTTAACATTATATTAAAGGGGTACACCCACTCCACACCTGCTATTAATATCATTGACTAAGAGTTAATACAATAGATAAAAGGTTGCATCTCTCCACCTCCCTCTGTCTCACTCTTTATCTCTTTGTCTCCTTTTATCTCTTTTTAACCAGGCTGTCTTCTTCTTTCCCTTTTATTGTTCTTTTTTTTTCATTTCAATTTGTTGCAGCAACAAGGGAATACTCACGCAGGGAGAGGGCTCGCTCACGCGTGGAAGAAGGAAGAGCGGCGGTCTCTAAGTGGCAGCGGCGGCCTCCGGCAGCGCAGGGGCGGCGCGCGCAGCCAAGCAGCGGTGGCAGGCGGCGCACAGGGGGTCCGACCGGCGGCTAGGCTGGGCGCGCGCGCGTGGGTGGAGGAGGAGGGGCTGGCCTAGAGGAGAGGGGAGGAAGAGATTGAAGATGATGGTTTTGTTGGGTTTGAAGAGTTCATCTTCAGATTTGATGTTGTTTTTGATTAGGTTTGAAATCTGAAATTGAATCTGAGGTTTGGTTGGGTTTGAATCTGAAACTATTTTCAGATTTGTTTTGATTTCTTCCCTTGATCTGAATCTGAAAGGGAATTTGGGTTTTGGATTTGGGTTTCAATGTGGATGTTTGAGGGATTTGGATTAGAGAAGATGATGGGTTTGAGGCTAATTTGTGTTGAAAAGTTTTGGGTGAAATTTGTGTATTGGTAGTTTGCTGAAATTGAAGGAGGATTTGCAGATGATTTGTTTTGCAGGAATCAAGAAGTGTTTGCAGATGATTTTATCAGAGAAGGAGACGTAGCTAAACTGCCTTGAGGAACTTTGGCAGGGAACAATTTTAATTCGATTAGGTTCTTGATTACGATTGAATTTAATTGGGTTTGTTGACTTAACAAGATGGAATGAATCTGGCTAAACGTGTAAGACTTCTCCTCCAAAAAAAATAAACGTGTTTGTTGAATGAAGAATATTTAATTAGTTAATTAAGTAATTATTAAATTAACAAAAGTAATTAGTAAAAATAACAAAAATAATTAACAAGATAATTAAATTAAAGTTTTTTAACTAAACGTGATGATTAATTAAAGACGATACGGTAAATACGGAAATACAGAGTCAAAAATACCGGTACACATGAACTAAAGCACAGCTAAAAATACCGGCCGTTACATTCTACCCACCTTAAGAAAATTCCGTCCTCGGAATTCTATCAACTAAGGAGCAGGAAATAAATACGGATAACGCTCGCGTATCTCATCTTCCCGCTCCCAGGTAGATTCTCCTGGCGAGTCGCGACGCCACATCACTCTAACTAGATCAACAGTCTTGGTCCTGAAGACTTTCTGACGTCGATCTAAGATCTCCAATGGTTGCTGTTCGTACGTCAGATCTGGTCGAACGGTGATCTCTGAGTAGTCCACATCGTGTGAGGGGTCGCTGATAACGACGCAGCTGGGACACATGAAAGACGTCATGTACTCCCACTAAAGACGGTGGTAGTGCTAAGCGATAAGCTACCTCTCCAACTCGCTCTAGCACATCGAAAGGTCCAATATATCTCGGACTAAGCTTGCCTCGCTTCCCAAATCGAATCACTCCTCGATTCGGGGAGATCTTCAAGAACACATGATCTCCCGGTTGAAACTCCAGAGGACACCGTTTAGCATCTGCCCAATGCTTATAACGGTCCTATCTGAAGCTTGTCTCTGATATCACGCACAACATCCACAGCCTCAACTATCATCTCTGGTCCTAGCAGTTCTCTATTACCAACGTCATCCCAACTCAGCGGGGATCGACATTTCCTCCCATAGAGAGCAGCAAATGGCGCCATGCCAATGCTCGCCTGGTAGCTGTTGTTGTAGGAGAACTCCACCAGATGCAGATGATCCTCCCACGAACCCTTGAGATCCAACATGCAAGCTCTCAACATGTCCTCCAATATCTGGATAGTGCGTTCCGACTGTCCATCAGTCTGTGGGTGATACGCAGTACTGAATTTCAGACTGGTACCTAGATTGGTCTGCAAACTTTTCCAGAATTGAGACGTGAATCTTGTGTCTCGGTCGGAAACGATACTTATGGGAACTCCATGTAATCGCACAATCTCCTACACAATTATCGTTCACGTCACGACATATACTAGAAAGAAGTTACAAAGGTATAAGAAAGATATTCACCTCCATATACTTCTTCGCAAGTATCTCCGTAGCTTGTCCTACTCGGAAAGGTATGAAATGCGTAGACTTGGTTAATCGGTCAACGATAACCCAAATCGCGTCATTTTGCTTGGTGCTCCGAGGTAGTCCAGTTACGAAATCCATGGTGATGTGCTGCCACTTCCACTCCGGAATCGACAGAGGTTGAAGTAATCCGGCAACGCGATGGTGTTCAGCCTTCACCTGCTGACACACAAGGCATTTGGCGACGCTACGTGCTATGCTCCTCTTCATACCGTGCCACCAAAAATTCAGAAGGAGATCCTTGTACATCTTGGTACCGCTAGGATGAATGGAATAGGGAGAGCTATGAGCTTCATTCATCAGCTCATCTCTGATATCACCTGAAGGTACGCAGATCCTACTGCCGTATCTCAAGGAACAATCCTCATGAATGATAAAGTCCGTCCGAAGTCCAGCACCAACTTGCTCTCGGATCTTTTGCAGTTTAGCATCTCCAGACTGTGCAGCTTTGATCCGATCCATTATCGTCGACTGAATCTGCATATTCATCAACGATGATGTGACTCCAAGTAATACAACTTCTGTGCTCATCTCACACAGATCCTGTTGTAACCTCCACTGAACAGTGAGAGTCATAACCGCTGGAAGTCTGCTCAAAGCATCAGGTACAACATTAACCTTTCCGGGATGATACTGAAGGTCGATGTCGTAATCAGCCATCAGCTCTAACCACCTGTGCTGTCTCATATTCAACTCTTTCTGGGTGAAAATATATTTCAAACTCTTGTGATCAGTGAAAATCTTCACTTTCTCACTCAGTAAGAAATGTCTCCAAATCTTCAAAGCGAAGATAACAACGGCTAACTCCAAGTCGTGAGTCGGGTAATTCTTCTCGTGAATTTTCAACTGCCGAGAAGCATAAGCGACTACATGACCATGCTGATGCAGAACACATCCAAGACCTTTGCCTGAGGCATCACAAAAGATCTCGAATCCTCCAGTCCTATCTGGAATAGCCAGAACTGGTGCAGATGTCAGCTTTGCTTTCAAAGTCCCAAATGCCTGCTCGCAAGTGTCTGACCAAACATACTTGACATCCTTCCTCGTCAGTCGAGTCATGGGCTCTGCTATCCTCGAGAAATCCTGAATGAATCGACGGTAGTAGCCCGCCAATCCTAGGAAACTCCGAATGTCTGATGCTGACCGAGGAGTAGGCCAATTTCTGACTGATGTAACCTTCTCTGGGTCAACTGAGATACCTTCGCCTGATACCACATGTCCAAGAAATGCAATCCGGTCTAACCAGAACTCACACTTGCTGTACTTGGCATACAACTGATGACGGCGAAGTGTCTCCAAAACCATCCGCAGATGTTTAGCATGCTCCTTCTCGCTCTTCGAATAAACCAATATGTCATCAATGAATATCATTACGAATTTATCCAGAAAATCATAGAATATGAGATTCATGAGATTCATGAATACTGCAGGAGCATTGGTCACACCGAAAGGCATGACAACAAACTCGTAGTGTCCATACTTGGTCCGAAAAGCTGTCTTGTAGACATCCTCATTCTTGACCTTCACTTGATGATATCCACTCCTGAGGTCCAACCTTGAGAAAACTCGTGATCCACCAAGTTGATCGAAGATGTCATCAATGCGAGGTAACGGGTACTTATTCTTTACAGTAACATTGTTCTGCTCCCGATAATCCACGCACATCCTTCTCGATCTGTCATTCTTCTTGACTAGCAGTACAGGTGCACCCCAGGGAGATACGCTGGGATGAATGAATCCTTTCTGCAATAGATCATCCAACTGCTTCCGTAGCTCTTCGAGTTCTGCTGGAGCCATACGGTAAGGTGCCTTCGAGATTGGTTGAGTATTTGGCATCAGATCAATTCTAAACTCCAAAGCTCAATCAGGCGGCAATCCAGAAATATCTTTTGGAAATACATCTTCGAAGTCTCGAACCACTGCAGGCTTCTCCAGTTCGACTTGCGTAGATGCGAGGATCGCTTCGTTCGGCAGAGCCCGAAATCGGATAGGCTCGAGCGAACGACTACCGCTAATGAATTTGAACGCCGGATGGTCGGGAATTTCAAATACTACTTTCTTCTTGTGACAGTCGATAGTAGCATAGAAAGTCCCTAACTAGTCCATGCCGAGAAAAGAAACCCAGTTAAATTGTGTACGAGATAAATCTAGACGTTTTTGGCCATTGATAGTATTTCCATTGTCCTGAAGTTTTGCTAAATGCACGACCTGCATGGGCCACCACAAAAACCTGTCACGCCCCGCTTTCCATTATACTAGGGGCGAGGACGCGAGCGGGCCCGCTTAGGTTGGAGCGGTGAAGCTCAAACCCAATAAGCGTCTGTGAAAACACCTTTCGCAGGAACTTGCATACAACTCAGAACAACAGAAATATTAAAGCCAACATCCAAATAAAGTACACAAAAATAAAAGGGCCCCAAGCATGGCCTACAACGTTAGCGATATAGATAAGTGGGTACACACCTTACAAACAACAACGGTGAAAAGTAAAAAGCTGCAGCGGTGATAATCAGCACTAGTCCACGATAGGGTGGACTTCAGGATCAACAGAATCCTGGTCAATTGGATCACTCTGATCCAGCAACTCGTCCTCCAGATAACCTGTCTCGTAACCTGACATACATTCAAACAACATGAATGTATGTCAGCAAGGGTCTGCAAGTAAATGTCAGATGACCCAAGGCAAGATATATAACAAGGTATATATGGCAGTTTTACAGCAGTGAAAGGAATTTACACTAGCATGTATTTAATTGAACTGAAGCAGTTAAAATAATTATGACGAGTTACACTAGCATGGTAGTTAAAGCAACAAGTTACATTAACATGGCATTTCAGTTGTAAAAATTAACATGGCAGTTGAGCAATGTAACATCAGTCTGTAATTAACTTTCTTTTTCAATTATTTAACTGTGTGTGCAAGTCCGTGACTAAGACTCCCGCCGTTAGACGAATAGTAAATAAATACACCTTCAAGTGCCCCCGAAGGCGACCCGTTTACTACCGGCTAGTGCCCGAGAACCAACCCCACCCACGTGTACTTCCTGGACCACGAGCCAGGATGCTAACCGTCATATACTGGAACACGAGTCCAGACTAGTCACAAGTGACCGACGAGAATAGCCAGCGAGAGCCAATGACATGTAACTATGAGAGCCAACGGCATGTGACAACGAGAGCCAACGACATGTAACTACGAGAGCCAACGGCATGTGACAACGAGAGCCAACAGCATGTAACTACGAGAGCCAACGGCATGTGACAACGAGAGCCTGTGGGCACGACAAATTCGACGCAGGCGCATTCGACACGGAACAACAAATTCTGCACGGGCGTCGACGCGGAATAACAAATTGGCATAAAAAACCATGCCTGTGGGCACGTTTCATTTAAGATTTTTCCCCACGAAATCTTTGTTCCCCAAAAAATTATTAAAATTTAAAAGAATAACAAATTAGCGTGAAAATATTTAGTGGCACTGGCGCATTCGGCGTGGGCGCCTTCGGCGCAGAACAACAAATTCGGCCTAGACGACTTCAGCACGAAACAACAAATTCAACACGGAATAACAAATTCGGTACATGCGCTTTCGGCGCGGAAAAACAATTTAGCGTAAAAAACCCGTGCCCACGGGCACGGTTCATTTAAGATTTCCCCCGCGAAATCTTTGTTTCCCAAAAAATTATTAAAATTTAAAAGAATAACAAATTAGCCTAAAAATATTTAGCGGCATTGGCGCCTTCGACGCGGAACAACAAATTCGGCGCGGATGCCTTCGACACGGAACAACAAATTCTACGCGGACGCCTTCAACGTGGAACAACAAATTTGGCACGAACGCCTTCAGTACAGAACCACAAATTGGCGTAAAAAACCCATGCCAGCGGGCACGTTTCATTTAAGATTTTTCTCTGCGAAATCTTTGTTCCCAAAAATTATTAAAATTTAAAAGAACAAATTAGCATGAAAATATTTAGCGGCCCGGACGCATTCGACGTGGGTGCCTTCGGCGCGGAACAACAAATTCGGCGCATGCGACTTCGACACGGAACAACAAATTCGACGCAGAACAACAAATTTGGCACGTGGGCTTTCGGCGCGGAACAACAAATTTGCGTAGAAGAACATATTCGGCGTGGCGCCTTCGGCGTGAAACAACAAATTAGCGTAAATAACCCGTGCCCACGGGCACGGTTCATTTAAGATTCCCCCGCGAAATCGTTGTTCCCCAAAAAAATTATTAAAATTTTAAAGAACAAATTAGCGTAAAAATATTTAGCGGCGCGGGCGCCTTTGGCACGGAATAACAAATTCGACACAGGCACATTCGATATGGAACAACAAATTCGGTGTGGGCGCCTTCGACACGGGTGCGAAGCTGGTTTACTGGCTACTTTCAAAGTTGGAGCAAATTTTAAAGCTCATATTCATGATTTCAAAGCTCCCTTCATTTCAAAGTTGGACCGAGCTGGACCAAATTTCAAAGCTCATATTCATGTTTTCAAAGTTTCATCTCACCCTTCTATTTTCCAAGATCAAATCCTATCCACTCTTAATCTTGTCCTAGTCAGCCCTAGGATTCAAAAACAGTTGTCAAATGTAATATAGATAGTCATAACCCTAGGGCACGGTTCATTTAAAATATCCCCTCAAAATCTAGAATCCCCTAATCGTTCTACCCCAAAAAATTACATAATCTTCCAAATTCTAAAAATCATTTATCAATAACCACTTTAACCTTAAATTTTTAATCCAAATCATTTATCAACTACCTTTATTAACCTTAAAATTTCATCCAAATATTCCACCATTGTTGTGAATGGGTATTTACTGGGTTGATGAGTTATTGGGCCAACCCAAGTGGTTGGGCCCATATCTGTATAAGCCCACTTGTATTCTCCCCTTTGGCTATAAATATAGACCTGAGGGCTCTCCCCTCAGTAGTTGATTCATAACACGTTATCAGCACGAGCCTCTAAAATTTTTCCACAAATTTTTTTTCCGTTCGTTGCGAAGGCGAAGGCGAAGGCGAGACGGGAGATCCACGAGCGCGGTGCAAGGCTTCCTCCATCAAGGGTCGTCATCCGCGTAGGGCTTCAAGCAACCGTCGCTATATCCGGAGGACGGATATAGAGGTAAAAACTCTAAAAACAAAGTTTTTAATCATACGTCTGATTACCCCTCCCCTTGATCTCACAAGATCGTCATGGGGATTTATTGTCGCCTTGAAAACGACAGGTTATTCATCCCAAAAATCAAATTTTTTTAGGGTTTTTGAATTTCTCTTCCAAACCCTAAATCAAACCCCGCCGGCGGCCTCGCCGGCGGAAACCCCCCCGGCCCACCCCCGGCCACGCCGCCCCCCCCATAGGGGGGGGGGGGCGGCAGCCGCCGCACCCCCCCTGCAGGGGGGGCGGCCGCCGCCTTCCCCCCCTGCAGGGGGGGCGGCGGCCCCCGTGGCCGCCCCCCCTCTCTGCAGGGGGGGCGGCCCCCACCGTCCCCCCCGCAGAGGGGGGCGGCGCCCCCCCCCCCCCCCCCCGTGCCCGCCGTCCCCCCCACAGAGGGGGGCGACGGCCCCTGCCGTCCCCCCCCGCAGAGGGGGGCGGCGGCCCCCTGGCCACGCCCCCCTCTGCGGGGGGCGGCGGCCCCCGCCGCTCCCCCCCCGCAGCGGGGGGCGGCGGCCCGCTGGCCGTGCCCCCCCTCTGCGGGGGGGGGGGGGGGGGGGGGGGGGGGGGGGGGGGGGGCGGCGGCGGCGGCGCCCTCCACCCCCTGTAAACCCTAACAAAAAAAAATAATAATACAGAACTCTGTGGGCCTGAAGCCCACAGCAGATCTGTGGGCTTCAGGCCCATAGATTTTTCAAAAAAAAAAAAATTCAGATCTGTGGGCCTGAAGCCCACAGCAGATCTGTGGGCTTCAGGCCCACAGATTTCCAAAAAAAAACCAGATCTGTGGGCCTGAAGCCCACAGCAGATCTGTGGGCTTCAGGCCCACAGATTTTCATCAAAAAAAAAATTGGGGGGAGGCAATAGGGCTATGAATGTGCCTCAAAAGGCAACCTATTAGCCTAAAAAAAATTAATTTAAAAGGGGGATTCAAAGGCAAAATATTTGTGAAAAATCACGGTAAATTACGGGACTGTTATAAATCAACTACTGGGAGAGGAGCCCCCCAGCTCTTTATTTATAGGCAATTGGGGAATACAGATATGGGCTTACAATGATATGGGCCTATCTCTAGGATAGCCCAGAATCTCACCCAACTACGGTTAAATAACCGTTCACAACACTCCCCCTTATCCAGCCATAGGTGTGGACTCTGCTCGTGAATGCTTCAGGATTCTGAGCGTATAAGAGTCTCACATGAGGTGGATACTTCAGGATCCTGAGTTGGTGAGATTTGCCTCGTTAAAACCTCTAGCTATGGAAAACCCAGTGGGAAAAACCATAGTTAAGGAAAAAGAGTGCAAACGCTCTTTAACTCCCCCTGATTTGTACAAGTGACTCTGCTCATGAATACTTCTGGATTCTGAGCGTCACAGAGGGGTGGATACTTCGGGATCCAGAGTTGATTTGATTTGCCTCGTTAAAACCTTTGGCTATGGAAAACCCAGTGGGAAAAACCATAGCTAAGGGAAAAGAGTACAAATTCCCTCAACTCCCCCTGATCTGTAAAAGCTCTTAGGCTTTCAGATCTCTTAGGCTTATCTCATCACTCCTATTTACAATATTCCGAAAATGTACACAGATTACAAATTTTGTCACCATCAAGCAGCTGCTGAATCCAGAAACTCTGGAGAAGTTGCTAAGTTTCGTCGCCTCTGATGTGGTCTTCAGACTATATGGTTAGCTCCACAGAACCAGCCTCTATCCCAGTCGTCACTGGGATGTGATGTACCACCAGGCGCCCTCAAATACACCATTGGTGTGATTCTGGGATGGTGAGGATCTCGGAATGATAGGATGATGTTGCCTTCATAAGTTGCTTTGCAGATCTGCAGGGGATGGCCATCCTACTGTGGGTACCCGTTCTGTGATTTCTCAGCATAGGGACTGGACCTGAAACCTGCATTTGCATAAACATTGGAGGATGCTGCTACATTTTGTAAGTCCAAATATTTCGACCCTTGGAGGAAGCGCAGAAGGCTTAACTCAGGTCTAATGGCCCTTTTTAGGTGCCAACTATCTCTGGCTAATGAGTTTACTGCAACTGCTATATCGGGACGCGTGCAGTTTAGCCAGGAGTGCATGATTGCACTTAGATAAGGGACTTTAGGACCAGTTATATCCTCCCCCTCTTCCAACGATCGGAAAGGTTCTTTTTATACATCCAGTAAGTGTACCATCGTAGGTGTACTTTGGATGACTATGGTCCTGTTAATTTCTCCAACGCACTTCTGGGCGTTTGGAACAGGATTCTATGAGCCATGACTTTATATTTTCCTAGGTCTTTTCATGTTCAAAGGTCAGGCTTGTACATGTAGTTCGGTTTTCTCTTCAGGAGATCCGATGAGATTTTAGTTGTCTCCAACTATGATCTCTAATCCTGTTCTTTGCACAGATGCAAAGACAACCTTCAGTAGGAATCTTTGACTTGTCAAGTGATTCTCTTGGTTGTACATTTATTTGTTATACTTATATTTCTTCATTTGAATAGACGTCCCGAAGTCTATTCAGGCATTTTAAGGAAATGTGGAAATTATCTTTACAAGATATCCACGGAGGTATGCCGTCACAACATCCAATAACGGCATATCCATAATTTCCCTTCGCCAAATCGTAAGGGATTCGCTTTTGATAACTTAGGGAGATTGATGAGACATGCTCATTTGAATTTGTTCGATCCCTAGTTTCAGCAAAATTTTCCTTGGGCTATAGGTTGTACCGTATAGCATACGATTTTATATTTATTTTTCTTATGTTTGCAATACTTTGTTTTATCCACAGGTTTGACACCTTTTAGTGTCTGGACTTCAGGTCCGAACATTTCACGTTTCATAAGTGAGTCCAGCTCATCTTTTATTGCCACGTTCCACGTTTGGCCAATCTCTACGTTTGCCTTCTAGCAACGGAGTGTGGAACGATAATTTACAAACATCATCGCCATTGCGATGTATATGGCAATATGATACGTGAATACATTTTCGACAATTTATGTTCTATCTGTCCAACACCTCCCCAGTACGTACAACATTTACTTAATTTCACTTTTTCCCGGCAATTCCTCTGCAGTGGATTCCGGGAAGGGTGATGGTGTGGACAGGAGCTCATTGTCCTGTGGTAGTATTGTCTTAAGGTCTCCAGGAGTTTCTTGTCCTAGGAGCCTGGTGGTCTGCCTCTTTTCTGTTGAGGATCAGCCACTTCTGCTGCTGGTGGATTGCATCCATTCTCGGGGATGTCAATCCTAGCTGGAGTTTTTGCAGCAGGGATGTGTGATCTGACAATCTTCTGGTTGTCAATAAATGATTCCGGTAATTGGTAGACAGTGTTCTGTATGTGGAGGATCTTCGGGATCTCATCTACATATTGTATTGTTACCGGATCATAGTGGGTCAAACTATTTGTATCCCACGTTATAATTTTCTTCGCGCCAGATTTTCTAGTATCTGGGCATATTTTTGGGAAACTCGTCTCATCGAAATCACAGTCTTCAAGATGTACCTTAAATGCGTCCCCCGTTTGGGGTTCTAGGTATCTTATAAGTGAGGGTGAGTCAAACCCTGCATGGATACCTAGGCGACGTTGAGTACCGTTTTGGCCCTCTTTGGTGGTGCAATGGGGATTTAAGACTGCGCGACCGAAGATTCTCAGATGAGAAATGTTCGGTGGCATTCCATATGCAAGTTGCATTGGAGACTCTGACCTCCAGAGGGTCTTATTTTCATTTACGATGCAGCATGCAGAGTTTGCATGTCCCCATGCATCCATAGGCAATCGGGATTTAATGGATGTTCAGTCCATTGGAGTCTACTTTTCAGTGACTCTGCCGACCCATTTTGGGTATGAACATGCGGCACTTGCATGTTCATTTTCAATTCCCGTTGATTGGCAGTACTCTTGAAAAGACTGGGAGGTATATTTCCCAACATTAACCAGACTTATTTGCAACATTTTATTGTCTGGGAAATGTGCCCGCAACATTTTTATTTCTGTGCCAATAGCTTTGGAAAAGCTAAGTTGCGGGTCTGTAGTAGACACACGTACGAATATTCTGAGGATGCATTTATCAGTACAGTGAAGTACTGAAATAGCCCACTAGGGGTGGTGGATTTTATCTACATCTATCTCCTTGTATTCTTTTTGAGGAAGCGTGGAGATTCTTTTTCAACTTATCGTGGAGATGGCCTTGCAATTAGTTTTCCCTGCGAGGGATTTTTTTCTTCTTCTGAAGAATCTTCTGGTTCTTCAAGTCATACCCATAGGATAAGATGTGATGCATCATCACAAATCCAGGGTGGCCAAGTCCATCATGTCGGAGTAAAAACTCGGCGGATGTCAGGCACTTCAGGTGCTCCGTTTAATTCTGCTTCCTTTCTCCGAATCTTCGTATGGTAGAGGCCTATAAGGCTCTCAAAACGTTCAAGTGTGGATTTTACTCCTTTTTCTTGAGACGTTGCATACGGTAATTTTTCATTTACATTTGCTATTTCTAAGTGGGATCCGTTGAAACGGATGTCCTTGAGACTTAGAAAGTTTCTTTTGGAATTCGGAGGGATTAGTGCATCCATTATTTTTGTGTCGTTTGGGGGCAACTGTGTTGCATTCCCTGGATCTTCAATATAGCCCTGATATTGGGCTTTGTATTGAAAGAGATCGTACGTGTTTATTGTCTACTAATTATTTATGAGAGCAGTTTCATCTTATTAAAAGATGAATCGTTAGGCACATGAATATTCAGGCAAACATTTTCATTTATTGTCTACTAAGCATTTTCATTCAGAACAAATTTCATAATTAAAATGCTCTCATAAATTATTATCAAAACAAATTGCTAAGATAAAAATAAAGGCTAATCAAGCAAGTCATCATTTTCGAAGTTGTCAGCTGAAAACTTGACTGGAGCATCAGAGGTCATCAGGTTTGTTTCAGCTTTATTTTTCTTGTTCTCTTTATACAAATCCTGGAGGTGCGGCGGAGTTCGGTACATTTTGGACCATTGGCTTTCCATGCCACAATTATGGCACTGGTCTTCCCATTCCCTCTTGGGTGGGGGTGAATCATTTTTGTCATTTCTGTGCCACGTGAACTTCCTCTTACATTCATTATTTCACTGCTGCTGTACCTGGCCCTTGGCATTTTTCTGTTGACCCCCCTTCTGTGGTCTTTCTTTTCTTTTATTATCTCTCTTCTTTTTGAAGGAAGAGGAATAGTGAGCTTCTGGTGGGGGGCAGTGCCGGGGAGCGTATATTGTGAGTGGAGAGAAGAAGCTCTCTGTTTTGCTCGGCCATGAGTAAACATGACGGCAGCTTGGAATACTTGGTGAACTTGTGTTCACGGTATTGCTGCATGAGTATCGCATCTTTTTCATGGAAGGACGTATACGTCTTTTCCATCATGCGATTTTCTGAGACTTTCTCACCACACAACTTCAGGCGTGTGGTGATGCTAAAAAGTGCTGAGTTGTACTCAGCAGTGGACTTTAAGTCCTGCAGTCTCAGGTTCTCCCACTCGTATCGTGCCCTTGGAAGTATAACCTCTTTCTGATGTTTATACCTGTCCTCAAGGGCAGTCCATAGCTCAAGTGGATCTTCGACCGTAAGGTATTCAGCCTTTAAGGTCTTGTCCACATGGCGGCGAATATAGATGATGGCTTGCGCCTTCTCTATATCGCTAACATTTTCTTTTTAGTCACAGCAGCGATGATGGACTTTGCCCGCAGTTGAAACTTTACATCTAGCTGCCAGCTTAGATAGTTTCTACCTGATGCTTCCAGTACTTCGAAATTAATGCTTGCAATATTAGCCATTTATCTAGCAGAGCACAAACATGCATGAATTAATAATTAATTCAGAGAAAACATTTTCATGCGGAGGCAATATTTAACGAAAAACTAAATGTGTGGATCGGCCAGTCCCACAAGAAAGAGTCCAAAAAAGTCCACAGTCCAAATTATACAAATTTGCAGCTTAAAGAAAATGAAAATACAACTTTGGAAACCCCGTGGGTCCCATATGATATCTCCATCTTCAAGCGTGGCCTCCGTCTCCCTGGAAGTTGGTCTTCTTTCTTTGACATTTACATAAATTCCTCACTACAATTTCTCTCAAAAATAAAAGAAAAGTGCGGGAAATAAACTGTGGGACTAAACGGCCGATCCAAAAACCACATTTGGCAATTCATACAGAAATATTGTGCTCATCAACATTTTCATCAGACATTTTCATCACAGGCATCACATGCATTTAATATTCGCAGAGATGGATAAATAATTTAAACACTTAATAATTATTGGACCACTGGGCAACGTCATACACCGTTAGGTTAGGTTACTAACGGCAGAGCGGTCGCATGATCTTCCTAATTATTAAGTTTTAAATACAATGCACAACCACGCATATAATATCCAACAGAATATACCAGAGATGCAAAGCATGTAAATACGATTTTTGCAGAAAAAATCATTACAATGCAAAGGTTGTAAATTGAATGGGTTTGATCAATTAAATTGATTAAGAGCCTAAAATAAACATTTTCTTTGTCAGAGGGAAAAGTTTCCCTCATCATCCCAAAAGCCCCCCCAAGGATCCCCAAAAAGTCCTCGCCTGCCCGATATTTGTCCCGTAATTTACCGTGATTTTTCACAAATATTTTGCCCTTAAAACCCCCTTTAAAATAAATTTTTAGGCTAGCAAGTTGCCTTTTAAGGCTTGTTAATAGCCTTTGCTTCCCCCAATTTTTTTTCTTTCAGATAAAACAGACTGCGGGTCTGAAGCCCGCAGTCGGCCTATGGGCTTCAGGCCCATAGGCTTTTTTTAAGAAATCTGTGGGCATGAAGCCCACAACAGGTCTGTGGGCTTCAGGCCCACAGACTCTGTTTTTTTTGACTTCTGTGGGCCTGAAGCCCACAGATCTGCTGTGGGCTTCAGGCCCACAGATCTGGATTTTTTTTCTTTTGAAGAAGTAATTGGCCTGTGGGCCTGAAGCCCACAGCCGGCCTGTGGGCTTCAGGCCCACATGCTTTATCACTTTTTTTTTTCTCACGGGTTAGGGTTTTGGGGGGGGGGGGGGGGCGGCGCCGCCGCCGCCCCCTGCAGGGGGGGGGCGCGGCCGCCGGCGCCGCCGACCCCTGCAGGGGGCGCGGCGGGGGCCGCCCCCCCTACAGGGGGGAGCGGCCGCGGAGGCCGCCCCCCCGCAGGGGGAGGCGGCCAGGGTGGGGAGGGGGGGGGGGGGGGTTTCCGGCGAGGGGGGTTCCAGTGAGGGTTTGGGGGGGGGGGGGGGGGGGTCCGGTGACGACTAGCCGTCGGAGGGTTCAAAATTAGGGGTTTTACCCTAAAAATTGAGTTTTTGGGATGAAAAATCCGTCGTTTTCAAGGCGACGAAGAATCCCCATGACGATCTTGCGAGATCTAGGGGAGGGGCAATCATACGTATGATTAAAAATATCGTTTTTAGTGTTTTACCTCTATATCCGTCCTCCGGATATAGCGACGGTTGCTCGAAGCCCTACGCGGATGACGACCCTTGATGGAGGAAGCCTTGCACCGCGCTCGTGGATCTCCAGTCTCGCCTTCGCCTTCGCCTTCGCAACGAACGGAAAAATTTGTGGAAAAATTTTAGAGGCTCGTGCTGATAACGTGTTATAAATCAACTACTGGGGGAGGAGCCCCCAGCTCTTTATTTATAGGCAATTTGGGAATACAGATATGGGCTTACAATGATATGGGCCTATCTCTAGGATAGCCCAGAATCTCACCCAACTACGGTTAAATAACCGTTCACAACAGGGACGAATATCGGGCAGACAAGGGCGTTTTGGGGATTTTTTTGGGGGACTTTTTGGGATGACGATGGAGACTTTTCCCTCTGACAAAGAAAATGTTAATTTTGGGCTTTTAATCAATTTGATTGATTAAACCCATTTACTTTACAACCTATGCATTGTAATCTCTTTTACATGCTTTACATCTCTGGCAAAATTATGTGGATATTATTTGCGTGGTTGTACATTTTATTTAAAAACTTAATAATTAGGAAGATCCTGCGACCGCTCTGTCGTTAGTTACCTAACCTAACGGTGTATGACGTTGCCCAGTGGTCCAATAATTATTAAGCGATTAAATATTGCTTTATCCTCATATGAATAAACTGCCTGTGATGTCTGTGGATGAAAATGTCGATGAGCACAATATTCTTGCATGAATTGCTAAATGTGGTTTTTGGATCGGCCGTTTAGTCCCACAGTTTTATTTTCCGCACTTTTCTTTTATTTTTGAGAGAAATTGTAGTGAGGAATTTATGTAAATGTCAAAGAAAGAAGACCTACTTCCATGGAATCGGAAGCTACGCTTGAAGACGAAGATATTAAATGGGACCCACGGGGTTTCCAAAGTTGTATTTTCATTTTAATTCAAGCTGCAAATT
Organism: Scilla litardierei; assembly: GCA_030789695.1. Classification (NCBI taxonomy): domain Eukaryota; kingdom Viridiplantae; phylum Streptophyta; class Magnoliopsida; order Asparagales; family Asparagaceae; genus Scilla; species Scilla litardierei. Next base: position 510,719,740 of record CM061142.1, on the reverse strand, counting down.
TGTATAATTTGGACTGTGGACTTTTGGACTCTTTCTTGTGGGACTGGCCGATCCACACATTTAGTTTTTCGTTAAATATTGCCTCCGCATGAAAATGTTTTCTCTGAATTAATTATTAATTCATGCATGTTTGTGCTCTGCTAGATAAATGGCTAAAATTGCAAGCGTTGACTTTGAAGTGCTGGATGCATCAGGCAGAAACTATCTAAGCTGGCAGCTAGATGTTAAGTTTCACCTGTGGGCAAAGTCCCTCATCACTGCTGTGACTGAAAAAGAAAATGTTAGCGATATAGAGAAGGCGCAAGCCATCATCTATATTCGCCGCCATGTGGACAAGACCTTAAAGGCTGAGTACCTTACGGTCGAAGATCCACTTGAGCTATGGACCGCCCTTGAGGACATGTATAAACATCAGAGAGATGTTATACTCCCAAGGGCGAGATATGAGTGGGAGAACCTGAGACTGCAGGACTTTAAGTCCATTGCTGAGTACAACTCAGCACTTTTTAGCATCACCTCACGCCTGAAGTTGTGTGGTGAAAAAGTCTCAGAAGATCGCATGCTGGAAAAGACGTATACGTCTTTCCATGAAAAGGATGCGATACTTATGCAGTAATACCGTGAACGTAAGTTCACCAAGTATTCAGAGCTGCTGTCATGTCTTCTCATGGCCGAGCAAAACAGAGAGCTTCTTCTCGCCACTCACAATATGCGCCCTCCCGGCACTGTCCCCCTACCAGAAGCTCACCATACCTCTTCCTTCAAAAAGAAGAGGGACAATAAAAGAAAAGAAAGACCACAGAAAGGGGGACAACAGAAAAGAGCCAAGGGCCCACCACAGCAGCGCAAGAATGAAGGGAAGCGCAAGTTCACCTGGCGCAGGAATGATAACAAGAAAAACAATGCACCCCCACCCAAGAGGGACTGGGAAGACCAGTGCCACAGCTGTGGCATGACAGGCCACTGGTCTAGAGTGTGCAGGACCCCAGTGCATCTCCAGGAGCTTTATAAACAAAGCAAGAAAAAGAATGCTGAATCAAACCTGGTGGCTGCGAATAATGCAGTCAAATTTACAGCAAAAGACTTCGAGTCAGATAATCTGCTTGAGTAGCCTGTTATCATTTATCTTAGCATTTCTATTGTATGAACATTTTATTTCATGAGAGCTTTTATGTATCTTCAATTCTGTTGAATAAAATTTAGCTTTTCTGAATGCAAATGTTTACTCATTTTTTAGATGGAATGCTCTCATGACTGCTTAGTAGACAACGCGTCAACACATACGATCCTTCAACACAAATGCTATTTTCATAGCATTATCCCGTATAAGAGCCCTGTAAACACAATTTCAGGGCCATCGGACATAATTGAAGGTTCTGGGAATGCAACCTTGTTGCTCCCCAATGGAACAGAAATAAAAATAAAAGATGCACTTTACTCTCCGAATTCCAAGAGAAACTTACTAAGTTTCAAAGATATCCGTTTTAACGGATTCCACTTGGAAACAGCAAATGTCAAAGAAAACGAATTACTGTATGTAACGTCTCAAGAAAATGGAGTTAAAACCATTCTTGAACGTTTTGAGAGCCTCTCATCAGGCCTCTACCATACAAAAATTCGGAGAGAGGAAGCAAACCTGACGGAGCACCTGAAGTGCCCGACATCGGCCAAATTCTTACTTTGGCACAATAGACTTGGCCACCCCGGATCTGTGATGATGCACCGCATCCTAGCACAATCCCATGGGCATAACCTGAAGAACCAAAAGATTCTTCAGAAGGGAGAATTCCCTTGTGTACCCTGCTTTAAGGGTAAATTAATAACAAGGCCATCACCACTTAAAGTGGATATTGAGTCTCCTAGCTTCCTTGAAAGAATACACGGAGACATATGTGGACCTATCCACCCCCTAGCGGGCCTTTTCGGTACTTTATGGTACTGATTGATGCATCTTCAAAATACTCGTATGTGTGTCTACTTTCAACCCGCAACTTAGCTTTTCCAAAGCTCTTGGCACAAATAATAAAGTTGCGGGCGCATTTCCCAGACAACCAAATAAAGAAAATACGTCTGGATAATGCGGGGAATTTACCTTTCAGTCATTCCAAGAATATTGCCAGGCAACGGGAATAGAAATTGAACATCCGGTGCCGCATGTTCACACCCAGAACGGGTTAGCTGAGTCGCTAATTAAAAGACTCCAATGGATCGCACGACCATTGCTGATGAAATCCCAGTTGCCGGTGGATGCATGGGGACATGCAATCTTGCATGCTGCATCACTAATAAAAATTAGACCCTCAGGAGGTCAGAGTCTATCTCCAATGCAACTCGCATATGGAACGCCGCCGAACATCTCTCACTTGAGAATCTTCGGCTGCGCAGTTTATATCCCCATTGCACCACCACAGAGGACCAAGATGGGCCCTCAACGTCGCCTAGGTATCTACGTAGGGTTTGACTCACCCTCCATTATAAGATACCTAGAACCCCAAACGGGGGACGCTTTCAAGGCACGCCTTCAAGACTGCAATTTTGATGAGACGTATTTCCCCAAAATGGGCCTAGACATCGAAAAATCTAGTGCAAAGCAAATGTTAACATGGGATACAAAAAGCTTGACCCACTACGATCCGGTAACAAGACAATGTGATGATGAGATCCGAAAGATCTTACACATCCAGGACACAGTCCATAGATTACCGGACTCGTTCACTGACAACCAGAAGATTGTCAGATCACACATCCCTGCTGCGAATACTCCAGCTAGGATAGACATCCCGAAGGATGGATGCAATCCACCTGCAGCAGAAGTGGCTGCACCTCAACAGAAAAGAGGCATACCACCAGGCTCCAAGGATAAAAATCCAAGAAAAAGAAAAATATCCGGAGACCTTGGGACGATACCCCCACAGAGAAACGAGCTCGTGTCCATACCCTCTCCCCTCCCGGAATCCACTGCAGAGGAACTGCCGGGAGAAACAGAAATATCACTAAATTATGTACGTACGGGGGAGGTATTGGACAGAAAGAGTACAGTCGTCGACGATGACTTCGCGTTTCACATTGCCATTCACGTCGCCGGAAGCGATGATGATTATGAACCACACTCCGTTGCTGAATGCAAACGTAGAGATGATTGGCCAAAGTGGAATCAGGCAATAGAAGCCGAGCTGGACTCGCTTCAGAAACGAAAAGTCTTTAGGCAAATAGTCCAGACACCTACCGGTGTCAAACCTGTGGGATACAAATGGGTATTCGTCAGAAAAAGAAACGAAAATAATGAGATCGCACGCTACAAAGTTAGACTTGTAGCACATGGATTTTCCCAAAGACCGGGTATAGACTATGACGAAACATACTCCCCGGTCATGGATGCGATCACGTTCAGATTCCTGATAAGCTTAACAGCAAAGGAAGGCCTAGATATGCAGCTAATAGATGTTGTGACTGCGTATCTATACGGCAATCTCGACAAGGAGATCTACATGAAACTTCCTGATGGCTTTTCAATGCCTGCTGAACTGAAAGATAGACCTCGGGACGTCTATTCTGTTAAGCTACAAAGATCATTGTATGGTCTCAAACAATCAGGAAGAATGTGGTATAATAGACTCAGTGAGTTCGTTGTTCAACAAGGATTCACGAACAATGAAGTCTGCCCTTGTATCTTCATAAGAACAAAGGGAAAAGGATTCGTGATAATAGCTGTCTACGTAGACGATCTGAATCTCATAGGATCTCCCGAAGAGATCACTGAGATCTCTGTAAGCCTAACAAAAGAATTCGAAATGAAAGACCTAGGCAAAACCAAATTCTGCCTTGGCTTACAGATTGAACATCAGAAAGACGGAATCCTATTACACCAAACCACATATACGAAGAAAATGTTGCAAAGATTCCATATGGACCATTGCCATCCATTAAGTACACCTATGGTAGTACGATCCCTGGATGCACATAAAGACCCCTTCCGGCCGCTGGAAGAGGGGGAGGATATACTTGGTCCGGAAGTTCCCTATCTGAGTGCCATCGGAGCACTACTATATCTGGCAAACTGCACGCGTCCTGATATAGCGTTCGCAGTAAATTTGCTTGACAGATACAGTGCAGCGCCTACGCAGCGCCACTGGACCGGGGTAAAGCACCTTCTGCGCTACCTCCAAGGGTCTACAGATTTGGGACTCTTCTACAAAAATGGAACATCCCCTACACTTGCAGGTTATGCTGATGCAGGGTACTTGTCTGATCCCCACAAAGCAAAATCACAGACTGGGTACGTGTTTACCTACGGAGGGACAGCCATTTCCTGGAGATCCATCAAGCAAACCTTGACGGCAACCTCATCCAATCACTCGGAGATCATTGCCATCCATGAAGCAAGCAGAGAATGCGTATGGCTACGCTCAGTCATCCACCACATCTTGTCTACGACCGGACTGAAGACTGGAGACCTCGAGCCCACTACCATGTTCGAGGACAATGCTGCTTGCATAGCTCAACTACGAGGTGGCTTCATCAAAGGCGACAGAACGAAACACATTTCACCAAAGTTCTTCTGGACGCACGAGCTACAGAGAGATGGCAAGATCGACATCAGACAAGTGCAGTCATGTGACAATTTGGCAGATTTGTTCACTAAAGCCCTTCCTACTGCTACCTTTAGAAAACTTGTACATATGATTGGAATGAGACGCCTAAGAGATCTGAAAGCTTGAGAGCTTGTACAGATCAAGGGGAGTTTGGTAGAGTTTGTACTCTTTTTCCTTAACTATGGTTTTTCCCACTGGGTTTTCCATAGCCAAAGGTTTTAACGAGACAAATCTCACCAACTCAGGATCCTGAAGTATCCACCCCATGCGAGACCCATACAGGCTCAGAATCCTGAAGTATTCATGAGCGGGGTCCACAACCATGGCTGGATAAGGGGGAGTGTTGTGAATGGGTATTTACTGGGTTGATGAGTTATTGGGCCAACCCAAGTGGTTGGGCCCATATCTGTATAAGCCCAGTTGTATTCTCCCCTTTGGCTATAAATATAGACCTGAGGGCTCTCCCCTCAGTAGTTGATTCATAACAACCATAACATAAAAATTATGGCATTAATCTAAATATTTTAACACCTCAAAAATAATCTCAATGCTAAAAAAAATTGTCACAATCCAGAATAAGATAATAACGTAAGCACACTTATTGTTTGTTATAAGTAAAAGCATAATAATTTTAAACAAACACCACTTGCGTTTATTACAAATTCATACATTATATACTCTACAACAACAAAAACTTAATAATTAAAAATTTCATGTTTAGAAGGGTTTAAATGTATATCAACAATAACATTTAACTCTGTTACATCAAAAAAGGATATATAAAAACCGTCAAAGAAGTTAAAACACGTTTCCTCATGTTTCTATAGAAAACTTCTTTGTCTTCACCTTATATATAGAATATGTGTCAACCTCAAAAAAATGCTCCCAGAAAATGTCCCAACATATACAATACATCTTCTTGCTGCTACTATGTATACCGTCTTCCTTGATTCCATAGATGTTCTGTTCTATTTAAGTTCATTATTTGGCATTCATTAGAGTACAAAAAGCACACATCAAGAAGCAAAAGCAAATGATAGACAAATTTACATGAACAATAGAAAGTATGACTTTCAACATTATATCACACACAAAAGAACAGAATGAAGTTTCCATGAACGACAGACAAATTTCCTACTTTTCCACTCCTACCTTCTTATTTAAAGCTCGTTGTGCGACTCTTTAGCGTCACCACCATCTGCTCCACCACCCGGAACATTGCCAGAACCCTGATACACAGCCGAGATGATCAGGTTGCAAACAGTCTCCACCTCCTTAAGCTTCTCCTTTTAGTCATTCTTCTCGGCATTCTGGTTATCATCCAGAAACTCCAATGCATGTGGATAATTCAACCTAAATGGTTAAAGCCATGAAGCAAAGCAATAAACTTTTCTGCCAATAATTTATTCATGGATTTTGTGTTCACAAAGTAGCATCACTTAAGTTGTTTGAACTTGCATATTCTAAATTTTAGTTGCTCGTCTGCACTAAGATGTGTGAGGTCCAATGCAGCATCAATGGAGCTGTTCAATATTTTGATGGATGCTAATATTAATCATTATTTTTAGAGAATCTTGCCCTTGTCGTTGATTGTGTTCTTCATGTTGTACACGTATGTCTCCAACTGGTTGTGGGCATCGATTTTCACCTTCACCTTCTTGTCCTCCTCGGGGAATTCCTCGACCTCACAGACCATGCGCTCGATCTCTTCCTGGCTCAGGCGGTCATTCTCGTTAGTGATGGTGATCTTCTTAGACTTGCCAGTACCCCCTGTCTTCAGCCTTGACGTTCAGGGCCGTGGCATATCATAGACTGCTTGGTATTCAAAGGCAATGTGAGTTTAACAAAAATCCATCAAATCATTCAGCATTGTTTACACCACAATTTCCTCATATTGGCGTAGGGGTGGCAAAATGAAAATATGATCATTTGGCATATCAAATCAAAGTGGAACTTAAAAATGACGCAGTATGTGAATGCTGTTAATGATGCCAATCTACTCGGACTTCAGTTTTCGGGAGAAAACGTCAAACTCAAGCTCACTATATCCGAGCTCTGATTGGTTGAAAAAATTAGCAAAAAAGTGAGAGAGCACAAAATCCTCAAACCCTTCAATTAATCCTCTGGCTTGAATCAAGCTACATCATCTCAGATCTACTAATTAGAACTGATTCAGGGTGTTTTCTCATCACAAATTGGTTGACTGTAGGGCAGGAGGTCAACGCGGTCACGTGGGACACGTGCGGCCTCCAGAAGTGGGATGCAGCTCTTTCGGCTTGGCGACGAGCGTGCGGGCTGGTTGACCCCAGGATACATGCCCTCGGGGTACGATGTAGCTTTACCGCAAGTGCACGGTTAAGTGACAAGCGGGTATCGAATCACATGGAGGATGAATGACGGTACTCTACTTCAATTACTAAGCTATTGGGTGGAAAATCGTTTGAGAATGGATGGTGTCACAATCGTTCAAGTATAAATGCAAATTCAATAAAATAAAGATGTCTAGGGCTAGGGAATCCACAATATGGATTTTCAAGTCATCAACGTGAGTTTTGAATCACCATGCAATCAACCTTGATTTAAGGTGAACTACTCGCAACTAATTAGAGAACCGGCGCACACTGTCGCGCTACGCAAGTCTATAGCAATCTAAACTAGAGCCTCGCTGTCGCGCTAGCCTAGTCCAGACCACTAGCATTAAGATCAGCAATAATGTCCAATCACAACTCAAGCTCGCTGTCATGCAACTTGAGTTCGGATTTAGAGCATGATAATTCGTATTCGTTCATCGTCGTGCAACGAATATGAGTAAAGGAGAACAATAAAAATGCTAGCTTTGGTTGCTGTCGCGCTTCAAATCTAAGAAATTTCGATTGTAATCATAATCGAATATCTAGGGCTTTTCTTGGATCAAGATCCTCTATCGAGCTCACGAGATCCAAGGGAAATCCCTATCTAACCATAGTAAATCAATCAAGTTCTAACCTTTCTAGTGAGCCTAATATCATAGCAATTCAATAGATCTCACAAATCAAACATTAGATCCGTAGGGTTCATCCCTTTGCCCTAGAGCAAAGAACTACTCACAATTCATATTAGAAATCAATAGGAAAGCAAGATCAACAATAGAATTCATCATGCAAACAAGATTCAATAAGAGATATAGCATAAAAATCAAAACGTGCAAGAGATCAAGACAAACCAATATCGCCACGAAGCTTCAAAAATAGAAAATTAAGATCCAATCTTCAACCTCTCGCCAATACAAAAGCTTAACTAGAACTAAAAACTCAAGAAAAATTATTCTAAGAAGTCTATCTGGGCTCCCCTGGGGCTGGGACAAAACTGGGCTTAAATACATGCCCAAAAGAACCAAAAAATACAGACCAAATTGCCCCTGCGCCGCCAGAAACCTTAGTTTTCCTGACTGGCTATCTGCGCTACTCGGCCGAGTGAGAAATCTGCGCGGCCGAGTAAGACAGTCTGCAGATCGCACCAAAAATAGAGAAGTCGCCTTGGATTTCTTCAAAATCTTTGTCTATACTCAGGCGAGTGGAGTTCTTACTCGGCTGAGTGGAAGTCATCACTCGGCCGAGTACATTTTGGCACTCAGGCTGGCCGATGTCATCGTATCAGCTTTACTCAACCGAGTAAGCTGTTTCACTCGTGCGAGTGAGCTGCGTCACTCAGCTGAGTGGACTGTTTCAGATCTCCTTTCTTCTCCTCCTCGCTTCCTAGTCGAATCTTTCGACGTTCTTCTTCTTCCACTCATCCTCCAATACTGTTAGCTCTCCAATATGATCATGGGCGACGCTCCAGCATGCGTGCAAGTCCTCTAGGCTCTAAATCGCTCCCGATTGCTCCATATCTCCTGAAATCATACGAAAACAAGAAATAGTGAAAAGTATCGAAACATCGTCAAATAATCGTGAAAATCACGATATGAGCAATCGAAATGGCATGCGAATATGCAGAAATAAAGGGTAAAATATGTGCCTATTAAAATCCTCCAAGCTTACCTCTTACTCGTCCTCGAGAAAGATGAAAAAAGAGACGAACTTGGTGAATAAAAATAAAGAAAAAAGAATGAAAGAATGGGAAGGTGAAAAGGCGAAGATTCTAGATCGTTCTCTCAGAACTCGGAGTTGCATACTCAAATAGCACGAACAATGAATACAAACATGCTAAAGTTTTTCACTTCGATATCATTTCATATAGGTGCTTTTGATAGAAAAACTAAGAATATCGAACTTCATATGAAATATGAAATCATTTTAGAATCAACATCGTCTAAGGCATATAAAACGGTATACATAGTCGTAGATCACACACTTTTCAATTGATTGCTTTCTACTTGGAGTATAAGAGATATCACACATTTCAAGGAAATAAGAATAGAAAAAGATGGTTCTCATGAATTTCATGCCAATTTTCAATTCATAAACGTCGTTATACTCTAAGTAATCTCGCTAAGTATCAAAAATTACATAGCTTAGGTTGTCGTGCACATATAGGTAGTCACTCTCTCACACATCATTGGATCCCCTCCCCCAAGCTTATCAATAAGCGTGGCGGCATAAAATATAACAATACGACTTTTTCCATATTTATGTAGCTCCAAATGAGTAAGAGGAAGAGGAGGAAGAAAGAGGAAAGAAGGGATTGTGTATATATAATGGAACTTCCTTTATGTTTCTCTTCTCAGTCTTTTTTTATTTTTTATATACACAATAACAATCCCAAATAAGATAGAAACACACACACACACACACACACACACACACACAAATGTCATATCCCGTGCCGGCGGGCACGGTTCATTAAAGATTCCCCCCCGCGAAATCGTTGTTCCCTAAAAAATTATTTCCACAGCCAAAATTGCGCGGAATAACAAATTAGCGTAAAAATATTTAGCGACACGGGCGCCTTCAGCACGGAACAACAAAGCAGCGTAAAAAAATTTAGCGGGCGCCTTCGACGCAGGAAATTATTGTCATCTTGTTGACACATGCGTCGAAGAGACAGTGGGCCCCACGTTGATGGAGTGATCATTCGATCTGCGTCAGTATTCGCTCCGCAGCATTAAGTGCAAGTTAAAGTTTTTTCCTAAATGCATTAATTACAGCCTGCTATCCCCCAGATAGTTTCATTCCCCATAAACTTTCATTTCCCAAGAAATGTTTTTCCCTCTTAAAATTTCCACAGAATCTCATCTCAACCGTTGATTTTCCAAGATTAAATCCCAACCATCTTTCTATCAACCTGTTTGTCCTAGTCAGCTTATCCTAGTCAGCCCTAGGATTCAAAAAAAGTTGTCAAATATTATATATATATATACTAGTCATTACCCGTGCCCATAGGGCACGGTTTATTTAATGGCTGAGTCCCCCCCAATATCAAGTTCCCCCAAATTTCAAGTTTTCCCACAAATTTTCAAGTTTCCCACCAAATTTAAGTTTCCCCCCAAAATTTAAGTCCCCCAAAATTGTCATTACCACCTAGGACAAACTTGCCACGTAGGACAAAGCTTTGTTCGAGTAGGATAAGATTCAATATCTTCAAAGGACTGGAAAAAATTGTCGGAAAGGGGGGGAGAATAAAAAGTGTGGGTGTGTGTCTCTTATCCATGTCCAAATTCTCTTATCCAACTTCTCTTTATAACATCCCTCTTTTATATAATAGATAACATTACCCGTGCCCATAGGGCACGGTTTATTTAATGGCTGAGTTTTTCTCCCCCACAAATTTCAAGTTCCCCCAAATTTCAAGTTTTCCCACAAAATTTCAAGTTTCCCCCCAAATTTAAGTTTTCCCCCAAAATTTAAGTCCCCCCAAAATTGTCATTACCACCTAGGACAAACTTGCCACGTAGGACAAAGCTTTGTCCTAGTAGGATAAGATTCAAAATCTTCATAGAACTGGAAATAAAATGGCCGGAAGGGGTGAGAATAAAAAGTGTGGGGGTGTGTGTGGGGAGGGTCCATAGGCAAAAATACAAAAACCGGGGTTGTATGTGCAAAATTCCCCACCTCCTCTTTTATCCCTCAAAATCTCATCTCTTATATTTTCTCTTATTCAATTTCCCTGTTTTATATAATAGATATCCAAATTCTCTTATCCAATTTCTCATGTCCAAATTCTCTTATCAATTTCTCTTAATAACATCCGTCTTTTATATAATAGATATCTCTTATCCAATTTCTCTTGTCCAATATCTCTTATCCAATTTCTCTTGATAACATCTCTCGTTTGTAATATAGATATCTCTTATCCAATTTCTCTTGATAACATCACTCTTATCCAATTTCTATTGTCCAATATCTCTTATTCAATTTCTCTTGATAACATCCCTCTTTTATAATATAGATATCTCTTATCCAATTTATCTTGTCCAATATCTCTAATCCAATTTCTCTTGATAACATCCCTCTTTTATAATATAGATATCTCTTATCCAATTTCTCATGTCCAATATCTCTTATCCAATTTCTCTTGATAACATCCCTCTTTTATAATATAGATATCTCTTATCCAATTTCTCTTTTCCAATATCTCTTATCCAATTTCTCTTGATAACATCCCTCTTTTATAATATAGATATCTCTTATCCAATTTCTCTTGATAACATCCCTCTCTTATAATATAGATATCTCTTATCCAATTTCTCTTGTCCAATATCTCTTATCCAATTTCTCTTGATAACATCCCTCTTTTATAATATAGATATCTCTTATCCAATTTCTCTTTTCCAATATCTCTTATCCAATTTCTCTTGATAACATCCCTCTTTTATAATATAGATATCTATTATCCAATTTCTCATGTCCAATATCTCTTATCCAATTTCTCTTGATAACATCCCTCTTTTATATTATAGATACCACTTATCCAATTTCTCTTTTCCAATATCTCGTATCCAATTTCTCTTGATAACATCCCTCTTTTATAATATAGATATCTCTTATCCAATTTCTCTTTTCCAATATCTCTTATCCAATTTCTCTTGATAACATCCCTCTTTTATAATATAGATATCTCATATCCAATTTCTCTTTTCCAATATCTCTTATCCAATTTCTCTTGATAACATCCCTCTTTATTATATAGATATCTCTTATCCAATTTCTCTTTTCCAATATCTCTTATCCAATTTCTCTTGATAACATCCCTCTTTTATAATATAGATATAGATATATAGATATATATATATATATATATATATATATATATATATATATATATATATATATATATATATATATATATAGGAAAAAGGGGATCTAAGGTGCCTCCTTAGATGAAAATCTAAGGAGGCGCCCCCATTTCCTCCCACCTCCTACAATTTTTTTGGAAATTTTTTTTCATGAGGTTGTTGTTCACATCATGGATGGTCAACATACCAAATTTCAAAGGATTCCAATACTTTTTAAGCCACCATCTACCCCTTACAATTTCAACGGTCTAAAAACGTGCTGAAAACCCCACGAAGTTGCAAGGGGTAGATGGGGGCTCAAAAAGTATTGGAATCCCTTGAAATTTGGTATGTTGAACATCCATGAGGTGAACAACAAACTCATGAAAAAAATTTCAAAAAAAATGTGTGAGATGGGGGGAAATGGGGGCGCCTCCTTAGATTGAATCTAAGGAGGCACCCTAGGATCCCTTTACCCATATATATATATATATATATATATATATATATATATATATATATATATATATATATATATATATATATATATATATATATATATATATATATATATAGAGGGATTCATGGAGCTTATTCTTTTTAGCATGGGGAAGATGCAAATATAGGATTCACCTAGGGGAGATTCACCAATGACTATAAGTATAGAAATGCTGTTCAAGATATGTGAAGAAAGAAATATACATAACGCTCGGTTCACTCTTTGTATGTGCACAACAACTTTAGCAGGGTAATGTAATCTACTCAGTTTGATAACAAAAAGTAAACTAATCCAATCATATCAAATGTCAATCATTCATTCAACCTGGAAGTTCAAAGCACATTTCATGGAAAAAGAAGTGATAATAGAAAGGCAAAGCAGTACTCCAAGTATAGATGATCAATGCGTGAAGCTTGGTGTGTTTTCTACGAAGAGTGTACAATAATAGTTCCCAGACTCAGTTAGCGCTAAAATTTCATTCAAATTCATATAGCAGACGATGGAAGTTCTTTTTCTCAAATGCATATCAATGTATCACATATGATATCCGAAATAAAAACGATAGCATGGCAATAGAATACGTGCATAAGAGTAAAGCAAACTCCAAGATATAGTCATCATAGAGAATTAATTTCTAGCAAAGAAAGTAAAAGAAGTAAGGACGAAAAAATAAAAAAAGATAACTATACAAATGCAAGTCACTCCAAAAATTAAGAAAACGTGATGCATGGCAAGAAAATGAAAAGTGAGTGAATAAACGAAAAATAAAGAAGGGTGAAAAATAAAGGTAAAAATGAAGAAAATAAAAAGGGCGTGTGTGCACTCACTCCACCAATCTAAACATCACATTGTCCTCAATGTGCTAAGTGTGGCACTAGGACACATAAGATAGGGGGTGGGTGTGGATGCATGTGTGATGCAAAATAGAATGAAAATAAAGAAAGTAAAATATGACATGATATATGCAAATGATGAATGCATCAAGCATGCAAATGATGGATGGGAAATGCAGAATGAGCACAAAAAGTAGGCCAGAAGTGCAAACTCTCCCCCAGACTGATATATATAATAGTGCCTTGCAAAAAAGTGATCAAAACATGTGGGCAAGCAAAATGATGGCAAAATGATGAGGAGAGAGGTGGAGCAAAAAACATGACATGCATCAAGTCTATGTGCCTAGACTGGTGGTGGGGGCGCCATCACCTCCCTGTGGTGGGGGCGGAGGTGGCGGAGGTGGAGGCTCCTGAGGGGCAGGCTAGGGTGGCTGAGGTGGAGGCTACTGAAGGCGAACTAAGATCTGGTTTAGAATGATTTGAATACCAAGTATCATGGCAATGCGGGCCTGTAGAGAGATGGTGGTGGTGGCGAGAGCCTTAAAATCCACTCTGAGTCCACTTGCGACCCCCTCGACAGCACAGAGCTGCTGTACAAGGGCGTCAGGAGCGGGAGCAGAGGGTCGTGCAGGTGGAGGACTGGGCTATCGCATACGGCCACCGTAGACGAGTGGGGCCACTAGTGGGTGAGGGTGAGGGGCAGTGCTAACTAAAAGAAACTCAGCCTCTGTGGGAGGCTGAGATGCAGGTATGCTTGCAGAAGTGTGAGCAACGGTAGAGGAGGATGAGGTAGCGGGGAGGAAGAGGCATGTAGAGAGATTGTGAACACAGATGTGGTGACAGACGTCACGACGCTCTTGGTGAAAATGTCGGCAGCGGAGACAGAGAGATCAACGGCTGGGGAGGTCGTGAAAATAGCAGAGAATGACTCCACACGCGTCAAAAAATCGTGTGAGGATATGGTCTTAGCGGCCTCAAAGGAGGAAGGCTCTCCTCTCTCAAAGGCTGCGGGGGGGGGGGGGGGGGGGGGGGGGTGCTCTCAAGGCTCATGTAGAAAATGCGATCAACACTTAGTGGCACAGAGGTTGTGGTGGGGACAAAAACATCAACAGACGAGCTCTCGGCACGAGCAGAGGTGGGGATAGATGTGCCGGGCTCGGGAATCAGATCAGGGGCAGGCTATGGAATGAGGATCTTTGGGGCTAGAGGTTTGAGAAGGGGCTCCTGCTGGACACCATCGGGCTCGAGTACGTAGGCAGCTGGGATGAGGAGGTCCTTCTCTGGTCTCCACACCCCACCTGCGGGTCCAATGTGGGTCCGAGCAGGGATCAGAAGCACCATGTAATCAGCTGAAAACGGACACTGTAACCAAACCCAAAGAATCTTCATATGGGCCATAACATCTATAGATATTGAAGTGGGGCCCGTAGGTCAAAGCAAGCCGACAGTAAGCTCAATCCCGTACATGGGAGCTAGCAAGGTGATCAGACCGCCACATCAAATCGCCGTCACGGTGGTGACAGATGAAACAATGCAGTTAAGATACCAGCTAGCTATATCAATAGAAATGGCAGGGACTAAGATGTCCACGAAGCCCTCGAAGGCTCTCTCTCTCGTCATCACGTAGAGCATATAGAGCTCAGGCGTAGACATCATCACATGCTCATACCTTGCAAGAATGGTGGTCGCTAAAAGGCACTGAGCAATCCGTAGGCAAGGGTGGATGATAAAGGAGGCCTTGGCCCGGCTAGGGTCAAAGTGGAGTGGAGACCCCGTGATCAATGTCCAGAATGTGTGGGCATCGACTGAAGATGGGGTGGAGTGCATAGGACCATAAGCTCGGTTGGGGTCAGGGAGAGGGGGCCAATGGAAGTAGGCTCGGAGAATATCGAGAGTAATCTCGCACTCCCAATCAATCAAGCAAAATGTGCACCCCTTGGGAGTCATATGAATAGAACTCAGGACCTCGAGGGTCGGACGGATGTAGGTGTCTACCGACACCAAAAGAAAGTCATGTTGAATATTGGACTCCCCGGATTTGGTTTTGATGATGAGCAAACATAAATAATCCATGAACTAACAATTTGTGAGCGCAGTATTGGAGATCGTCGCCAAATTCACGAGAACATTCATAGCGACATCTCAACACTTCCCAAAGCTCGTATTCATGCCTAAAGCTTCGTTGAAGCTCTTGCGCCGTTTTGGAAGTTATGAAGATTCAATCGAAGCTCTCGAAGACCGTTTATTAAGGTTTAATTTATAGTCTTTTAGCTTCGATATATAGAATGTTAAGCCTTGAGTATATCTTACGTTTCTATCTTCATTACGCTCATTTCGTAGCTCTAGGATCCTTGCACAAGTTCATTCTAACTTCCTCGAAGCATCGCGCTTCGATTCGGACTTTATTGTGCATGTTAGTTGGTACAAGAACAAGTACTGACCGACTAGATGGTGATCTAGTCGGTCGGCAACTCTTCTTGGACCGACTAGTTTGATTCCTTAATTTCTTGGACTTTACTGTTTACAGTTAGTCGGTCTACGTTGACTCACCGACCGACTAGTTTGTGAACTAGTCGGTCAGTGATGCTTCTTTGACCGACTAGTTGTGACTTACTGTTCATGCTAAATTTCTCCTAAGCTACTGTTTATCGTTAGTCGGTCTAAGAACGTTTGGTGACCGACTAGTTGACAATCTAGTCGGTCAACTTTTGTTCTTGGACCGACTAAGTCAACTTGTGTTCAGACTATTTCATTTTGTCTCTTAGTCGGTCTACGTTCATTGACTGACCGACTAGTTGTGAAACTAGTCGGTCAGAATGTCTTCTTGGACCGACTAGATTTCTAGGTCTGAAATTCTATCTCTTCTCAGATCTTCACTTAGTCGGTCCATGCTGTTTGACTGACCGACTAGTTGATGAACTAGTCGGTCAGTGATTGTTCTTTGACCGACTAATTCTCACAGATTTCTATCCGTTGGAGAATGACCTAACTTGTTTTTATGGGACCCTATAAATACGAACCTAGGTCATTTCTATCTAGGTTAGAGCTTCCATTTCAGAGATTCATTGAGATCAAAAGAGATAGCCATTCTCACTCAAATCTAAAGCTCTCTTCCTCACAAGAAACCCATTCTCTCTCATTTCTAGATCTAGAATCCATCTAGAGAGAAGGTTGTTCTTGGTGAGCTCTTCAAGCTATTGCTTGATCCAAGTCTCCAAATCATCCCTAGGCACCGTTTGCTGGTCATTTCCTTGGTGCTAGGTCTTGGTGACTTCATTTTCCTCAAATCCTTCATTTCACCATTTGGGTAAGAAAAACTCAAGGTATAGGATTTTGCGGTAAGATTGTTTATTTCATATTAAACTCTTTAATATTGCTTTGTGATTCTCTCGGGTGTGAGAGAAGGTTGTGATCCCGGGTTGTGGGATTCGCGTTTGCTATTGCATGTATGATTTGATCTTGTGAAGGTTTTTCACAAGATATTCATAGTGGAAATCTTGGGTTAGGGTTTCTAACCTAAGTATCCAGAGGGGATCCGGGTGGTTGGGACGTAGGATCACCGGGAACAAGTCGGGGAGACTTGGGTGGATCCGAACCCATTAACATCGTTTGTTAGCATTGTTAATTTTGTGTTGTCATTCAATTTAAGCTTCCGTAAATTGATTTGGTAGTTGTTTGCAATTTAATTTGAAATTATACTCCTTATTATTTTAAAGTACTATTCACCCCCCCTCTAGTACTTGTGCAGTAGCTGGTAGGGCATTACATTTGGTATCAGAGCCAGATACTTAGCTATGTCTGCCAACGACAACAAGATCGTGCCTCCACCTTCCAACTATGACACCTTCAGGAATCGTGAAGGAGCGTCATCGGTGATGGAAGGACATTCCTCTACGAGGCCTCCATTCTTCAACGGTACCAACTATGGGTATTGGAAATGCCGGATGGAAACCTTCCTCCGGAGTGCATCCTTATGGAGGACTACAATGAAGGAATACATCGAACCCAAAGAAGAAGACTTTGAGAAATGGACTACCGCGGAGGTCGCCGCGGAGGTAAGCAATGCCAAGGCAATGAACGCCTTGCAATGCGCATTGGAGCCCGAGGATTTCAATAAGATATGCACATGTAAGAGTGCATTTCAAATTTGGAACTCCCTCCTCATTCTTCATGAAGGGACGAGTTGGGTAAGAGACTCTAAACTCGTAGTCGTAAACAAAGATTACGAAATGTTTCATATGCAACAGGGCGAGAAGATGAAAGAATATTACGCTCGCTTCGTTGACATAATAAACGAGTTAGAGGCCCTCGGCAAGTCCTACACTCAAAAGGAGAAGTGCTCAAAGCTTATTGAAGGACTTCCCTCTTCTTGGGAAAAACGTACCTTCGCCATCGAGGAAGGTAATGACATGAACAAATATACCGTAGTTCAACTAATGGGTACTTTGATGTCATACGAGGTACGCAAAGATAGCAAGGTGAAGTTACAAGAAAAGATGAAGTCCTATTTGAACCTAGATGCGCCTAAGAAAAAGGCGATTGCATTCAAGGCGGCTTCATCCACCTCTACCGATGATGAGGACTCGGAAGAAGAAATGGACATGGAATCCATTGCACTCATGGCAAAGAAGTTCAATCGCTTCTTCCGAAGGGGTAACTTCAAACAAAAATCTAAGTTTACTTCTACTAACGCCTCTCCACCTTTGTGCTTTAAATGCAATAAGCCGGGACACATCAAAGCGGATTGTCCTTAAAACAAGCAAAAGGAGAAGTGAAAGGCGCCGAAGTTCGACAAGTCAAAGAAGTACAAAAAGGGGTACAAGAAGGGACTTGTCGGAGCAACATTCACCGACTCCGAGGATTCCTCAAGCGGAGAGTCGGATGATGAGAAAGTGGAGCAAGCGCACATGTGCTTCATGGCAAGAGAGGAGCATGATCAAGGATCTTCCTCCTCCGATGATAGTGACGATGAAGGCGATGAGGTAACGATGGATGATCTTAGGGATGCTAACTCTCATTTATGGTCTAAATACACAAAATTAGTAAATCGATATACTAAAGTAAAAGATGACCTAGCTAGCATTCAAACCTCGCCTAAGACTATCATCACCAACAACGACACCGTTGTTGAAGAGTTAAGAAATGAGATTGTCAATCTCAAATCTAAACTTGAACATGTTAGCATTGATGATCCGGAAGAACATAGGATAGCGGATTTAACTTCTCAAAACTCTACCTTGAGTATTGAGAACGAGAATCTTAAATCTCGTGTTTATGTGCTCACATCGCAAGTATCCACATTAGATACTTCTATGCGCTCTCTCAAAGAGAAATATGAGAACACTTTAGGCCGAATCAATAGATTCAATAAGGGTAAGGACCATTTGGAAAAAATCCTAAGTGACTTACTTCCGGCCAATCACCACATTGGTTTGGGGTATACGATGTGATGTCCATCCAAAGCGGCCACTACTTTTGTTAGGCCAACTTCCGGTGACTCTACGAGTGGTAGCAAACACTCTATTGGTAGTTCATCTACCAATGGTGCTTCCACCTCGTCCACACCCTCTTTTGGAAAGAAACCCACTTTGGGTGGACCTCCAAAGAAGGGGCATGCTTATATGTACACAAATACCATGCCACGTAGGAACACACGTCCTACTCCACCATCTCACCCATATGATGATTTCTATGCTACACGTTCACGGGCACGTGCACACCATGTGAGACACCCTCACGCACGTGTTCCCACACATGCATATGTTCACCCACCTCATCGTATGAATAATTCTCGTCATGCACCATTCCATCATGTTCCGTATGCCTATCCACGTCATGCATCACATAGAAACCAACAACGCATGCATGCACCCAATAGGATGATGGCTCCCAAAATTTTCACTATTTGGAGCCCAAAGGACACAAGCATGGATGAAAAACAAGTGTATATGAACGCTTATTTTTCGGATGTTGTGCATAGTAGGAATTATGTGGGGAAGTCTAAGTCCAATTGGACTTGGCTTCCAAAGGTCTAACTTTTGAGGACCCAATGACCTTGGGTACCATGATATGAAAGTTTCTATCTTTAGGTACTCAAGGAAAAGAAAAAGAAGAGGAGCAACAAATTTAAATTTAGCTCCAAAGGAAATTGGATACTCGATAGCGGGTGTTCAAAACACATGACGGGTGACGCTCAATTGCTCTCCGGAGTGGTTCCCATTGCAAATGGAAATCGCGTCGTATTTGGAGGCAACGAGAGCGGAACCATCGTCGGTGTTGGTAAAGTGGGTAACCCTTCTAAACCCTTAATTAGTGATGTCTATCTAGTTAATGGTTTAAATCATAATCTTATTTCAATAAGCCAACTTTGTGAGAAAGGTTACAAATGTAGCTTTGCGAAAGGATTGTGTCATATTTCAAATGATAATAATAAATTATTATTTTCCGGCACACGCCATAAAGATATTTATATTTTGGATCTTCCTAAGTCATATGAACAATGTCTCGTTACCAACACAAGTGAACAACACTTATGGCATCGACGCTTTGGACATGTGAACTTTGGAACACTTTATAAACTTTCGAAATTAAATTCCATTAAAGGTTTTCTGATGCTCGTTTTCGAAAAGAAAAGTTTTTGTGATTCTTGTCAACGTGGCAAGCTTCCTATATCTTCATTTAAACCTAAGAAAAGCATTTCTACGAAACAGCCACTAGAGCTATTACATCTAGATTTATTTGGGCCAACTAGAGTTGCTTCCTTAGGAAATGCAAGATATGGACTAGTCATCGTTGATGATTATTCAAGATTTACATGGGTATTTTTCTTATGTAATAAAAATGAAGCTTTTGAAAACTTCACAATATTTGTGAAGAAAGTACAAAATCTCATCGGAACCACCATTGTCACTATTCGTAGTGATCATGGGGGTGAATTTGAGAATGAGTCTTTCTCAAATTTTTGTGATGATATTGGAATTACTCACACATTTTCTTTCCCTCGCGCACCTCCTCAAAATGGTGTTGTTGAGAGGAACAATAGAACGCTTGTGGAGTGTGCTCGCACTATGCTCGAAGATAGTTAACTTGGTTATCAATTTTGGGCGGAAGCGGTACACACCGCTTGTTATGTGTTTAATAGAATACTTTTGAGGCCCGGCACCAAACAAACTTGCTATGAATTGTTGTTTGGTAGATTGCCTCAAGTTAAACATTTTCGTGTTTTCGGCGCAAAATGTTTCATTAAAAACACATATGATAATTTGGACAAGTTTGATCCGAGATCGGATGAGGGGATATTTGTTGGGTATTCCTCACGTAGCAAAGCCTACCGGATATACAACAAAAGATCCTCTACGATCGAGGAATCACTTCATGTCTCTTTTAATGAGAATTTTACTTCTTCTAGAATTTCAAATGATAATGATTCTATGGATGTTTTATGTGATTCATTTGAAAATTCTAAGTTTATTGATTCAATTGATTCTATTGAGACTAACCCGACTAATGAAGTTGTTGAGAATGTGCCTAGTGATCAAGGTATTCCCAAGCGGCTTCATACCGTTCGCGACCATCCCCATGAGCAAGTTATTGGCAATATTAATGATAGTGTCAAGACGAGATCTCAAGTCCACCACTTCGCCAATTGTGCCTTTGCCTCATCGATAGAGCCAAAGAATATCGTTGAAGCGTGCGAAGATAGTGCTTGGATCCTTGCCATGGAGGAGGAACTCATTCAATTCGAGAGGAATGAGGTATGTGAGATTGTTCCTTTGCCATCGAAGAACCACACCGTCATAGGGACAAAGTGGATCTTCAAGAACAAAACCGACAAAAACCAAGTCGTCGTCCGGAACAAAGCAAGGTTAGTTGCTCAAGGCTATCGCCAAGAGGAAGGTATCGATTTCGAAGAATCCTTCGCTCCGGTAGCTAGATTAGAATCAATTAGACTTTTATTGTCTTATGCATGCCATAAAAATTTTAAGTTATTTCAAATGGATGTTAAAAGTGCATTTTTAAACGGAGATGTCGTTGAGGAAGTTTACGTTTCTCAACCTCCGGGCTTCATAAATGAAAAATTTCCAAATCATGTTTTTAAACTAAAGAAAGCTCTCTATGGTTTGAGACAAGCTCCTCGAGCTTGGTATGATCGCCTAAAGAATTTTCTTTTGGATTTGAATTTTAAAATGGGCGAAGCCGATTCTACACTTTTTGTTAAGCATGCGAATAATGATATTTTATTAGTTCAAATTTATGTTGATGATATCATTTTCGGTGCTACTAACTTCACTCTTTGCGAAGAGTTTTCTAATGTTATGAAGGACCAATTTGAGATGAGCCACATGGGCGAACTCAAATATTTCTTGGGACTCCAAATTCGCCAATTGAACGATGCAATCTTCATCCACCTAACGAAGTATACGGTGGAGTTGCTTAAGCGATTTGGAATGGAAAGTGCTTCCGGGAAAAAGACTCCAATGAGCACGACTACGCATCTTGACAAGGATACGGGCGATAAGGATGTAGACATTCGTCTATATCGAGGTATGATAGGTAGTTTACTTTATCTTACCGCAAGTAGGCCCGATATTATGTTTGCCATATGCGTATGTGCTCGTTATCAGTCTCAACCTAAGGAGTCTCACTTAGTAGCGGTAAAGCGTATTTTCCGTTATCTAAGTTACACTTTAGATTTTGGATTACTTTATCCGAAATCTAGCACGTATGAGTTAGTCTCATACAGTGATGCCGATTATGCGGGATGCAAATCCGACAGGAAAAGTACTAGTGGCACTTGCCATTTTCTAGGAAATTCTCTTGTCTCTTGGTTTTCCAAGAAGCAAAATTCCGTATCACTTTCAACCACCGAGGCGGAATATATTGCCGCTGGTGCCGCTTGTGCCCAGGTTCTTTGGATGAGACACACTTTGAAGGATTTTGGTATTCACTGTGATACTAGCCCTATCATGGTGGATAACCAAAGTGCTATCTGTCTTTCAAAGAATCCGGTGCACCATTTCCGATCAAAACACATAGATGTCTGACACCATTTCTTAGATGATCATGTTGCTAAAAAGGACATCATTTTAGTGTACGTTGAAACCCAAAAGCAAATCGCCGATATTTTCACGAAACCCCTAAAGGAGGACTCCTTTGTGCGGTTGCGTCGAGAATTGGGGATTATGGGTGAATCCGAGATATATGATTCATATTTAAATTCAATTATCTTGCATGCTATTATATTTTGCGATATTTCATTCATGCTAGATTTATTGAATTTTTGGGAATTTTAGGTGATATGTTTGAATTTATGATCAAATTCGTATTTCAATGTCGTATTTAAGATTTCGACGTTTTATGGGGTAATTTAGATGTCTAATGAGAGTGTTAAGATTTTTCATCCAAGTGGTTTGTGAAGAGAAATCATTTTTCAATTTTTGAACTCTTCTAGTCGGTTTCAGTTCATTTGTCAACCGACTAGATGCTCATCTAGTCGGTCAGCAAGTGAACTCAGACCGACTAGATCAAGCTTCTATCTCACTCTTATCTTTTTCTTTCTTTAGTCGGTCACAGTACACTTACCGACCGACTAGATTGAAAACTAGTCGGTCAGTGAGTATACTGCGACCGACTAAATCTAGCCCTAAAAATCACTGTTTGCCTCTGTTTCGACTTAGTCGGTTCAAGCTCATTGACCGACCGACTAGATCGTAATCTAGTCGGTCAGTGCTTGAACTGTGACCGACTAAGTGGGTTAGGGCAAATGCGTATTTTCGATTTCCAAACCGACTTAATCTCATTTCGTCTGACTAAAACTCATTTTAGTCGGTATCCATCTCTCTCCTCCAGCCCGATAAACCCAAACCCCCCTCGAGACCCTTCATCTTCCCGTCGACTCCGGCCTGTTCTCCGTCCATCGCCGCCGTCCGCCGCCGTCATCTCCTCCTCCTAGGTAAAACCCCCTCCTCCTAGGTCTCATTTCCTACTCTAGGGTTTGTTTTATCTCACTTCTAGCTCCTAGGTTTTCAAATTTAACCTAGGGCTTGTGAAATCTAGGGTTGGTATTTCCGATTTCTGTTGATCTCTAGGGTTTGTGTCGCTCGTAGTTTCTGTTGCTTGTGCTCGTCGTGCCACGACTATGGCAAAGACAAGAATTCCTATCGCCTCTTCTGGGGCTTCTCCTATGTCTATAGGGCCTTCCGACCCTAGGAATCCCCCTAAGCATAAACGTCGTGCCAAATCAACCCAAGCTTCTCCGTCTTCGCCTCCTCTGAAGAAGCAGAGGACGGCGACCGTAAAACCCCGTAAATCTAAGACCAAGAAGGCCATACTCCACTCACCCTCTACTCCTCCCGATTCCGACACTGAATTTATCCCTGAGGATGAGCCTAGCACTAAGGAACCCACTCCTCCACTTCGTCCTAGGACTCGCCAGCCAAAGGGAAAGGGCCCAATGCCAGCGGGGGGTGTTGACATATCGTTGTGTCGCAATGACCCTATGTGTCTCGCGGCCTACAACCGTATTGAACACTGCCCGATGCTATTGGAGCACTACGTCCAGTTTTCTGATTTCCTTGGCTTAGCCGATCTCCTCTCCTATAGTGGTCTCCTTGATTATCTTCGATATGATCTTAAGGCCAATCCTAAACCATATCCTCGCCTTGTGAAATTGTTCTATGCCAATCGCGTTCGAGGCCAGTACGATGCCAGCCACTCCATTGAGACTACTGTCTTGGGAACTCCTATAGTTCTCACGGCAGAAATCTTGGGGGAGATTCTTGGTTGTTCGTCGTCCGGTCTCCTTCCTTCGGACATTTCCGTCGATGATATTTCTTCCTTGGATCAGTCAGTTCTTTCAGATATCTTCCAGGTTATCCCCTCCGCATTCATTGGTGTTCCATCGAAATCCTTCAAGCCGAATGCGTGGGTCCTTAACCTGATCTTGAAGTCTTGCCTTCTCCCTAAGTATGGATCATCTTCACTTCCATCCCAGCCGTTCTTGAAATTGATCTACGCTCTTTTCTTGGGGTGCGAGATTTATTGGGCTCGCGTGATACTCGATAAGATGGACTCTTTCGAGTGTATACGCAAGACCAATAAATCTGCGCATATTCCATATCCGTGCCTGTTGACCCTCGTGTTTCGTCATTTCCGAGTCCCTCTCCCTCCTGACGATGAGCGTCCCTTGGGTACTCCTCTGAACGCGACGGCCGTTAAGAAATCTCTAGCGGCGCTTCGTCACGTGCAGAGGTCTACCGCATCTGCTTCCCAGTCTACTCCGTCAGCTGCTGCAGCCCCCGCTCCTCCTGCCACTTTAGACGATGTCGTACGCCTACTTCGTCAGCACGACTCACGTTTGGCTTGTACTGAGGAGGTAGTCTGCCGTATGGCTCGCATGATGGGGATTGATCTTCCTCCTTCAGTTTCTGAGGCCGAGGAGATGGACGATGAGGAACTTGACGAGCTTGTCACTTCCTTAGCCCGTGGCGATGAGGCCACTGCTGCTGCTGCTGCTACCACTTCAGCTCCTGGAGATGGCACCACTTCCGGTGCTCCAGAGCCTTCTGCTTCAGCACTTCAGACTTCAGAGCCTGCTGCTGACCCTGTTGCCGAGCCTGCTGATATTCCTGTTGACACATCTGCCGTCGAGCCCGTCGTTGACGTCTCGACTCCTGCCCCGTCGATCCCGTCTGTTGAGACACCTCTACTCCCTGCAGAGCCTGAGTCCACTCCGTCGACTGGACCCACGGACACTGCAGATCCAGCCACTTCCTTGTGATCGTTGTTCCGAGGACTCTCCACTACGCTTTGGATGATATATCTTAGTGAGAGTATTTTGGGTTAGGATAGAGTATGAGGGTTATGATATTTTGATGTATTTTGGATGATGTCGATGATGTTTTATTTTGATGTGGATGATGATGATATTTTTTTTTGATGGGTATGTTGCATTTGATGTATCGATATCTTTTTGGATGTACTCATGATGTTATCATGAGTATATATACATCGTCGTTCTCTTTGTCTTAATTCGTCGTGCATATTTAATATTCGTTCATTGCAATGTGATTTCGTCACTCTATGCTTAAATACTTGGTTAAATAGATTTAAATTCTATAATTGTATAGAATTGTTTTACATGCACAAAATTAGCCAAGATTATTGAATATTGGAGAGTATGTTTCTTTATTCAAGAAATGAATAATTATTTGGTATTTTTGATGATTTTGATTATTTTTTTTGATAATGGACAATTTGGCACACCTTGATTTGATTTCATCATTTTTCCTTTGGTGTCAATTAGTTCCATCGTCATTTTCTACGACTCCCGATGTTGGATTTTCCATTTCCTAGTTGTTGTCGTTGTATGCCCCCCATTTTTGGGATAATGCCAAAGGGGGAGAGATAATGATAATAAATAGCGCAAATGAAAATTTAACTCATTTTCCAAGAATCTAGTTTGATATGTTAGATTCAGGGGGAGTTAAGATATATATAAGGATTTTCAAAATCCGATATTTCAAAAATCGATTCTCTTTATTTATCTTACTCGTCTGCTTGATGCAATTCATATATATTCAATTTGGAATTAACGTGTCATCAATGCAGGGGGAGTAAGTATTTTACATTTGAATCATTATTTTTGATTATTATTTATGTTGGGTTGTCATCACCAAAAAGGGGGAGAATGTTGAATATTGGACTCCCCGGATTTGGTTTTGATGATGAGCAAACATAAATAATCCATGAACTAACAATTTGTGAGCGCAGTATTGGAGATCGTCGCCAAATTCACGAGAACATTCATAGCGACATCTCAACACTTCCCAAAGCTCGTATTCATGCCTAAAGCTTCGTTGAAGCTCTTGCGCCGTTTTGGAAGTTATGAAGATTCAATCGAAGCTCTCGAAGACCGTTTATTAAGGTTTAATTTATAGTCTTTTAGCTTCGATATATAGAATGTTAAGCCTTGAGTATATCTTACGTTTCTATCTTCATTATGCTCATTTCGTAGCTCTAAGATCCTTGCACAAGTTCATTCTAACTTCCTCGAAGCATCGCGCTTCGATTCGGACTTTATTGTGCATGTTAGTTGGTACAAGAACAAGTACTGACCGACTAGATGGTGATCTAGTCGGTCGGCAACTCTTCTTGGACCGACTAGTTTGATTCCTTAATTTCTTGGACTTTACTGTTTACAGTTAGTCGGTCTACGTTGACTCACCGACCGACTAGTTTGTGAACTAGTCGGTCAGTGATGCTTCTTTGACCGACTAGTTGTGACTTACTGTTCATGCTAAATTTCTCCTAAGTTACTGTTTATCGTTAGTCGGTCTAAGAACGTTTGGTGACCGACTAGTTGACAATCTAGTCGGTCAACTTTTGTTCTTGGACCGACTAAGTCAACTTGTGTTCAGACTATTTCATTTTGTCTCTTAGTCGGTCTACGTTCATTGACTGACTGACTAGTTGTGAAACTAGTCGGTCAGAATGTCTTCTTGGACCGACTAGATTTCTAGGTCTGAAATTCTATCTCTTCTCAGATCTTCACTTAGTCGGTCCATGCTGTTTGACTGACCGACTAGTTGATGAACTAGTCGGTCAGTGATTGTTCTTTGACCGACTAATTCTCACAGATTTCTATCCGTTGGAGAATGACCTAACTTGTTTTTATGGGACCCTATAAATACGAACCTAGGTCATTTCTATCTAGGTTAGAGCTTCCATTTCAGAGATTCATTGAGATCAAAAGAGATAGCCATTCTCACTCAAATCTAAAGCTCTCTTCCTCACAAGAAACCCATTCTCTCTCATTTCTAGATCTAGAATCCATCTAGAGAGAAGGTTGTTCTTGGTGAGCTCTTCAAGCTATTGCTTGATCCAAGTCTCCAAATCATCCCTAGGCACCGTTTGCTGGTCATTTCCTTGGTGCTAGGTCTTGGTGACTTCATTTTCCTCAAATCCTTCATTTCACCATTTGGGTAAGAAAAACTCAAGGTATAGGATTTTGCGGTAAGATTGTTTATTTCATATTAAACTCTTTAATATTGCTTTGTGATTCTCTCGGGTGTGAGAGAAGGTTGTGATCCCGGGTTGTGGGATTCACGTTTGCTATTGCATGTATGATTTGATCTTGTGAAGGTTTTTCACAAGATATTCATAGTGGAAATCTTGGGTTAGGGTTTCTAACCTAAGTATCCGGAGGGGATCCGGGTGGTTGGGACGTAGGATCACCGGGAACAAGTCGGGGAGACTTGGGTGGATCCGAACCCATTAACATCGTTTGTTAGCATTGTTAATTTTGTGTTGTCATTCAATTTAAGCTTCTGCAAATTGATTTGGTAGTTGTTTGCAATTTAATTTGGAATTATACTCCTTATTATTTTAAAGTACTATTCACCCCCCCTCTAGTACTTGTGCAGTAGCTGGTAGGGCATTACATTTGGTATCAGAGCCAGATACTTAGCTATGTCTGCCAACGACAACAAGATCGTGCCTCCACCTTCCAACTATGACACCTTCAGGAATCGTGAAGGAGCGTCATCGGTGATGGAAGGACATTCCTCTACGAGGCCTCCATTCTTCAACGGTACCAACTATGGGTATTGGAAATGCCGGATGGAAACCTTCCTCCGGAGTGCATCCTTATGGAGGACTACAATGAAGGAATACATCGAACCCAAAGAAGAAGACTTTGAGAAATGGACTACCGCGGAGGTCGCCGCGGAGGTAAGCAATGCCAAGGCAATGAACGCCTTGCAATGCGCATTGGAGCCCGAGGATTTCAATAAGATATGCACATGTAAGAGTGCATATCAAATTTGGAACTCCCTCCTCATTCTTCATGAAGGGACGAGTAGGGTAAGAGACTCTAAACTCGTAGTCGTAAACAAAGATTACGAAATGTTTCATATGCAACAGGGCGAGAAGATGAAAGAATATTACGCTCGCTTCGTTGACATAATAAACGAGTTAGAGGCCCTCGGCAAGTCCTACACTCAAAAGGAGAAGTGCTCAAAGCTTATTGAAGGACTTCCCTCTTCTTGGGAAAAACGTACCTTCGCCATCGAGGAAGGTAATGACATGAACAAATATACCGTAGTTCAACTAATGGGTACTTTGATGTCATACGAGGTACGCAAAGATAGCAAGGTGAAGTTACAAGAAAAGATGAAGTCCTATTTGAACCTAGATGCGCCTAAGAAAAAGGCGATTGCATTCAAGGCGGCTTCATCCACCTCTACCGATGATGAGGACTCGGAAGAAGAAATGGACATGGAATCCATTGCACTCATGGCAAAGAAGTTCAATCGCTTCTTCTGAAGGGGTAACTTCAAACAAAAATCTAAGTTTACTTCTACTAACGCCTCTCCACCTTTGTGCTTTAAATGCAATAAGCCGGGACACATCAAAGCGGATTGTCCTCAAAACAAGCAAAAGGAGAAGTGGAAGGCGCCGAAGTTCGACAAGTCAAAGAAGTACAAAAAGGGGTACAAGAAGGGACTTGTCGGAGCAACATTCACCGACTCCGAGGATTCCTCAAGCGGAGAGTCGGATGATGAGAAAGTGGAGCAAGCGCACATGTGCTTCATGGCAAGAGAGGAGCATGATCAAGGATCTTCCTCCTCCGATGATAGCGACGATGAAGGCGATGAGGTAACGATGGATGATCTTAGGGATGCTAACTCTCATTTATGGTCTAAATACACAAAATTAGTAAATCGATATACTAAAGTAAAAGATGACCTAGCTAGCATTCAAACCTCGCCTAAGACTATCATCACCAACAACGACACCGTTGTTGAAGAGTTAAGAAATGAGATTGTCAATCTCAAATCTAAACTTAAACATGTTAGCATTGATGATCCGGAAGAACATAGGATAGCGGATTTAACTTCTCAAAACTCTACCTTGAGTATTGAGAACGAGAATCTTAAATCTCGTGTTTATGTGCTCACATCGCAAGTATCCACATTAGATACTTCTATGCGCTCTCTCAAAGAGAAATATGAGAACACTTTAGGCCGAATCAATAGATTCAATAAGGGTAAGGACCATTTGGATAAAATCCTAAGTGACTTACTTCCGGCCAATCACCACATTGGTTTGGGGTATACGATGGGATGTCCATCCAAAGCGGCCACTACTTTTGTTAGGCCAACTTCCGGTGACTCTACGAGTGGTAGCAAACACTCTATTGGTAGTTCATCTATCAATGGTGCTTCTACCTCGTCCACACCCTCTTTTGGAAAGAAACCCACTTTGGGTGGACCTCCAAAGAAGGGGCATGCTTATATGTACACAAATACCATGCCACGTAGGAACACACGTCCTACTCCACCATCTCACCCATATGATGATTTCTATGCTACACGTTCACGGGCACGTGCACACCATGTGAGACACCCTCACGCACGTGTTCCCACACATGCATATGTTCACCCACCTCATCGTATGAATAATTCTCGTCATGCACCCTTCCATCATGTTCCGTATGCCTATCCACGTCATGCATCACATAGAAACCAACAACGCATGCATGCACCCAATAGGATGATGGCTCCCAAAATTTTCACTATTTGGAGCCCAAAGGACACAAGCATGGATGAAAAACAAGTGTATATGAACGCTTATTTTTCGGATGTTGTGCATAGTAGGAATTATGTGGGGAAGTCTAAGTCCAATTGGACTTGGCTTCCAAAGGTCTAACTTTTGAGGACCCAATGACCTTGGGTACCATGATATGAAAGTTTCTATCTTTAGGTACTCAAGGAAAAGAAAAAGAAGAGGAGCAACAAATTTAAATTTAGCTCCAAAGGAAATTGGATACTCGATAGCGGGTGTTCAAAACACATGACGGGTGACGCTCAATTGCTCTCCGGAGTGGTTCCCATTGCAAATGGAAATCGCGTCGTATTTGGAGGCAACGAGAGCGGAACCATCGTCGGTGTTGGTAAAGTGGGTAACCCTTCTAAACCCTTAATTAGTGATGTCTATCTAGTTAATGGTTTAAATCATAATCTTATTTCAATAAGCCAACTTTGTGACAAAGGTTACAAAGTTAGCTTTGCGAAAGGATTGTGTCATATTTCAAATGATAATAATAAATTATTATTTTCCGGCACACGCCATAAAGATATTTATATTTTGGATCTTCCTAAGTCATATGAACAATGTCTCGTTGCCAACACAAGTGAACAACACTTATGGCATCGACGCTTTGGACATGTGAACTTTGGAACACTTTATAAACTTTCGAAATTAAATTCCATTAAAGGTTTTCCGAAGCTCGTTTTCGAAAAGAAAAGTTTTTGTGATTCTTGTCAACGTGGCAAGCTTCCTAAATCTTCATTTAAACCTAAGAAAAGCATTTCTACGAAACAGCCACTAGAGCTATTACATCTAGATTTATTTGGGCCAACTAGAGTTGCTTCCTTAGGAAATGCAAGATATGGACTAGTCATCGTTGATGATTATTCAAGATTTACATGGGTATTTTTCTTATGTAATAAAAATGAAGCTTTTGAAAACTTCACAATATTTGTGAAGAAAGTACAAAATCTCATCGGAACCACCATTGTCACTATTCGTAGTGATCATGTGGGTGAATTTGAGAATGAGTCTTTCTCAAATTTTTGTGATGATCTTGGAATTACTCACACATTTTCTTTCCCTCGCGCACCTCCTCAAAATGGTGTTGTTGAGAGGAAGAATAGAACGCTTGTGGAGTGTGCTCGCACTATGCTCGAAGATAGTCAACTTGGTTATCAATTTTGGGCGGAAGCGGTACACACCGCTTGTTATGTGTTTAATAGAATACTTTTGAGGCCCGGCACCAAACAAACTTGCTATGAATTGTTGTTTGGTAGATTGCCTCAAGTTAAACATTTTCGTGTTTTCGGCGCAAAATGTTTCATTAAAAACACATATGATAATTTGGACAAGTTTGATCCGAGATCGGATGAGGGGATATTTGTTGGGTATTCCTCACGTAGCAAAGCCTACCGGATATACAACAAAAGATCCTCTACGATCGAGGAATCACTTCATGTCTCTTTTAATGAGAATTTTACTTCTTCTAGAATTTCAAATGATAATGATTCTATGGATGTTTTATGTGATTCATTTGAAAATTCTAAGTTTATTGATTCAATTGATTCTATTGAGACTAACCCGACTAATGAAGTTGTTGAGAATGTGCCTAGTGATCAAGGTATTCCCAAGCGGCTTCATACCGTTTGCGACCATCCCCATGAGCAAGTTATTGGCAATATTAATGATAGTGTCAAGACGAGATCTCAAGTCCACCACTTCGCCAATTGTGCCTTTGCCTCATCGATAGAGCCAAAGAATATCGTTGAAGCGTGCGAAGATAGTGCTTGGATCCTTGCCATGGAGGAGGAACTCATTCAATTCGAGAGGAATGAGGTATGAGAGCTTGTTCCTTTGCCATCGAAGAACCACACCGTCATAGGGACAAAGTGGATCTTCAAGAACAAAACCGACGAAAACCAAGTCATCGTCCGGAACAAAGCAAGGTTAGTTGCTCAAGGCTATCGCCAAGAGGAAGGTATCGATTTCGAAGAATCCTTCGCTCCGGTAGCTAGATTAGAATCAATTAGACTTTTATTGTCTTATGCATGCCATAAAAATTTTAATTCATTTCAAATGGATGTTAAAAGTGCATTTTTAAACGGAGATGTCGTTGAGGAAGTATACGTTTCTCAACCTCCGGGCTTCATAAATGAAAAATTTCCAAATCATGTTTTTAAACTAAATAAAGCTCTCTATGGTTTGAGACAAGCTCCTCGAGCTTGGTATGATCGCCTAAAGAATTTTCTTTTGGATTTGAATTTTAAAATGGGCGAAGCCGATTCTACACTTTTTGTTAAGCATGCGAATAATGATATTTTATTAGTTCAAATTTATGTTGATGATATCATTTTCGGTGCTACTAACTTCACTCTTTGCGAAGAGTTTTCTAATGTTATGAAGGACCAATTTGAGATGAGCCACATGGGCGAACTCAAATATTTCTTGGGACTCCAAATTCGCCAATTGAACGATGCAATCTTCATCCACCAAACGAAGTATACGGTGGAGTTGCTTAAGCGATTTGGAATGGAAAGTGCTTCCGGGAAAAAGACTCCAATGAGCACGACTACGCATCTTGACAAGGATACGGGCGGTAAGGATGTAGACATTCGTCTATATCGAGGTATGATAGGTAGTTTACTTTATCTTACCGCAAGTAGGCCCGATATTATGTTTGCCATATGCGTATGTGCTCGTTATCAGTCTCAACCTAAGGAGTCTCACTTAGTAGCGGTAAAGCGTATTTTCCGTTATCTAAGTTACACTTTAGATTTTGGATTACTTTATCCGAAATCTAGCACGTATGAGTTAGTCTCATACAGTGATGCCGATTATGCGGGATGCAAATCCGACATGAAAAGTACTAGTGGCACTTGCCATTTTCTAGGAAATTCTCTTGTCTCTTGGTTTTCCAAGAAGCAAAATTCCGTATCACTTTCAACCACCGAGGCGGAATATATTGCCGCCGGTGCCGCTTGTGCCCAGGTTCTTTGGATGAGACACACTTTGAAGGATTTTGGTATTCACTGTGATACTAGCCCTATCATGGTGGATAACCAAAGTGCTATCTGTCTTTCAAAGAATCCGGTGCACCATTTCCGATCAAAACACATAGATGTCCGACACCATTTCTTAGATGATCATGTTGCTAAAAAGGACATCATTTTAGTGTACGTTGAAACCCAAAAGCAAATCGCCGATATTTTCACGAAACCCCTAAAGGAGGACTCCTTTGTGCGGTAGCGTCGAGAATTGGGGATTATGGGTGAATCCGAGATATAGGATTCATATTTAAATTCAATTATCTTGCATGCTATTATATTTTGCGATATTTCATTCATGCTAGATTTATTGAATTTTTGGGAATTTTAGGTGATATGTTTGAATTTATGATCAAATTCGTATTTCAATGTCGTATTTAAGATTTCGACGTTTTATGGGGTAATTTAGATGTCTAATGAGAGTGTTAAGATTTTTCATCCAAGTGGTTTGTGAAGAGAAATCATTTTTCAATTTTTGAACTCTTCTAGTCGGTTTCAGTTCATTTGTCAACCGACTAGATGCTCATCTAGTCGGTCAGCAAGTGAACTCAGACCGACTAGATCAAGCTTCTATCTCACTCTTATCTTTTTCTTTTTTTAGTCGGTCACAGTACACTTACCTACCGACTAGATTGAAAACTAGTCGGTCAGTGAGTATACTGCGACCGACTAAATCTAGCCCTAAAAATCACTGTTTGCCTCTGTTTCGACTTAGTCGGTTCAAGCTCATTGACCGACCGACTAGATCGTAATCTAGTCGGTCAGTGCTTGAACTGTGACCGACTAAGTGGGTTAGGGCAAATGCGTATTTTCGATTTCCAAACCGACTTAATCTCATTTCGTCTAACTAAAACTCATTTTAGTCGGTATCCATCTCTCTCCTCCAGCCCGATAAACCCAAACCCCCCCCTCGAGACCCTTCATCTTCCCGTCGACTCCGGCCTGTTCTCCGTCCATCGCCGCCGTCCGCCGTCGTCGTCTCCTCCTCCTAGGTAAAACCCCCTCCTCCTAGGTCTCATTTCCTACTCTAGGGTTTGTTTTATCTCACTTCTAGCTCCTAGGTTTTCTTATCTTTCCTCATGCATGCATCCTCACTTACCCCTCACATTACTTGTTTCTCGGTGTGCCACACTTTGCACATTGAGGACACTGTGCCATTTAGCTTGGGGGAGTGAGTTCTCACGTTCTTTTTCGATTTACCACCTTTGTTTTTAGTTTTTTCACGCCATTTTCCGCATTTACACTTATTTTCATCATTTTTTCTTTTATTTTACCATGCATCACGATTTTCTTATTTTCTTTGTGTGCCGCATTGTAAATAGTTTTATTTTCCCCTTTATCTTTATTTCTTTTTCATCTCATGCTAGAGATGACTTTTCTGTGATGATGATGACGTGGAGTTAGCTTTCTCTATAAGCATGCTATATTTGTCATGTCTTAGATTTTATTTCTGATATCATATGCTGTGATTTGCCTTGCATTTAGAGATAGTAACCCACACTTTTTCCACATGAAAATGGATGAAATTTTATTATTAGCTGAGTCTGAATATTCATATGTATGCTATCGCAGAAAACACACCAAGATTCACGCATTGAATGCTTATATCTGGAGTACCGATTTCTTTTCTTATATCACTTCTATATGCATGATTTGTACATTCCACTTCAGGATGATTGAATGATGTTAGCTATGATAAATCTGGATTAGTTTAGCTTTTTTATGATCAAAACTGAGTAGATTAGATTACCCTGCTGAAGTTGTTGTGCACGTCTTATAGAGTGAACTGAGAGACATATTTATTTCTTTCTCCACATATCTTGAACATCATTTCTCTATTTTAAAATCATTGGTGAATCCCCCCCTTAGCGATTCTATTATATGGCTTTCCCCCGCTATTAATTCCTAGCTCCAAATTTCCCAAAACCAAAGAAAGGAAAAGAAAAATTCTTGTATATCCTTATTTCTCTTTGACTTGGGATCATTGTGTATATATGCTTTTGAAAAAAAAAAGAGAAAAAGAAGAAAAGAAAAAAAAAGAAAAAGAAAAGAGGAAAGAACCTCAATAAAAGATCCCCTTTCATGTTCTCTCTTTCTTTCCCTCTTTTTGTTTTTTATTTTTTTGGAGCTTCATAAAAATGGGGATGTAAATATTGGTTTTGTGCCACCACGCTTATAGATAAGCTTGGGGGAGAGAATCCATTGATGTGTGAGAGAGTGACTACTTGACGTTGCACGACAACCTAGGCTAAGTAATATTCTATACTTGGTGAGATTATTTTTAGCTTTGCGAAGTCCAGAAATCTATGCCTAGCACTCATTTCTTGAAATCCATGCTTATCTATTCTTTCTATTCTACGGTGTGATATTCTTATACTCCTCATAGAAAGCGTTCAATTGAAAAGTGTGTGATCTGCGATATTGTATACCGCTTTAAATGATTCAGACGATGTTAATTCTAAAATTATTCCGTTTTTCATGATTATATCGTTGTTCGTGGGTTTTCTATTTCTATTTGCACTATTATACTATGATATCGAAATAAAATTCTTTGACATGTGTTTTTCATTCGGTGCATGCTATATGAGTAAGCAAAACCCACGTCCTGAGAAAATGATCTAGCAGCTTCCCTCTTCGCTTCTTTCTTTCTTCTTTGTTTTTATTTCGTTTTTCGTTTTTCTTCGTTTTTCATTTTTTCGTTTTTCGCCGTTTTTGTTTTCCGAATCCACCGGGTTCACCTTTTACTTATCTTCCTCGAGGACGAGTAAGAGGAAAGCTTGGTGGATTTTGATCACTCCTTATTTTACACTTTTTTCCCGCATGTTTGCATGCCATTTAGATCGCTCAAATCATGTTTTTCACGATATATCGACGATATTGCGATGCTTTTCACGATTTCTTGTTTTTGTCGAATTTCAGGTGATTTGGAGCGATTTGGAGTGATCTCGAGATACGCCTACTCCAGAGTGTCACCGATGACCTCCCCGAGGGGTATTTTGCTGTTGGAGAGGAGCAGAAGAAGAAAGAACATCGCATGAGCGACGAGGAGGCCAAAACAAGCTGTTTGGGCACTTTTGGTGTCTCACTCGGCCGAGTGACGGAGTCACTCGGTCGACCAGCGAGACACCGCTCGGCCGACCGGATCGGACACGTTTTATGTGTGCACTCGGTCGAACAACGAAAGCCACATCGGTCGAGTGACGAGACCCCGTCCGCCCGAGTGGCGCTCAGACGAAGCCATTCAAAAATCACCAACTTACTGTTTTTCGTCTGCCTGAGCTTCAGAAGACCCACTCGGCCGAGTGGCAAATGCCGACCGCCCGAGTACTAAGAAGCCATCGGCCAAGTGACGACAACTCACTCGGCCGAGCGACCCCCGAAGTGGAGACCCCCGAAGACCCAGACTTACTGGAAATTTACAGGGTTTCTCACTCGGCCGAGCGACTTTTGGCACTCGGCCGAGTGCGACGCGCTGCCTGTAGCGAAAATTGCGGATTTCAGGCCGCGCAGGGGTACTTTGGTCACAGTTTTTTGGACGATTTTGGGGGGTATTTAACCCCTGTTTTTACCCTAGGTTAGGGAGCTTTTCTCTTTAATTTTTGCAGCTTTTTAGATTAACTTTTTGGCTTTAGATTTTTGTGATTGGAGAGGAGAGAAAAGTTGATTTTTGTTGGATTATTGGAAGAACTCTATTGGTTTGTCTCTCTCCCCTCTAAAAATACTATTTTTATTGCTTATCTCAATATTGTGATGAATTCTCTTGTTAATTTCATTGATTATTTTTGTATTTATGCTATGAATTGTGAGTCGTCTACACGTCTTGGGGCGTGGGGATGAACCCTACAAGCCCAATTTCAGATTTGTGATGAATTGGTGGAAATATTGCTAGAATTGCTATTAGGGTTAGATTGGGATCGATTTACTACGGATAGCTAAGTATTCATACCGATTGGGACTTGTAAGAGATTGGATCCCAACTCGATAGGAAACCCTAGAAATCTGAATTGGGTTGGAATCGAATTTCCGTAGTATCGGTTTGCAAGAGATTGGACCGATACTAGGGGTTCTCGGTTGCAATTCCATGCCAATACCCGTTTGCAAGAGATTGGACGGGTAGGAACTATCCCAACCTAGGTCGTGGCCCGAGTTTGCACGAGAGTGGGCTCGGGGCGCGATTGAACGATGATGTTGATCCTAATGCTAGCTTTCCTAGGCTAGGGTTTGCAAGAGATTGGACCCGAACCTAGGATAGCTATAGACCGGCAACAGCGCGAGAGCGTGAGCTAGGTTTTACATTCAGTTGCAACTAGTTCATCCAAAATTTTATTCTAGCAATTTTGATACCAATGAACCACATTGACGAAATATGGTGAGTGGCGGGAATTCCCCTTTCCCTAGGCGTCTTTATTTGATTTGATATCTTCGTACTTTGTCTGACGATTATGACAGGATCGCCAAAGGCAAATTCTCTCTTTTCCGTTCTTAATAGCCAGGTTGTTCGGAGCAAGCACTTTCATTCGTCCTCCCTGTGTTCGATAACCCGCTCGCCGCTACACCGTGCGCTTGCGGTAAAACTACACGGTCGCACTTTTGGGTTACATTCCGGAGCGATCAGTAAGTCGGCCGTTTTCGAAGCGTCTGTTCACGTGCCACTCGGGCGAGTAGACTTCCATGCTCGGCCGAGTGGACTATCGTCACTCGGCCGAGTGCACACCTATTATCTTCTGTTGATGCGTGTCCGGTCTGGTCGGCCGAGTGGGTGGTTCACTCGGCCGAGTGAGATGCTGCAAAGGCCCAATCTTCGTCTTTTCGCTTCCTCGTCGCTCCTACGACGTTCTTTCTTCTCCCACTTGTCTTCCATCGCCGAATAACCCTCAAAAGAGTCTCGGGTGACACTCCGGAGTGGGTGCAAATCCTCTCGATCTCAAAATCACTCCGAATCGCTCCATATCTCCTGAAATACAACAAAAACAAGAAATCGTGAAAAGCATCGCAATATTGTCGAATAATCATGAAAAAACGCGATATGATCGATCAAAGTGGCATGCAAACATGCAGAAAAAAGGTGTAAAATACGGAGCGATCAAAATCCCCCAAGCTTACCTCTTACTCGTCCTCGAGGAAGATGAGTAAAAAGCGAGCCCGACGGGCAAAATGATGGAAAAGAGGGAAAAATAAGAGAAACAAAAATAAAAAATAAAAATAAAAATAAAAATAGAATGGAAAGCGAAGAAGGGGGGTTGCTAGATCATTTTTCTCAGGACGTGTGTTTTGCTTACTTATATAGCATACATCGAATATAAAACACACGTCAAAGACTTTTATTTCGATATCATAGTATAATTGATGCATTCGAAATAGAAAACCCCAAAATATCAATATAGCATGAAATATGGAATCATTCTAGGATTAGCATCGTCTGAAGCATCTAAAGCGGTATGCATAACCATAGATCACACACTTTTCAATTGAATGCTTTCTATAAGGAGTATAAGAGATATCACACGATATGGAATAGTAAGAATAGAAAAGCATGGTTTTCATGAAATGAATGCTAGTGTCGATTTTCTGGATTTCGTGAAACTTTAGCAATCTCACCGAGTATAGAAGATTACTTAGCCTAGGTTGTCGTGCACCGTCAAGTAGTCACTCTCTCACACATCATTGGATCCTCTCCCCCAAGCTTATCCATAAGCGTGGTGGCATGAACAAATCAATATGTACATTCCCCATTTCTTTTGAAGCTCAAAAAAAAGTAAAAATAAAACAAAAAAGGGAAGAATGAGAGAAAGAGTATGAGATGGGATCGTTATGAACTTCTTTTTCTCTTTTCTTTTCTTTTTCTCAATTTTTTTCTTTCTTTTATTTATTTATTTTTATTTTTATTTTTTTTATTTTTGCAATAACAATATATACATAAGCGATCCCAAATCAAAAGAGAGAAGGATATACAAGTATATATTTTTTCTTTTTGATTTTGGGGATTTGGAGCATGGAAATTAATAGCGGGGGAAATGCCGATAATAGACTTGCTAGGGGGGATTCACCAATGAATTTCAAGTAGAGAAATAATGCTCAAGATATGTGGAGAAAGAAATCAATGTATCACTCAGTTCACTCTATAGGACGTGCATGACAACTATCAGCAGAGTAATATAGTCTACTCAGTTTAATCCCAAAAAAGTAAACTAGTCCAGACATATCATCCTAGCAAACATTCAATCAACCTGAAGGTGAAGCGTACAATTCATGCAATAAGAAGTGATATGAGAGAGGAAAGCAGTACTCCAAATATAAGCAGACAATGCGTGAAGCTTGGTGTGTTTTCTATGATAAGCATACGTATGAATCATCAAATATCAGCTAATAATAGAATTTCATCCAT
Source organism: Scilla litardierei (assembly GCA_030789695.1). NCBI lineage: Eukaryota > Viridiplantae > Streptophyta > Magnoliopsida > Asparagales > Asparagaceae > Scilla > Scilla litardierei. The sequence continues at coordinate 510,680,602 of CM061142.1, read as the reverse complement.
ATTAATACAGGAAAAGAGTGAGTTACTATTTCAAAATGCAAAGCAGGACATAGCATATGATATCTGAAACAAAAGCTATGACGTGACAAAAATAGCATGCACATAGAGGTAAGCTAACACCACGTCATCATCATCACAGAAAAATCATCTCTAGCCAAAGATGAAAGAAAACAAGGATAAACAAAAATAGAACTATATACAATGCGACATACTCAAAAGAGGAAAAGAAAACGTGATGCATGATAAAAAACGAAAAAGTGGTGAAAATAAGTGCAAAAGTGGAAAGAAAACATGAGAAATAAAAAATATAGGGTGACAAAAATGAAAAAGTGTGAGAACTCACTCCCCCAAGCTGAAGTGCACATTGTCCTCAATGTGCAAAGTGTGGCACACCGAGAGACGTGAAGTGGGTGGCGCGGGTGAGGATGCATGCATGATGAAAAAGAAGGAAAAAGAAAAATAAAATAAAATGCGAATGAATGCGATGCATGCAAAGATCAGGATGATGCAAATATGAGTGTCCCCAAATAGGTCTCTCCCTCACTCCCAAAAAGCTATATAAATATATGATCAGGTAGGCATCAAAATAGTAAGTGGAGGAGGGGGGTCAAAAAAATATCACCAGGCCCAAGAACAAACAGGCAGCAAAACGACAAAAATATCAGAGGAATCAAGGGTGTGCCTAAGCTGGTGGTGGTGCTGCACCATCACCGTCCTGTGGAGGAGGTGGTGGCAGAGGTGGAGGAGGAGGAGGAGGACTCAGCAACGGTGCTCCCGACACTGACAGAAGTGTGGACAGAAGTGTCGGAAGGTGCAGACAGTGCAGGTGCAGGCTGAGGGAACATGGGGTCCACAGGTGGTGCAAGGGTGCCTGCTCAGCATCCTCAGCCTCAAGCACGTAGGTAGCAGGGATAAGTAGGTCCATCGCTGGGATCCACTCCCCGTGGGCCTGTCCTATGTGTGTCCGAGCGAGGCTCGGAAGAACCATGTAGTCAGCACTAAAGGGACCGTGCAACCACACCCAATGCCTACGACTGTGGGGACGAAGCATCTTCATCCGGGCCATAACGTCTATCAAAAGTGCAGTGGGGCCCGGGGCTCGTCGAAGGTCGTCAGGGAGGTCCACGCCGGTCATAAGGGCTAGTAGTGTGATCAGACCGCCGCAGCAAATAGGTGAACGAGCTCCCACCAAAATGATGATGCAGTCTAAAAACCAGCTAGCAATATCGATCTCGATGGCGGGGACCAGGTCGTCGCTACCCCTATCCAGAACTCTAGGGCGAGTCATCACGTAGAGCATGTAGATCTCAGGCGTAGACATCGTCCCGGGCTCGTACCTCGCTAAGAAAGTGGTCGCCATGAGGCGCTGTGCAATGCGGAGGCAGGGGTGTAGGATGGATGAGGCCTTGGCCCTACTAGGGTCAAAGCCAAGTGGGGATCCTGTGATCCGTGTCCAGAATGTGGAGGTGTCGAACGACGGTGGTGGGATGTGTGTGGGTGCGTAGGCACGGTCGGGGACAGGGACAACGGGCCACTAGAAGAACGCACGAAGCATGTCGAAAGTGACGTCGCACTCTCGATCCATCAGGAGGAATGTGCATCCTCCAGGGGTCTGGTCAATCGAGCTCAGGACCTCTAGTGTCGGTCCAATGAAGGTATCCGCCGACACCGCAAGAAAATCACGCCATCCCACGTTGTCATACAATGTGAGAAGACCCTCTAGTACCCCTAGGCAGTCAAGGTCAGCTAAGTGTGCGAACCTAGAGGGTACTATCGAGCGATGGCAGATACGCTCGAACCTGGCGCGGTGTGCGTCGTTTCGAAACGTGATCCCCATCGGCCCGACAGCTGGAGCGGGTGGAGGGACAGGATCGGCTGGAATCGGCTATGTGGGTGGTGGTGGCGGTGGCGGGCTAGGTGGAGGGGAGTCCTCCCTAGCGTGAGAGGGACCAGGGTCATCGGTCCACCTCCGCTTGGGGGCAGATCCCCATGTACGCGGCCTAGTGCACGGCGGCATGTGTGCCGCGAGACGTGTCCCAACTCAAATAAATATAGCGGCGTGCTAAATAATGGAACGAATGTACCTGAACACGCCGCGAGAGCAATAGGTGATGCGTGCAAAGAGACGCCTCCGCCGTGAAGCGAAATGCACGTCCAGAAGCTCCCCAAAGCTCCCCCAAGCTAGCCTGCAAATCAAACGATCAAATCAGTCGATAATATTCAATATGTATGTGGGAGATGGGGGATAATAGATAGATATAGGAATTAATTTGGGTTAGGGGCTCAACGAGTCTACAGATCAAGAGAAACAAGGAGAAAAATGGGGTTTTGGGGCAAACCGAGGCTAAACGAGGCAAATGGAGGCTGGGGCGGCTGGCGCCGACGAGGTGGGTGACCGTCGACCGTCGGCGAAGTCGGATCGGGCGATCGCTGGTCGGAGGGAGGCGATTCGGGCACGGGGAGTGCCTAGCAACGGGCGAGGGAGGCGAAGAGGCGAAAAGCTCGGGCGAAAATGGGTGATTTGGGGTTTTAGAAATTCGCGCCCGCCTCTCAGTTTATATATAAATTGTTACGACTCGGCCGAGTGAAAATGTCACTCGGCCGAGTGCGTAAACGAAAAAATTTCGAAAAATTTCATTCCCACTTATGACTCGGCCGAGTGGCTTTGCTCCACTCGACCGAAGGGAGAATCTCCGGTCGGCCGAGTGGCTCTGCCACTCGGCAATTTTTAGGCTAGGAGGGTATCTGTTTCACTAGGCCGAGTGGCAAGTCACTCGCCCGAGTGGCAAGTCACTCGCCCGAGTGGCAAGTCACTCGCCCGAGTGGCAAGTCACTCGCCCGAGTGGAAATTAAGACTAAAAATTACAGAAATTGACAGAGAGTTGGTCTGCAGAGACTTCCCTGTTTGGTGCTTCACTCGGCCGAGTGGAGTCTTTGCTCGGCCGAGTGGCATATGCTACTCGGCCGAGTGACGTGCTGTTTTCTGCATCTGCACTCCGTTTTCGCTCTGGTTTCTGTTTTTCTTCCTCCAGTCTATTTCTTCCTCCTCCTAAGGCCTGAACACATTCCTGGAGCGCTCCTCCTTGCCTCGATCATCCTCCATATGATTGATCTCCTTTTCTCGTTCTCCTTTCATGAAAAATAGGACCCGTTGTCACAATTTTCATGGGCAAAAAGGCTCTAAAAACTAACAAAATCCTAAACCAAAAATGAAAATCAAATAAAAATAATGCAAAAACCGTCGGGTTGCCTCCCGACAAGCGCTCGTTTAAGGTCGTGAGCTCGACCCCTCAAGATATTCGTTTAGCTCGCGATATTGGGTGCATATGAGATGCACCCGTCAAACTTGTCGGGAAGGCCGCTTGGGTTCGGGTCGTGATGTTCATCGGTCTTCCTCGACGCCTCCTCATCATGGGCAATGTCGGGGGATGAGTCTCCCAAGCTAGAGCTTGTTCCCATCTTCTTCTTGGCCGGTGACACCGATCTTCTGTTCGGTGGAGCTTTCTTCAGATTCTTGGCCTTTGAGAGCTTACAAAGCTCTCGTATTCTCGCGACATCAGCGTCGCCTTCATCACCATCTGTGGAGCTATTCGGAGGGTCTTCCAATTTCTCTTCTTCGCCCGAAGCTTGGCCTTCTTCGAATCCATCGTCATGGAGAGAACCAATAGAGTGGGGGATTGCTTCTTCAATCACTTCATCGAGGAGATCCACATAATCTAGCTCCTCGTGATATGGCATGTGTTTCATGGCCCGGGGTATGTGAAGCTCAACTTCTATGTTACCGACATTTAAGGATAGGGTTCCTTCACGCACATCGACGATAACGCCAGCGGTTGCGAAGAACGGGCGTCCAAGTATGAGCGAAGTGTCGCCCTCTTCCTTGATGTCCATTATAACAAAATCACAAGGCAAGCATATACCTCCCGGTACTTGCAGTGGAATATTCTCTGCGATCCCTACCGGCCTAGTAATCCGACCGTCCGCAAGTTGAATCCTCATGTCGGTCGGCTTTAAGTCGGTGCCCGTGTTCAATCTCTGGAACATACTATGGGGCATAAGGCTCACACTAGCGCCCAAGTCTACTAGAGCTTTTTGCAAAGGGACGCCTCCTAGTGTCCAAGGGATGCGGAAACTCCCGGGATCCTTCAATTTCGCTGGCTCCTTCTCCTTCCGGGTAAACCAAGTTCCTTGCTCCTCAAGCATAATTTTTTCCTTCCTTTTCTTTCCCGAAATCAAATCTTTCAAGAACTTCACGTAAGTCGGGATCTCAACAATTGCATCTAGGAAAGGAATATTGAGGCTTACTCCCCTCAAGTATTCTAGGAACTTGGCGAGCCTTTTCTCCATCTTGGCTCTAGCTAGCCGTTGTGGAAACGGCACCGGTGACATGTAGAGGCGCTCATCTAGTGGCTCTGCCACTTTAGGATTTCATCCTTCAATTGTCTCCTTTCGGCTCTCTTCTTCAATTGCCGTCTCTTTCTCTTCCAAAATTTCCACCACGGGTTGCTTGCTTTGGTTCATAGCGGGAGTGGTATCCTTCCCGCCCCTTGTCGTAACCGCAACCACCGCATTGATGTGTCCGGTGTTGCTCTGTGGATTGGGCTCGGGTTGAGCTGGCAATTGTTGGGCATTCTTGTTAAGCAAAGCAAGTTGCTCTGAAAGTTGAGCGACGACGGTATTTAATGAGTCTTGCCCCGCCGTCAATCTAGCGTTGATCTTCCGTTGCTCCACCATAAATTCTTCCACCCTAGCTTCGTGGTCCAATCGTGGTTGAGCTTGAGGTGGGTTGGGAGCTCTCCATCATTGATTGTACCCGGGGGTCTATATGGTCCCGCTTGTTGCCTTGGCGGGTAGTTTTGTTGCGGTGGCCCCCTCGGTTGATATTGAGGTTGTGGTGGTGGAGGCCGAGCTTGAGGAATTTGTTGCAGTGGGGGGTTCAAAGCATCATCATTATTTGCATATGAAAAGCCAGGATGGTTTCTAGCGGCTGGGTTGGCCCAATATCTGGAATTCCCCGTGACATATTGTACTTGCTCCAAAGCTCCTTCTCCATTGTCCCCTCCTACATACATAGCTTGAGATTGGTCTTGCCAATCGCTCATATTGCTTGTCGGCGTAGATGTAGAGGGTGCTCCATGTGGTTCGGTGATGTATTTCTCCAATCTCTCTACCACCTTTTGGAGAGAGTCAAACTTGTTTGAAAGCTTCACCACTGCCTTAGCCTCATAAATACTAGTGGGCTTCAAAGAGGACGAAGAATGTCCTTGCTCGTCCCCCCATTGTTGGTTATTGGAGGCCATCTCTTCCAACAAGGCCGTAGCTTCATCCGGGGTCTTTGATAATATGGCTCCATTGGCGGTTGCGTCAATAATTTGCTTCGTGCCCGGTTGGAGTTCATGGTAGAAACTGTGGACTAGCTCCCAATCTTCTATACTATGATGGGGGCATTGGTGTTGTAAGTCCTTGAAGCGCTCCCATGCTTCATAGAGGGTTTCTTGCGGTCCTTGCTTAAAGGACATGAGAGCACTCCAGATCTTCACCGTCTTGGAAGGAGGGTAAAACTTGTCAACGAAGGCGCTTGCTAACTCATCCCAAGTGGTGAATGTCCCTTCCGCTTGCGTCCTCAACCAATACAAAGCTTTATCTTTGAGTGTGAAGGGGAAGAGTCGCAGTCGAATTGCATCAATGGAAACGCCCGGCATTTGGAAAGTGGCGCACTTGGACAAGAAAAGTTGGATGTGGTAATGCGGATTTTCGTGGGCATTTCCATGAAACGGGTCTTGTTGCATCAACACTACCAATCCCGTTTTTAGCTCAAAATTCTTGTCCGCCGCTAGCTCTGGCATGGCGATGGATGATGTGGTGGAAGAAGTCTTAGGCCGAAGCCTATCTCTAATGGATATGATCCTCGCCATTCGTGCGGCTAGCTCCTTCGGTGTCTCCGTATGGTTCATACAACCGTCCTCCGTAGCGTGCCTTCTCTCGGCTCTAATCCTCCTTACGGTATGCTCGATCTCCGGATCAAATAATATTTCTTCGGGGTTCGCCGTAGATCTCGTGTACATGCAAGGGAAAACAGAGTTTCAAAGGAAATATTAGCACGAATAAGGAGTAAAAAGATAAAAGTAATAAAAATAAAAAGAAAATACTAAGTGAAGAGAATAAAACACTATTGCCTCCCTGGCAACGGCACCAAAAACTTGATCGCTCCAAAATACAACCCTAGAGCACAACTGAAAACTTGGTCGGCCCCGGATATGCACCCAGATAACGACTTGTAGTCTTACCGCAAGAGCACGGCTGAGTGGCGAGCGGGTATCAAACTCAAGGAGGAACAATGACAGTGTCTCGTTCTAATCACCTAGCTATCGGAATGGTCAAGAATAATATGGGGTAAAGTTATCACAATCGTTCGTATATTTATAGAAATATCAATGGAATAAAGTGCCTAGGGATAGGGAATCCCCGCTACAAACCGTATCTCATCGTTGTGATTCGTAGGTTACGTCATTGCTAGACTTGAATTTTAGGTGAACTAGTCGCAACTGAATGTGAAACCAAGCTCACGCTCTCGCGCTATTGCCGGTCTATAGCAAACCTAGGTTAGGGCCCAATCTCTTGCAAACCCTAACCTAAGCCACTAGCATTAGGATCGACATCATCGTTCAATCGTATCTCGAGCCCACTCTCGTGCAAACTCTCGCTACGACCTAGGTTGAGATAGTTCCTACCCGTCCAATCTCTTGCAAACGGGTATGGGTATAGAATTACGATCGTAAAACCCTAGCTTTGGTCTAATCTCTTGTAAACCAATTCTAGAAAATTCCAATCGTAAATCTATATCGAATTTCTAGGGCTTCCTATCAATTGGGACCCAATCTCTTGCAAATCCCAATCGATATGAATCCCTAGCTATCCGTAATTTATCAATCCCAACCTAACCCTAATCAATTCTAGCAACAATTTCACCAATTCATCACAAATTAGAAATAGGGTTCATAGGGTTCATCCCCATGCCCTAGAGCAATAAAACTACTCACTACTCATCATGCAATTCATAAGAAATTCAATAGAAAATTCAGCATAAATCATTGCAATAGAGAAATATTCAATAAAAATAGAGTTTTTGACAAGAAAGAAGACAAACCAATGAGATTTCAATAGCATCCAACAAGAATCTCCTTTCTAATCTCTCAAAAAGCCTAAATCTAAATCCCTAAAAAGCTATCTAAAAAGGCTGCCAAAAGTATCAAAAAGCTCTCTCTAACTAGGGAAAAAACTGGGTTTAAATACCCCTCAAAATCGCCCAGAAATTCGTGACAAAAATGCCCCTGCGCAGCTCAAAAATCGCAGTTTACGCTACAGGCGGGGCGGCTCACTCGGCCGAGTGACAAATGTCACTCGGCCGAGTGACAAATGTCACTCGGCCGAGTGACAAATGTCACTCGGCCGAGTGACAAATGTCACTCGGCCGAGTGACAAATGTCACTCGGCCGAGTGACAAATGTCACTCGGCCGAGTGACAAACCATGTACAATTACAGTAACTTCAGGATTTTGGGGGTCTGTCTTCGGAAGGTGACTCGGCCGAGTAGATTTACTCACTCGGCCGAGGGGCAATTCTTGCTCGGCCGAGTGGAAGCTCTGAAAAGCCTGTAAAATAACAGTAAGTCGGCCGTTTTCGAAGCGTCTGTTCTCATGCCACTCGAGCGAGTAGACTTCCATGCTCGACTGAGTGGACTATCGTCACTCGGCCGAGTGCACGCCTATTATCTTCTGTTGATGCGTGTCCGGTCTGGTCGGTCGAGTGGTCTTCTTGCTCGGCCGAGTGGGTGGTTCACTCGGCCGAGTGAGATGCTGCAAAGGCCCAATCTTCATCTTTTCGCTTCCTCGTCGCTCCTACAACGTTCTTTCTTCTCCCACTTGTCTTCCATCGCCGAATAACCCTCAAAAGAGTCTCGGGTGACACTCCGGAGTGGGTGCAAATCCTCTCGATCTCAAAATCACTTCGAATCGCTCCATATCTCCTGAAATACGACAAAAACAAGAAATCGTGAAAAGCATCGCAATATTGTCGAATAATCGTGAAAAAACGTGATATGAGCGATCAAAGTGGCATGCAAACATGCAGAAAAAGGGTGTAAACTATGGAGCAATCAGCCTCACAGAGCAATTTTAGAGCTTATGGTGTCGAATTCACTCGGTCGAGTGACAAAGTCACTCGGCCGAGTGGCATATAATTTTCAGAGAGTTGGGTTTTCGAGACTTCCCTGTTATTGAGTCACTCGGGTGAGTGGCTTCTCTACTCGGCCGAGTGACTATACCACTCGACCGAGTAGGCTGTCTGCTTCAGCTTCCTACTCTCTGTTTTGCGACGCTTTCTGTTTCGTCCTCTCCCGTCTGTTCCTTCCTTCCTTTGGCATTTAAGTGCATCCCTGGAGTGCTCTCCATCGCCATGGGTATCCTCCATTCATATGGACTCTTATCATCTTCTTCTTGCAACAAAAAACATAGCCTGTCGTCAGATTCTTTCTAGACTTTTGACTCTATAAACTAATAAAGATCTAAAACAAAAATGAAAGTAAATTCAACTAAAATCTAAGATAGAACCATCGGGTTGCCTATCGACAAGCGCTCGTTTAAGGTCTTGAGCTCGAGCCTTAAGTTTTAGTGATTAACGCATGATGTTCGGCGCATAGGAATGCGCATGTCAAATTTCTCGGGGAGATCACTTGGGTTTCGATGTGGTGCTTGCTCCTCTTTGGCTTCCCTAGTGTTTATCTCCTCTCTATTGGTGTTTAGGGATGACTCCCCCAAGCTTACATTCTTGGTATCCTTCTTCTTTCCCAGCGATTGAGGCATGTTTACCGGTGGCGCTTTCTCCATTTGCTTCACCGTAGAGAGCTTGCAGAGCTCTCTAATTCTCACGATATGAACGTTGTTCTTCTCTTCAACGGTGAGCGTGATCACTTCCTCAACGAGAAGATCCGGTGGTTCTCCAATTGGGGTGCCGTCCTTGGTATTTGGGACTTCATCAACGCTCTTCGTGTTCAAGGCTCCAACGGCATAGGGCATGGCTTCATCTATTACCTCATCAAGGAGGTCCACGCAGTCCGCTTTTTTCAGCCAAGGTCTTTGCTTCATAGTCTTGGGAAGATGAAATTCAACCGCTATGTTTCCAATGTTGAGAGACAACGTTCCTTCTCTCACATCCACTATGACTCCGGCGGTGGGTAGGAAGGGGCGTCCAAATATAAGCGATGTATCGTCCTCTTCTTTTATGTCCATGATGACGAAGTCGCATGGTACACAAAGACCTCCTAGTATTTGAAGTGGAATGTTCTCGACAATCCCCACCGGACTAGTAATTCGCCCATCGGCGAGTTGGATCTTCATATCGGTTGTTTTGAGGTCGGTCCCCGTGTTGAGCTTCTTGATCATAGTGAGCGGCATAAGGCTTACGCTCGCTCCCAAGTCTACCAAAACTTTTTGGAGGGGGACTCCGCCAAGAGTGCATGGAATCCAAAAGCTTCCAGGGTCATTCATTTTCTTTGGCATCTTCTCCTTGTTGACGAACCAAGTACCTTGCTCGGCTAGCATGATATTTTCTGTTCGCTTCTTCTCCGTGATCAAGTCCTTGAGAAACTTGGCATACGTCAGGATTTCAATTATCGCATCAAATAATGGGATGTTTAGGCTAATCCCTCGCAAGTACTCCAGAAATTTAGTGAACTTCTTATCCATCTTGGCCTTCGCCAACCGTTGTGGAAACGGTATATGTGGCATATAGGTTCGCTCCTTTTGAGGTTCACCCGCTTCAGATCTTTCTTCATTATTTGCCTTCTTGGGGCGCTCTTCTTCATTAATTGTCTCCTTTTCAACCGGAATTTCCTCCCTTGGGCTTTTAGCTTGAACCATAGCAGGAGTGGTATCCTTCCCGCCTCTCGTAGTCACCGCCACTACCACATTGACGTGGCCGATATTGCTCTTCGGTTGTTGCTCCGGTTGAGCCGGCAATTGTTGTTGAGCCTTGTTGAGCAAAGTGATTTGCTCCGCCAATTGTGCCATAATAGTATTGAGAGAATCTTGGTCCTTCATCAATTTTGCATTGATCTTCTTTTTCCCGGCCATGAACTACGACTTTCGGGTTCCCTTCGCTGACGAAAGGATTTGCTTTTTGGGAAGTCACGAAGTCGGCGTTTTGTCGAGATGTTCCGTATGGGGCTCCGATTCCCTCTCCACCCTTTCGATATCCAGGTTCTGGAGTTTTTGGTGGAAGCCCAGTGTCAGCTAACCCCCTACTCGATTACGGCATTGGTCAGATTCATCATGATCTACAATGCGCATGGGTTGGAGCCGACCCTGTCGCTCTTCTTCTGTTACTTCTAGGTTTAGTTGGTTGGCCAGAGGTCATGGCAGCACATCCGTGCCCAGGTGGGAAAGGAGTGTTTGCTAGGTCTGCCCCACTGGGTTGGCGACTGGATTAGAGACTATGTCTTTGTTACATATTCGGGAGATGCTGTGATTCTGACCGGTTGGGGGAGCCTGTGTCGGTACAACTTAACACTGTTCCTCTCCGAGGCCGATCAGGCTGCGGTCAGGCTTTTGTCGGCGTTGCCAATGATGGAGAGGTTAGTCTGGCCCTAGCAGAATAACCTTCTCCTCAAGAATGTCATGTGGTCCCCTGGTAGGTGCTTTTTTCCTTCTGCTCTTCTCCTTTGCTAATCCTAATCTTCCTTCCTTCTGCAGAGATGGTGGGTCGACAGTTCAGCCGCGACATGCGCGAGCTCATTCGTCGGGGAGCCCCTAGCGGGCATGGAAATCCTTTTGGCCATGTGCCTCGGTGCACGGTGGTGGAAGAGATCTGCGTGGCTGATGTCGCTGTGGGGACGTTGGAGCCAGCGGTCGTTCCCCCGACACGGCCCCCGGTTGGTGTCAATCCCTCTGCAGCGGGGGACTTGACGGTGCTAACCCCGGTTCCGCCCGTGGTGAATGGCCGCCTGAGGGCACCGGGCAGGGCTCTCGAGCACCGACCGGGAGCCAGGGGAAGCAAAGAAACGCCCCCATTCAGAGCCTGGAAGGCCTGAAGAGAAGAAGACGAGGAAAGGGGAGAGCGGGTCCTCGAAGGCGCATGACTCACCGATCGTCTCTGGGGTGATCCACCTTGTGCTGGATGTGGCCTCTCCTGCCTGTCGTACTGAGCAGGCTCCGATTGGCAGAGGGGCACCCTGTCTGTGCTTGGGGCTGGCCCAGAGGTCCCATCTGGAGGATCCATCTTCAACGACTGTGAAGTGGCCGTCCAGCTGGCGTAGAGCTCTGTCCTCCTGAGGTACCGCTCTTTGTTGGAGGGGTTCTACTCCAAGGGTTTAGCAGACGGCCTGGTGTGGCAGATCCAGTAGGTCGGTCTCTTTCTAGCTTTCAACACGATGACGTTGCTGCAGTCTTTGCTTATCCCTTCTATCCTACAGGCTGGCACGATGGCCATGGAGGCACATCACCGCTCGAAGCGGGTAGACGGTCTCGAGGCAGCCTTGGCGCAGGAACGCCTGAGGGCTGAGGTGGTCGCGAAGGCAGCCGAAGATGCCTGATTGGAGACTCGTCATTCACGACGTCAGGTCAACGAGCTTACCTCGGAGGTGAGGAGCTTATGGGAGGCTCAGGAAGCCGTCGAGAGGTCTGCCCAGGAGGTGGAGGAGGCGTTCCGCTGGGAGAGGAACAGGCTCTGGGCCGAGTGGGCACCCTACAACAGGTGAACCCTGCTTGACTCGTCGAGGAGGTAGAGAGGGGTTACGATGAGGTCATGATGCTAAGGATCATGGAATCCCTCCGGGGGCGTTCCAGGCATATGAGGAAATCCTGGCCCCGAGCATCGTGGGGGCCTTTCGGGACGGGTTCCTGAGGTTCGAGGAATGGGTCCGATAGACGCTTCCCCGTCCTCCGGTTGGTCCCGAGGAGCCCGTTCGATCGGGGCAAGGTGAGGCCCCATGGGATGCCTCTTCCCGAGCCCCAGCACTGTAGGCAGTGTATCCCTCTTTTTCTTCCCCCTCCTTGTAAAAAAGAACAATTTTGAATGCAATAGACAATTCTTCTTTTTTGAATCTTTTAACTTTTTGTGCACTGCTGTACTTTTGTCAAGTGTTTTCTGAGATCATGTCTTTGACTTATTGTGTCTTTGACTCGGCGTTGCCCCACTCCCACTGTTCATGCTGAGGTAGTTTGCCGGTTTGAGTAGCGGGAGGTTTTTTGTCGATGGAGTCGTTGGCCTGTCAGGGGAGGTTTGTCCCCGTTCTCAGGGTGATCGGCCTGCTGGGGGGTTCCTCCCAGCCTTGCAGATAATCGGGATGACCGACTTGCTGGGGAAGCTGCCCCTAGCCATACAGACGATTGAGATGATCGGCCTACTGGGGGAGTTGCCCCAGCCCTATGATCGATCGAGATGATCGGCCTGCTGGGGAGTTTCCCAGCCTTATGGTCAATCAGAGTGATCGGCCTACTGGGGGAGTTATTCCCAGCCTTACGGACGATCGTGGTGATCGGCTTGCTGGGGGAGTTACCCCCAGCCTTATGGTCGATCGGAGTGATCGGCCTACTGGGGGAGTGATCCCCAGCCTTACAGACGATCGTGGTGATATGCCTGCTGGGGGAGTTGCTCCAGCCTTACGGTCGATCGGGATAATCGGCCTGCTGCGGGAGTTGCCACGAGCCTTACGGTCAATCGAGATGATCGGCCTGCTGGGGGAGTTGCCCCCAGCCTTACAGTCAATCGTAGTGATCGGCCTGCTGGGGGAGTTGCCCCCATCCTTATGGACGATCAGAGTGGTCGTCCTGTTTGGGGAGTTGCCCCCACAGCCTTACGATCGATTGGGATGATCGGCCTACTGGAGGAGTTGCCCACAGCCTTACGGATGATAGGAGTGATCGGCCTACTAGGGGAGTCATCCCCAGCCTTATGGACGATCGTGGTGATCGTCTTGCTGGGGGAGTGGCCCCAGCATTACGGACGATCGGAGTGATCAGCCTACTGGGGGAGTTACCTCCAGCCTTACGGACGATCAGAGTGATTGGCCTGCTAGGAGAGTCGCCCCAGCATTACGGACGATCGCAGTGATCGGCCTGGTGGGGGAGTTGCCCCCAGCCTTATAGACGATCGGAGTGATCGGACTGCTTGGGAAATTGCCCCAGCCTTACGGACGATCGAAGTGATCGGTCTGCTAGGGGAGCTACCCCCAGCCTTACGATCGATCGTAGTGATCGGCCTACTGGGGGAGTTTCTCCCAGCCTTACGGATGATAGGAGTGATCTGCCTGCTGGGGGAGTCGCCCCCAGCCTTACGGATGATCGTGTTGATCGGCCTGCTGGGGGAGGTTTCCCCAGCCTTACGGACGATCGGAGCGATCAGCCTGCTGGTGGAGTTGCCCCCAGCCTTATGGACGATCGGAGTGATCGACCTGCTTGGGGAGTTGCTCTCAGCCTTACGGACGATCGGAGTGATCGACCTACTCGGGGAGTTGCCCTGAGCTTTACGGATGATCATAGTGATCGGCCTGCTGGGGGAGTTACCCCTAGCTTTACAGATGATCGTGGAGATCGGCCTGCTGGGGGAGTTTCCCCCAGCCTTATGGACGATCGGAGTGATTGGCCTACTGGGGGAGTTGCCCCCAGCCTTACGGATGATCAGAGTGAACGGCCTACTGTGGGATCTGCCCCCCGCCTTACGGTTTATCGTAGTAATCGGCCTGCTGGAGGAGTTTTCCCCAGCTTTATGGACGATCGTAGTGATTGACCTGCTGGGGGAGTTATCCCCAGTCTTACAGACGGTTGGAGTGACCAACATGCTCAGGGAGTCGCCCACAGCCTTACAGATGATCGTGGCGATCGGCCTGCTGAGGGAGTTGCTCCCAGCTTGATGGACGATTGGAGTGATCGCCCTGTTGGAGGAGTTGCCCCCATCCTTACGGACGATCGGAGTGATCATCCTGTTGGGGGAGCTGCCCCTAGCCTTACAGTAGATCGGAGTGATTGGCCTGCTGGGGGAGTTTCCCCCAGCCTTACTGAAGATCATAGTGATCGGCCTGCTGGGGGATCTGCTCCTAGCCTTACAGACGATCGTGGTGGTCGACTTGCTGGGGGATTCGCCCCCACCCTTACGGATGATCGGAGTGATCGACCTGCATGGAGAGTTGCCCCAGCCTTACAGCCAATCATAAGATTGTTTTGTCGAAACGGGAAGAAACATGGTTGCTCTGTGCGAACTTGCATTTTATTCTCTGAACTAGGAACACATTCGAAAGAAAAAGCAGGGAAAATAATGGCGAGCTAGTCTCGCCTGGGGTGAGGAGTTGCGGCAGATTGTCTTGCCTTCTCACTCGATGATGCGTAGAGTGGTCTGGACGATATTCACCTTCTTTCCTTTGTCCATCTGTTTGGATGTCCCTTCTTCGAGAGTTGCCTTCGGGGTGTCAATGAAGTTCTTCAATTGGCCACGACTGATCATCTGGTCGATGTCTTTCTTCAGGTGCCAGCATTCGTTAGTGTCGTGACCATTGTCCTTGTGGTACCTGCAATACTTTTCCTCGTCCCTTCTGCCACCCTTCATCTTCGAGGGTGGCTTGCCGATGTGGCCCACTTTCTAAGCCTGTGTTAGGATGGCGTCCTAAGTCACGTTCAGCCTGGGGGGTCACGATTCCTCATTGCGCTGCTTTCCACTTGCCTTCTTCTCCCGCTTGTGGTCTTTCGGCTCGCGGTGATCGCTTTTGTCCCGTTTGGAGCCCCTCTTGGCTCCCGTGGGGAGATGATGTATTCATATTTTACATGTTTTTACCGGATCATTTAATGTCATTTTCGCCTCTAAACTCCATATTTTCACATATTATCGCGCTTCTAACGCCATATTCGAGTGTTGCATAGCTTTTTGGATTTCAGGAGTTTTGGATCAAATTGGAGCTATTTTGGGACATGGACACATCCGGCATGTCAGAAACGTCATTGACAAGGCTCCATGAGTGTTTGTCGAGGAATGGAAGAAGATTGGAGGAGAGGAGGAGGAGAGAACGAGAAATGGCAAGATTCAGATCAGTTTTCCAGGTGACTCGACCGAGTACCATCAGCTACTTGGTCAAGCTGACACGCTAAAATCACACATGAAACCGCTCTAACCTACTCGACTGAGCAGACATCCTACTCGACCCGAGTCACACCAAACAGATGAAGATTTCAAGCTTATCTCCAAGGCATCCCAGCTCGACTGAGCAGCAAAGAAACTCGATCGAGCAGCTTACCTGCTCAACCCGAGTTGAAAAGAAAAAGAGTGACATTTTGGAGGAATTTCAAATCTACTGTAGCTCGACCGAGTGGGGGGGGAGGACTACTCGACCGAGTAGCTCGTATCTGCCAGACGCAAAAGCAGCAGCAAGGGGAGACTGTAGCTGACTCGACCGAGCAGGCTCCTGTACTCGGTCGAGTAGCCGACGCGACCAGCCTAGTTTGTGGGCCAAAGTGCCCAGATTTTCTGGGATTTTTTTAGGAGCTCCCCCCCATGTATTTAAGGATGTTTTAGCTTTATTTTCAGAGAGGAACTGTAAAGAAACTCATAGTTTAGTATTAATTAGGGTTTTGAGAACTTGTGTCGTCGCTATTTTGTATGAAGCAAAGCTTGGATTTTTACTATTGTTTTGCACAAGGAATCTTATCTTCTTAATTCTCTTTGGATTGCTATTGCTTCTCGATGTGTTGGTAACGATTCTCTACACTTTCTATTGCTTTTTGATGTTTTCCATTGCCATGATGAATTCTATTGCATCTATTGAATATTTTGTTGTTATTTCTATGATGTGTGAGTAGTTCTATCTGGGGCTAATGGATTACCCCATGGATTTTAGGATTGAGATGCAAAGTTAGGGTTTTTAGGTTGTGTTGGAATAAAAGGGAAGTATTTTGGTTGATCTTGCAAGGTTTGTAGGAGAACTCGTACTGAGATCGTGTCCATGGTCGGTGGAATCGATTGGCTTAAGGAATATCCAATAGGCTTAATTAGGGAGTTATTGGATTCAGTTGGAACTCGTGACCTTGCCCGGCTCGTGTCTTGATGGGATCCACCGACGAACTTTACTACTAATTGACGGCTACCGCCATTGCGTCAATAAGAGCCACCAAAATACATCGAAGCTCTAACCCGCGGGAGTGGCATGAGCTGAGTTCATTCCGTCCATGAGAGTGGCGTGAATATTGTCGATTCTTAATGCACATGTCGTGAGCGCCTACGGGTTAATGCGATACGTTAGATTCATGGTGCTTATACCATGAATTCCACATCTTGGATGCGAAAATCCCTATAAAACCAATGTAACATAAGAGTTCTAACCAAGCATCGACGTCCAACGATCCTAGTGGAGAGTCCTAAAGCCCTAGTCTTTATTAATCGTTCACAATCCTAAACAAACAATCTTTTGAAACCCACAGCTACCTATATTCCGAGATTTAAAAATAACCCAAGATAATAACATTCATACCTTCCCAGTGGGATCGATATTTTTTATACTATTACTTGACACCGTATGCTTGCGTAAAGTGCCAGTGATTCGCATTTGGGGTACATTTAGCACTTGGCGTTTGTGCCAATGCTAGGTGAGTTTTAGGTGTTAGTTTCGGGAGCATCAAGTTTTTGGCGCCGTTGCCGGGGAAGGTAACTGTGCTACTTGGATTATTTTTCTATTGAAGAATTTGTTAGCAAATCTCATCATTTCTCATCTTTCCACACTTTTTATTCTTTTTATTCTATTGTTACTAACGCTTCTCTCCAGCTAATATTCTTCATAATAAATCAGGTATAATGGAGATGCAAGTGCAATGGAGCAGTGATTCTGATAGTGACTCAGAGGGGTTTAGTTTCTCTCCATACTAAGCATATGGGCTTCAAGACTTGCGAATGGATAAAGCCATGGTCGAATGTGCAGCGAGAGAGCTATTGGATGCAGTCTGATTCATCGGAGTAGGAACCTACGCGGTAGGTAATGAGAAGCAACAGATGGTTATGAATCATTTACTGAACAATGTCTCCGGTGCATGTACCATTGAGGATGACATCCATATCAGCATTGAAGGAGACGTGATGCATCTCTGTGCTATTGAAACTTTACCAGTCGACGCACATTGGGGAGCGACTCGTCAAATGAACCGCTGGACGAGCCGTAGCTCTTAAGTATACTGGAGAGCGTAGTAAATGATGTGTAGACAACAGCCCGGTAGAATTCCCTGCAGAGGACCCAATTGTTCAAGTACTTTCGGTCTTCATGGCAAGCAACTTTTGGGATGCAGAGTCCTTTGACGGCGCCCCATCTCTGATGGAGTCTACGTATAGTACAAGGGAGAAAATTTACGCTTTTATGGTGACAACATCCTCTAGACTGAGACCTACGAAGATCATGACCATGGGGAACACGTTGACCACGAGCTGCCCCAAGGCAATATCGATCAGGGAAGCCTTCTTGACTCTACACCTGCAGATGTGTGCGCATCTGAATACTCTATTCCTATTGACAGGTGCACTACGAAACCTGATTCCATGGAAATGGACTCCGTAGACATTTACCACGATGCACCGTCATCGCCTTGCTCATCTTATGAATCTACCGATGAAGAATTCCCAGCATCCGAACTAGCAGTTGAGGACGCATCCTTTTCACAGGCGAACGATGGTGGGGGTACAACACTCCCTCAGGTAGAACTAAAACCACCTCCCGCGAATTTAAAATATGCCTTCTTAGGAGAGAACTCCACTTACCCTGTCATCGTTAGTGCCTCCCTGACCGAGCTACAATTAGAAAGCCTTCTCAAAAATCTCAGAGCACATAGGAAGGTGATAGGGTATAGCATTGCTGAATTGAAAGGCATTAGCGACACCATATGCACCCATAGAATCCACCTCAAGATAAAGACGCTACTTCCATTGAGCCTCAAAGGAGACTGAATCCTAACATGAAAGAAGTAGTAAAAAAGGAGGTGCTAAAACTGCTAGAAGCCGATATTGTCTACCCCATTTCTGAGAGTAGATGGGTTAGCCCAGTTCAGGTTGTGCCCAAGAAAGGGGGCAGACCATTGTGAGGAATGATAAAAATGAATTGATATCTACTAGGACTGTCACTGGTTGGCACATGTGTATTGATTATAGAAAGCTCAATAAAGCCACCAGAAAAGACCACTTCCCGCTCCCATTCATTGACCAAATGCTTGAGCGACTCGCCAACCATAAATATTTTTATTATCTTGATGGCTATTCCGGATTCTTGTAAATCCCATAGCATCGTGAGGACAAAGAAAAAACGACGTTTACATGTCCCAACGGCACCTTCGCATAGCAAAGAATGCCGTTTGGATTATGTAATGCACCCGCAACATTCCAAAGGTGCATGATGTCTATTTTCTCGGATTTCATAGAAAATATAATGGAAGTTTTTATGGATGACTTTTTCATTTATGGCACCAACTTCGATGCTTGTTTAACCAATTTGTCTAAAGTCGTAGAATGATGCCAAGATAATAATTTGACTTTCAATTGGGAAAAGTGCCATTTCATGATAACAGAGGGAGTAGTTCTTGGCCATGTCATCTCCTCTAAAGGGATCGAGGTTGACAAGGCCAAAGTCGAGGTCATCAAAGACTTTTCGCCCCCCCACAAATCTTAAGGGTGTCCGTGGTTTTCTAGGCCATGCAGGATTTTACCACCGTTTTATAAAGGATTTCTCTAGCATTGCTCGCCCCGTTACAGAGCTCCTTGTGAAGGATGCTCCTTTTCTGTTTTCTGACGCTTGCTAGCTAGCTTTTAACAGGTTGAAAGAAGCTCTCATTTCTGTGCCTATCATACAACCGCCAGACTGGAACCTACCTTTTGAGTTGATGTGTGATGCTAGTGATCAAGTGGCGGGAGTTGTTCTTGGACAAAGGATAGAAGGAAAACTTCACGTAATATACTATGCTAGTAAGACCTTGGATGATGCTCAGAAGAACTACACCACCATAGAGAAGGAATTACTAGCCATGGTGTACGCCATTGAAAGTTCAGATCTTACCTTCTGGGATCTAAGGTAATAATCCATACGGATCATGCAGCACTTAAATACTTGTTAAGAAAGAAGGATGCAAAGTCGTGCTTAATACGATGGATTCTTCTCCTCCAAGAGTTTGACATAGAGATCAAGGACAAGAAAGGGCTGAAAATGTAGTGGCAGACCATCTATCACGGCTAATTCATAGGCATGGAGACGACAACATGCCGATTGATGACTCTTTCACCGACAAACTATTACTCGCGGCATCCTTATCTGAAGTACCTTGGTACGCCGTTATAGTCAACTATTTGGTGAGTGGCATAATCCCTCATGGATGACAACCCATCAGAGGAGTAAGTTCTTACATGATGCCAAAAACTACTTTTGGGATGATATGTACTTATTCAAAACATGCTCCAATGGTATCATTAGACGATGCATTCCAAAAGAGGAGGCCACTTCCATTATGTCGCATTGCCACGACCAACCTTGCGGGGGACATGCAGTAGTCACTAAAACCACGACAAAAATTCTCCAAAGTGATTTCTGTTGGTCCACCATATTCGGAGATGCAAACGAATACATCAGAGCACGCGACAAGTGCCAAAGAACGCGAAACATCACGAAGAAAAATGAAATGCATCTACATGGAATTTTGGAGATAGAATTGTTCGACTGTTGGGGTGTCGATTTCATGGGACCCTTTCCAACAAGTAACGGCAACAAGTACATCCTAGGCGCAGTTGATTACGTCTCAAAGTGGGTGAAAGCCATAGCCACCCCAATGAATGACGCAAGGGTAGTGGCCAAGTTCTTCAAGCATATATTTTTTCACTGCTTTGGAGTCCCAAGAACGGTTATAAGTGATGGGAGGAGTCACTTGATCGAAAAGAAGTTTGAGACAATGCTTAAGAAATGCGGAGTGCACCACAAGGTCGGTCTTTCATATCATCCACAAATGAGTGGCCAAGTTAAAATTTCCAATAGAGAGATCAAGAACATCCTAGAGAAGACGGTAAGCACATCGAGGAAGGATTGGTCCCAGAAGTTGGATGCCGCTCTTTGGGCGTATCACACCGCTTTCAAGCCCCCCCTATCGAAACAACCCCTTACAAGTTAGTATACGGGAAAGCATGCCACCAACCGGTGGAATTTGAGTATAGAGCATATTGGGTGATAAAGAAGTTGAACTTTGATTACAAGAGCATCACAACGCAATGATTCTTGAGTGTGAACGAGCTTGACGAAATCCGGCGACATGCCTATGAGAATGCAAGGATGTACAAGGAAAAGACCAAGGCCTATCATGATAAGAATATCATGGTGAGGCACTATGAAGTAGGTGACCAAGTGCTTCTCTACAACTCGAGGCTACGACTCTTCCCCGGGAAGCTAAAATCAAGGTGGTCCGGCCCCTACAAGATAATAAGTATGTCATCGGGAGGTACCATAGAACCTGAGGAAAAGAACAACAAATTCAAGGTGAATGGCCAAAAAATAAAACCATACGTAGCAGGAGAACCGATTGGACAAGAGGAAACATACTTCCTCGAGGAATGCACCACCATCGATTGAAAATCTTAAGGGAGTCAAGCTTACGACTTAAAACAAGCGCTTATCGGGAGGCAACCCGATTCTCTTTCCTTTAGTTTTTTTTTTCTTTTTGTTTTTATTTTCTCATTCAAAAACAAAATAAACACGTTTTTAATTCCAAGAAAATAAGAAAACAACAAAATTTGATGAGCCCCTCTTCTACAGGTTGAACCATGAGGAGAGCGCGACAAACGATGATGTAACGACTGGTTTTCATGTATCTGGATTTATTATATTATAATATATGTTTTGGTGGATTTTCTCCTCATGTGTGGTTTTCGTCTCCATAACTTTCGTTTTCGATCGTTTCGTCGTGTTTTCTCGCTTCTTCCTTAGGATCGTCGATTTCGGAGTATGTCATTCGTGACGGGCTTCATAACAGTCGTATCTTACTATTAGATCAAGCCTAGGAGTCTTAGGAATCGATCCCAGAGCTCCGCGCTCCGTATCGGAACTTTTGGTGCTTATTAGCCGGTGTAAGAAGGGGCACCGACCGACTAGATGACGATCCAGTCGGTCGGCAATCCTTCTTGAACCGACTAGTTGGCTTTCTAAATTTCTCAGGAGTTACTGTTTATCGTTAGTCGGTCTAAGAACGTTGGTTGACCGACTAGGTTGCAAACTAGTCGGTCGGCAATGCTTCTTTAACCGACTAACTCATCATCTAAATTTTTGGTATCAATACTGTTCATTCTTAGTCGGTCTAAGTACGTTTACCGACCGACTAGATGCCAAACTAGTCGGTCAGTAGTTGTTCATCGACCGACTAAATCTAAATCCTATTTTTGTTCAGAAGTTACTGTTTACACTTAGTCGGTCTGCGTTGGTCGACCGACCGACTAGTTGCCAAACTAGTCGGTCAGTGGTTGCTCTTTGACCGACTAATCTGTGTTAAAACCCTAATTTCTGGGCAGCCGCCAGCCCATCCTATTTAAACCCCTCCCAAACGTTTTCTTCTTCCTCCACTCGACCCAAAACCCTAGTTTCTCCCCCATTGAGCCCCCTTCTCCCCAAACCCTTATTCCTTCATTCCAAGCCCAATATCCATCATCTAAACCCTCCATCAACACATTCTACCCCTCATCTTCCCCAAAATCTCATCAAATCCCCAAAATCCCCCAAAAACCCTAGTTCTCCAAACTTCTCCATTCGTTTCCAGATCTGGTCCCTAGGTTCTCCGGAGTGTTTCTTCCGCCTCCTCTCGGTAAGAAATCGATCTCTTGATGTTTTCATAACCTATTTGTATTTTTATGAAACCCTAATGAATGAATGTTGTTTTGATGATTGTTTCCCCATAACAGCGACTTCCCCGTAGATTAGCATCCGCGAGACGAACCTTCGTGATCGTCATCCCCAGTGCTAGGCAAGTGAAACTTGCCACTTAGGGTTTAGGCCATGTTTAGGCCATTTTGCTTGTTGTAGGCGTAAAAGAGGCTAGGCGACGAAATGATACTCGCCTAGGCGCAAATTGGGGAACTAGCTTGACAACGAAGCTAGTTCCGACCTTTAGCATGTTGCACAATTACCATGTCATGTTTACTTTCCATTAATGGTACGCAAATTAATTGTCATGTCATTGCACCCTTTAAGTATTTCCGTGATTGCGTAGCTTTGCTACAATGCTTGTGTTCCTGGCTCGTGTTCCAGAAGCGGGCCATGTGTTGGTTGATAGCCAATGCCCGAATTGCTTGTTTCCGGCTAGGTGCACCCCTACGCCAATTGTTTATGAATCGTGAACTAGAATGCGAGCTCCTGTGCGGGGCAACCCCGGCTCATTTACTGAGCTCGTGTGCGGGGACCCTGGCTCGATTACTTGTGGGTATTGGGGGTAAGAGTTAAGCGGCCAATCAACTGGGAGTCTGCCCGATCAGCAACTGCAGTGGTAAGGCGTAAACTCTGTGTTTTGGGGTAGTTGTTAAGCGGCCAATCAGCGTGAATGTGATACCATTCAGCTGTAAGGCGTAAACATCTACAAACAACAGTGAAACGTGAATAGTGAATTGATTGAGATTGTTAGTAGCTTGGCTACTCTTGTCTTGTCCCGTTAATTGTTCTCTTGTACTTATTGTCTCGCCATGCCTTGCTCGTGCACTCATGTTATAACTGCCATGTCATGCATACTAAACTGCTAGGTTGCTAGTTGCCTTACTTTTAGTTTCCTTGCCCAAGTCTTTTAGACTTGCTGACATGTGCCCCTTTACTCTTTTGGGTGACACATGTTAGATCCCGAGCCTGAGTACCTTGTTGAGGACGAGGTGTTTGCTGACGCTGAGCCCGAGCTTGTGCTAGACGGGGAGTACGTGGACACTGGGGACCAGTCCTAGTGTTTTCGTTGTGTTCCCTTTTGTTTTAGACTGTTGTTTTGTTGTCGGTGCGTAGCACCTATACTTTGTTATGTTGTTGGTTTTGTTGGCCTTGTTCTGGGCCTTTAGACTCTTTCTTTTAGCCTGGTGGCTTTTCTGGACGTTGGACTTATCTTTCATGTTGGACAGTTTATGAGATATGAGAATTTTATTTCTGTCTCTCCTTTTATTATTATTGTTGCTCCGTTCGTGGTTACAGGGACTTGCTTATGTTTTATTGACGCTTATCAGGTTTGGGGCTTCACAGCTCCACTCTCGTGCGGACCTTTTCACGTCTCGCCTCCATTTTAGGGAAGCAGGTCGTGACAGATGAAAAGAAGGAGAAGGAACCAAAGGAAGAGCACCTTAGAGAAATACAAGCTTAGGGGAAAAGTTACAGGCAACTCGACCGAGTAGCTACCCTGCTCGGCCGAGCTATAGGAAATTGGAGAAAACAAGCAAAAACGTGCTCTGCAAGTTAATTGCGACTCGGTCGAGTAGCCCCCTACTCGGTCGAGCTACAGTAAGAGTTGCAAAAAGCTAGAGAAGAAGGCAAAAAGTGGCTCTGGAAATTAATTGCGACTCGACCGAGTATCCCAAGTAGCCCCCTACTCGGTTGAGCTACAGGCAGAGCCCAAAAAGGTCGAAAAAAGCACTCTGTTTCTAATTCGACTCAACCGAGTAGCTACCCTACTAGGTCGAGCTGCAGGGAGAGTCCCAAAAGTGCTAAAAGGGCACTCTAGAAAGCTTAATGGACTCGACCGAGTAGCTACCCTACTCGGCCAAGCTGCAGGGAGAGCAAAAAGAGCTGAAAACATTGCTCTATTTTAATTCAGTTCGACCGAGCTGGGCAAGCAGCTCGGTCGAGTACTATATTCTTATATTTTTAATTTTTTTTGCTCGATCGAGCAGCTACAGCTGCTTGGCCCAAGCATCGGCTTACTCAAGCTGCCCCCCCCACTTAACCGACTCGACTCGACCTATACCTATTCGACTTTGACTCGGCCTAAATCATACCCCTAATCGAAATTCAAACCCCTAATCTCCCCGAGCTCCCCCCCCTAAACCCTCGCCTAACCCTACTCGACCTTCCCTCTGTCGCCGTCGTCGCCCCTGCTCCGATCGAACGCCACCACCACCGCCGACACCAGTCCACCCCCCTCTGCCCTCTCTCTTATTTCTCTCCTTCTCTCTCTCTCTCTCTCTCTCTCTCTCCCTATCTCTCTACCTCTCTCTCTCTCTCTCTCTTGCTCCTTCCCCATTGCTCCGACGATCTGCTGGAGAAGCACCGCCGGCGCTGCCTAGCGCCGGCGACACCGCCCTCCACTTTCATCTCTCTCCCCCCCATTCACCCCATCCCCCCTCTCTCCCCCCACACCCCCGCCCCCGCCCCTTACTCTGGCACCTCGCTGGAGCAGCCTGTCGGTGCCACCCAACACCAGCAGTGCCTCCTAACAACTCACCCCCCGTCCCGCTCTCTCCCTCCCCCAAACGCCCCTGCCCCTTGCTTCAGCAACTCGTTGGAGCTGTGTGCCCAAATCAGTGGCCTGAGCAGCCCGCCCGAGTACACCCTGTGCTCGGGCCGAGCAGCACCCACCCCCCATTTCCATCTCTCTTCACCCCATATCTCCCCCATATCCGATCTATCCCCTACCCTAATTTTTCAAATTTTTGACCTTCAAACCGGATTATTTTTGCAATTGCCTAATCTTATTTCCATATCTTATTGTAGGTACGCTTGGAGCTTGGACGAGGATCCACAGAGCTTGGTTTGGATCTGCTTGGGGGATAGCAAGGCTTCGAGGCATCGCACGTGCACACCACACTTCCGCTTTCGTATCTACGCTCGGTTATAGGTATACTCCTTCCATTTTTATATATTTACCGTAGCTAGTTGTCTGCACCACTTGCATGATGCCTCCTCGCCTTAGGCCAAGGAAGCCTCAGCCGGCGAAGAGGAATGCCACCTCTGGCCCCTCATCTTCCCAGCCTGCACGACGCCCTCATCGTTCATCTTCACCCTCAATCGAGCCGTACTTGGACGATTCGTCGTCCCCGTCCGACTCGTCACGATCCACCACACCTGTGCCTCTAGCCATAGAGGCACCACACAGCACATACCATACCACTCATCTCATCCCCACCACCGCTCCCCCACCCCGTCCCGTCCCACCACAGGCCACCCTAAGGACGTACGACATCGTCTTTAGGGACGACGCTCACAGCAAGCATTTATTGGCCATGTCCCACCGCACCATCGTCCCCACTCGCTTCGCTCACATCCCCACCCTCCAGCACCTTGGACTCCTGCAGGGTGTCCATAGGCTTTACCAGGCATTGGTTTTGACCGCCTCATCGCCATCTACGCCTGCACCTACACATGCCTCACACTATAGGTGTTGAGCCCTATTATCGTCATCTCGATGGGTGATGGCATTAGCTTCAGGCTGCTTGACCACGACGTAGTGGTCACGTATGCCATGATCCGTGCCCACTTCCACTTTCCTGCCATCCCCGACTGCACACTCGCTTTCTCCCCAGACTTCGAACCAACCACGTTCGATGCCGAGCAGTTTTGGCATCGCATCACAGGTCTGCAAGGATATCTCTCTAGCAGGGTGAAATCCTCTTGTATCGTCCACCCCTATCTCCGCTACGCCTAGCGCCACCTTCCCACCTCTCTCTTTTCTAGGTCAGAGGTCAGGACACTCTCCCTTTCTGAGCTTTCTCATCTTATGGGGATGACTCGACTTCTGCGCTTCCACCCTGACGATACCCTTCGCCCCTTCCGACTCTCCGACGCAGCACACTGGTTGTGTCATCGCCTCCTTCAGACTGCCCACACTGCCACCGATATCTGTTGCGGAGGATTTTTCACCATTTTTGCCTAGATGCTCAGCCTCAACCTCCCTGCACATCTAGTGACTCCAACCGGGCCGACATGCCTGACGATGGATGTGCTCACTTGCATGTTCATCATTAGGCCGCACGGTGCATGTCACTGGATTTACCTTCTAGGCACCACCACGAGCAGTACATTTACTTGCCCCGCTCCGACCTCACCCATGTCGCCACAGTCACGCTTGACTGGCTTACTCCCAGTATTTTTCCTATCCCCAACGTCCTGGAGCCACTTGGAGCACCGGTCGACGATGACATCGACGTCTGGGTGCTCAGTTCTAATGATGACAAGCCTGATATTACTGCCCTCGTGTCAGCCCAGCCAGCCCACCCTGCACACCCACCCCCACCTAGGAGCACTTCTTTTCCTACTTCTGTCAGTGCTTCCACTACCCATCCACCACCCCTCCACCACCGTAGAGACCCCAGGGACTGTCCACACCTCTACCCCGGAGGTTGCTACCTCTGTCTCTGCCATGCCCGGACCTGAGGGCATGGTTGTTTCGGCTGCTCCCGATCTTCTTCTAACCTTTCGGAGCTAGCCAGTTCTTTTACTCCTGAGCCCACCAATTCACCTATTTTGGAGCACGTCTCTGCCAGCACTCTTTCCGCACCTGTGGACCTTCTCACTTTCCTTCCTATCACTCTTGGGTCTATAGTTTCTCTATCTGTCACTTCTTCTGCACCAACATCAGCTGTTTTCTCCGAGAGCGTCGTGGTGTCTGTCACCACTTTTGTTGCAACGACGTCTCCTCTATCTGATGATGATGCTGCATCTGTATCTGCACAGGATCTCGAATCCATTCCATGCACATCCTATTCCTCTGAGATCCCTCCTAGACCTCCCTCTACTGAATTTCAGTTTAGACCTCGGGTATCACCTGCCTGTGGCCACTCTACGAGGGTGGTCTCTAGCAGTTCACGCCCACCCCTTAGCTCTCGCACCACGGACACACGTCTTTCTGCGATGGAGACCGTGGTTTTCACCCTGAGGCATGCCTTTGATGCCCTCGCGACCTTGCTCTCCACTTTCCAGCAGTCAGTGGAGCAGGACCTCACAGCCATTCATGACATTCTTAGGTACCAGCGTGCACCCACCGTCATTCTTGCACCAGCCCCTCCTCCAAGGCCAGACCCTGCCCCTTTAACACCTCTTGCACCACTCACTGTATCTCACTCTTAGGCTTCTACAGGGCCTGACACTTCCTCCATTGAGTCGGTTGCACCTCAGTTGGAGACTTCTGTTGTCGACATACACGTTCTCACACCTGTCGACACTCCAACTATGTCGACAAAAGAAATCCCAGTCATACTATGGTCGTACAGAACGACCCACAAAATCTCGATAGGAGAAACACCCTTCATGATGGCCTACGGATGTGAAGTGGTTGTTCCAGTGGAAGGTAATGAAAGACCACTTTGCCTCCAATACTATGACGAAGAAAGAAACTCAACCTACAACTGGTGGGCGAGATCCACGAACAGGCTCTGGCGACCCTTATTGAACAAAAAGGACGCATGGCCTGCTACTTCAACTTAAGGATTCGAAGACGCAACTTCTGTGTAGATGACTTGGTGCTGTGTAAGGCTGCTTTCACTCTCGAGATTCTCAAGCAAGGGAAGCTCGCTGCAAAGTGGGAATGACCTTACACAATGATCGATGTACTCGGTCCTGCCACATACCGACTCGCTACATTGGACGATAGAGAACTTCCTCATCCTTGTAACGTTGAGCACTTACAGAAGTACTATCAATGATTATACCAGCAAGGGTAAATGATTGAAATCTATCTTTGTCTTTTATCTTATACCTGTTCATAATACATACAAAGTCAATCGTCCTTCAATATTTGTCCAACAATTTTCTAACCATAATCGTCCGCCGTAAGTCGAAGGGGCCTTACCCCTTGCCACTGAATGGCCCTTATTGTCAACCGTAAGTCGAAGGGATCTCCTCTCGCCACTGAATGACCCACGATGCTCGTCGACTGTAAGTCAAAGGGGCCTCATCTCTCGCCACCGAACGACCCCTGTCGTCAACCGTAAGACGAAGGGATCGCCCCTCGCCCCTGAAAGACCCATGATGCTCGTCAGTCGTAAGCCAAGGGATCACCCCCACCACTGAATAACCCATAATTCTTATCAGTCATAAGCCAAGGGATCGTCCCTTGCCACTGAACGACCCTAGTCGACAGCCGTAAGCCGATGGATTACCCCTCGCCATTGAACGACCTACGACGGTCGTCGGTCGTAAGTTGAAGGGGCATCACCCCTCGCCACTGAACGACCCCCCGACTTTCGTTGACTCTAAGGGGCATTGCCCCTTGCTACTAAATGAAGCGTGATTTATGGTTTAAAAGTTGTGTTCAATCTATTGAGTGCATCTAGCTTCCTAACGACCAAACTTATCATCAATGTCTAATCTGTCAAAAGTTGAGTCGTAGAGGGACCAAACGCACGTACATGTTCAGATAGTAGATAAGAGCGTAAAAGTCACAACAATTTTTATTCATTTTTAAAAGAAATAGTAGCGAAAACAGGAAAATTACAAAAAACCTAAACCAAGGCCTGCCAGCCTAAGAGGGAGGAGGAGCACACCCGGATGCAAAGACGATGGTGAAAGCTTCCATCACCTTTATAAGCATTACCGTGAGCTCCACCTTCTCCTCACAGCAGCCTCCTCGAGCTCGATGACTTTGGCCTGAGATTCAGTGGCCTCCACCTTGCAAGCCTCCGCCCACCTCTCGGAGTCGAAAGCTTTGGCTCGGAGCTCGATCACCTCCTTCTTAAAAGCGTCAAGCTCTGTCTCGAGCTGAGCCTTCTCTGTCCTCCATTGGAGCTCGGTGGACTTGCGAAGGACCGAAAGGGACGAGAGACTATTCTTAGCCTCCACAGCCAAACACTTAGCCGCTGCATTAGCCTTGAGGGCTTTCTTCATGCCCTCCTATGCTTCTTTCGTCCGAGCCTCAAGTCGAATGCCTTGCGCTCTGTGTCCGCCACCCGCCAACCTCCTTCGATCAAGTCAAGGGCTTGACGATGCAACATGGTACCGAGAACCAGGGGCGAAGCTACTAAGGGTCAGGGGGGGGGGGCAGCTGCCCCCCCTTAAATTTGAAAAATACTGTGTGCCCCCTCCCCTCAAGTGGGCTGCCCCCCCTCAAATTCGAAAAATTTACTGAGTGCCCCCTACCCCCAAGTGCAGCCTACCAAGACTAGGTCCAAGGCCCAGCCGACCAGCCCAAAAAATTTAATAAAATCGCAAAAAAAAACCCTATCAGGCTATCACGTTCACGCCGCGTCATCGACTCGCCGCCTTCATTTCTTCGCCCCTGCCTCCTCCTATTCTCTCTTTGCTTCCGCCGGATCACAAAACAATTAGGTCTATCACAAGTCATGCTTCCGTTGTCATCACTGCAAGGGTACCCTCAAGGTATACGTTTATTCATAAATTTGATGTGGCGTTTTTGTTCTTTTTTGCGTTATTGTTGGAAATCTTGATGGTCTTATTGATGTTGTGTGATTTTGTACCCACCTGAGAATTTTGTGTGGTTTATGTAGTTGAAATCATACTATCATCGCCCTAATTGTTTTGTGATTCAAAGATGGATTTATTTGTTTTTGATGCCACTGAACCCAAATTTATTAATATTTTTCTATTACATTGGTTGTGTGTTTATGTCCATTTCATATTGATGAACTAGAAATCCCCCGTGCCCAAAGGGCACTGCGCTTTGAGAGGGAGGCCCACACCTAACCAGCGCACCGCGAAGCGTGAGGAGGGCCTGCGTCTATACATAGCCCTCCAAAATTTAAAATTTTAAGTTTACAAATCAAATTTTAATTTTTAAATCTTCCCCACAAAATTCCCCCCAAAACTTATCCCAGTCCTAGTCATCAAGCCCTTATCCAAGTCATAAGCTCATTTGTCCTAGTCACTTGTCCTACATGGACAAAATTCAAAATCTTAATCAAATATAGAATAGATAATTCTTCACAGCTTATTTGATTCATTAATTTTTCTTCACATCTAGTTTGATTCAATGAAATTTCTGTCCTTTTTAAATTATTTATTTTATTATTTAATTTATGTGAGGGTAAATACTTTGCCACCCCTTCACTGAATTCCTGGCTCCGCCACTGCCGAGAATAGACATCAACAGAGAAGACTAGTAAGTGACGACGAACTCGGGTGTCAATGTACAGAAGGCAGATGACGTACCTGGTATCTGCTCCCCACAAAAAAGTTGGCCACCATTTCTAGGTCCAACATCTGAAGAAGCTCCAGGTCCATAGGGAGAATCGAGTTCTCCTCCAACCGAGCAGTCATCCCAAAGTCTAGCAAGGCTGACTCCTCCCTGTAGGGGTTTTGGCAGACCCTCGGAGCTCGGATCTGTGTCAGTCCTAAGTCGGACGGACCACAGGGGCATAAAAGCGCAACGAAAAAACAAATACAAAAACTAAGGCTAGCTAAACAATTTAGCTAGGCTCTGAGGGAGCCAGAACCTAGCCCGATCTATGCCAACTTGAAGTGGATCTGACCACCCCAAGAGGGATCTATTCTACGGCGACAAAATTAAATCTACGCTAAAATTGCTTAACCACATACCCGGAATCTCGACCCTGGGGCGAGCAAGATGTACCGCACCGTCTTCTGATGCTCCTCGTAGCTGAACCTCCTTGACTCGATCCACCCAAGCCGCCTCGCACCCTCGAACCGATCTGCCCAAGCCGACGCCCGCCTCCGAGCCGATCACATGAGGTAGAAAGTTTCACTTGAATATACCCGCGTCTTAGACGTCTGGATCCAAATCCAAACCCCCTTCTTAGTCTTGCTAGGACTAGTCCGAAGAATAGGAGGAAGAGAGAGAGAGAGAGAGAGAGAGAGAGAGAGAGAGAGAGAGAGAGAGAGAGAGAGAGATAGTTTAGTCATAGAACGAGCTAGCTCAAATATCCGGAGCTACTCGATCGAGAACTTGGTGCATTTTTCAACGAAGAGAGTGCACCCCTATTTATATAGGGAGTCGACACTTCTCCTTTCGTTGTGAGCAATGTGGGACAATTGTTAATTTGAAGATAATTTAATTAAGCTAATTTAGCTTAATTTAAGCTTAGTAAGCTTTTCATAAAAGCAAACTTCAACGAATTAATTCTCTTCATCATTAAACTTTAGACACCAAACAAGCTATCAATTTGAAGGGCATCGAATGGTGAACGCGTAGGAACCAACGACGCCGAATTTCGACTTCGTTTGGACCCTCAAACAATTGCCCAAAGATGGGCAAAAAATCAATTTTCGTAGCCGTCCTTTTGGGTTTCAAAAAACCCTAAAATCACTTAAGTTGCGGGCGCGCCCGTCCAAGGCAAGGGGGCATGCCGCCCGCCCGCTGGGCAACGGGCGTGCGCCCGCTGCAAGCAGCGGGCCGCGCCCGCTGCAACCACGCTGCTACACCGGGCCGCACCCACTGTGCAGCAGCCGTTCACCTGCTGCAGCCAGCAGGCCATGCCTGTTTGCCCTTGCGGATGGGCTTGTTAGCCCAGTGGGTCTAACCCACTTTGCCTTGGACTGTTATCGCGTTTCTGGGCTCGTTTGAGCTCCGATTTGGACGCGGTTTGAAACTGTGTTTAGACCGAGACGATCCCGTCATCCAGGTAACCCTTTCCAATGTATTTGTTCCTACAAATATTGTCGTAACCAATTTACGAAACGTTTAATCCTTGTTTGCATCAAATGCAACATTGTCCCTATTCCATTTACGACTTAAGTTCACAACTAGCTTTGTGAACATAAACTATTCAATTTCATTAACTGAATCTCTCTGAATTAATCTTCCTATTACTAAGACACGGACGCTACTCGGCGTGAGACCCTACAGCCTGACCTTACTACAGGTTGGGGCTCGAAACCCCTAGACGACGGTCACCACGAGCAGTAGTTGTCGCCCCTGTTTCAGAATCATCATAATATGGTCGACCCATTGACAAAAGCATCGTTAGGTTTACTTTGGCCGTGTCAGTAATGAATACCGTTAGCTATAGTCCCTTCGTGAAGACTGTGTCCCTGTTGGCCTAGGGTATGGTTTACTGTCAACCCTATTAGACAACATTGGTCAGTATACGGCAGTCTCAGTTGTATTTACGTTGTATTTGTTACGACGTACCCCGGCCGAGGATTAACACAAAGACCGTACTGATCCTGTGACACTAACTCCCCTTTAACAGAAGTGACGAATCCCATCTTAGTTATCTACTTGCCTCGAGAGCTTCAGGTGCAACCCAACCTAAGATCTCTCAGCAGGCCTAGCCTCGAAGCTAGATCATAGGTCTAAGCTACACTGTTCACTCACAGGTTCGTACAGATGACTTCAGGTCTTAAGGACCAGCTTACCTATCATCACCCTAGAGTTATTATAGACAGTTTAGTTAAAGTTAACCATTTAATAACTCTAAGTTGGTCGTTCAGTGAACTCATTCTCCAATGAGCACCTGTGTCTCATCTCCGACTTCACCAAGTCGAATGACTATGAGATCATCATTACCCTACGGTAAGACTAAGACACAATAGTCTATCCAAGGTGTTGATATCCAGTTCTCAACACATCTATGACCACGTACCGTTTAAGACTTACGTTTCTATTCGGTCGCTTACTACTCATAATCGAGATCTTATCTGGATACGTAAGGACCTAACTATAAGTCTATGGACTTTATCTAAGTATATATAATATAATCGATTTCATACTTAGAATAATGGATACCATATGTTATATGAACAAGACGTACACTTAGGATAAATCGCCTTATGGGCATATATCCTCCTACATCTCCCACTTGCACTTTGGCTATTTATCTCGGTATCTCATACCGTTATAGTATATCAGTCACTTTGACATTTATATGAAAAACCTAAGAGTGGATTTACTAACGAGTATCTATAATGCATTTTAATGGATTATTTAATTAATACATCTCTTGATCACACGGGGTTGATCCTTTGAAAAATGATTTGGATCAATTTTTCCTTTCTTTGTATAGCTAACAATTAGCTTATACAATCTAGATGTAGGGTCTAACATTTCTATAAGTCAGTCTCAGCTCATTCCAATTTTCTTGTGTTAACATGTCAAGTACATGCTGACAGCCTAAGTCTCTATATATTCGATTAAATCAAAACGATTTTGATTCAATGTTATATATAGATGATTCAAATAAGTTGGAAATCCTTTTTACTTAGTCCGAGAAACCGGAACTAAGTATACGAGCTAGCTCCCATTGACTTTAAGAATTACCTGGTTAAGTACGTCAATGTTATATCTAAATCATATTTCGATTATATATATATGAAGACATAACCATTTGATTGTGATTTAGTTGGAATGTACTAGCATCAGGTGGGTTTGACGAATGAGTCAAATCAAGATCGGTTTAAGGAATCTTGACATTGACTCACTCAATCAAACGTCCTACACTGTACTTTTCCCTTAACTACATTTAATATTAACTCTTTAATAACCAAATGTAGTTTATTAACAATTAATCTTAATATGCGTATAATTGTGATCACACACGATTTATACGCTCTTGGAACTTATACTTAACTACCGATTGACTACAACATTAAGTCAGCTCCAAAACAAAATTTTCTGAAGCTTCGCATCATAGTTCAAGAATTTTCGCAACCAACTCAGAAAGCCACAATCACAGAAATTTAAGCCAATCTCAATCAAATCTCAATTTCAACAGAAAGCACATTTCCGAGACATTCATTCAAACAACGGAATCATAAAAGATGAACCATAATATGTTTATGAAATAAACTTTGAGTGTTGGACACTCAATCATTGTTTTATCTTTAAGGAATGATAAATTTTATTCAACTAAAATTGAGTATCAACTCCTTCTTCATGTCTCTCAAAGTATTCGCACGGTCCTAGCAGCAATGATTGCTCAGATGCCGACCGTCCTCCGAACTTCTTCCAATCTTCGCTTCATATCAGCCACCTGTATACATTACACAGATGTCTCAGTATCTCATACTATGTGATTGGAAATAATTATGCTTTATTGAATTTAATTTGTTGTACCTGTGGTAGAGGCATCAGTGTGCCCCTTCTTCTTCTCTGCAAGATAAATCTTGCAGTTCCTCTTCCAATGGCCAATCTTATGGCAATGGAAGCACTCAGATTTTGACGGGGCCCTTTTAGTCTTTTCTTCCCTTTCTTTGCCTTGGCAGGTTGCGGGACCTGCCTCTTCTTACCCTTGCCTTTCGGCTGGTCTGAAGAAGCAGAGCCAACAACCAATGCAGTCGGTTTCTTCTCAATCTCCTCAAACTACCTAAGCATATTGAGGAGACCATGAAGATCCATTTCAAGACTGTTCATTATGAAACCAGTAATAAAAGGCTTGAAGGCCGGTGTTAAATACTTAAGGATAATGTTCACGAACATCTCATTGTCCATGACAAAACCCAACTGGGCGGCATCCTCTACGTTCCTGATCATCTTGATGACATGATCTTGTATGGGCCCTGCCTCCATCTTTGTGCCCCAGAGGTTGCTTGTGGCTTCAAACTTGGCAGCTTGAGACCGCTTGCCGTATAACTCTTGTGCATTCAGAAGCATACTTTGAACATCCAAATGTTCATGCTTCCTCTGCAGTTCGTTATTCATCGAAGCCAGAGTAAGGCACCTGGCCTTCTCTGCATCCCTCTGGTATAGCTTATAGGCTTCTTTTTCCTCGAAGGTCGAATCATCATCGGGCTTCTCCGAAGCGTCCTCGAACAGCATGTATCCAATCCTAGCTAGAGAAAGGACTAACTTAATGTTTCTAAGCCAGTCTTTATAGTTTGTTCCATCGAGCATGTTCTTCTCTACCATATATCTAAGACCCGAATCCATTCTGCAATTTTGTAAATACTTTAATCAGTATATGTTCGTTGTATAGTTTCAATGGTTTTTAATAAAACTATATTCTCCCACTAAATTTATTAAAGCCATAATAATAAACAATTTATTATAAAATAACATTTGTGAAAGAGGGATCCGACTACCCTGAGTCTGACAACCTTGATTGTGTCTCAACAAGTTGTCCGACTCTACATTCGATAGACGAACTCGTCGTCAATCATATGAAATATGATTCCATATCGTTATTACCCCGAGTCATTTGTGATCATGAGTGTGCTCATCCGGATCACAATGGCTAGCCTAGTCGGACCATTGTTTTTGTGTCTAGCCTGACTTGTCCTGCTGCTCGGTGTATGCATGACATATCGGTTTGGGTCAGGACTTAGACTACATCTTTGGTTAGACTTACGCCGGTGCTCGGTATAGGGACGAGACGACGGTTTGGGTCAAGTCAAGATGTTAATCAAGAAATCGGTTTCTATAAGATTGTCATGTCACGGTTAGAGTGTAGCTTAACAACCGTAACACGGGTCTTACAGTTGCCAACTCCTAAAACAAGGAGGGCTACGATTTATCTTGAATAAGATTTTTTTCGTATTTGACTTAGGTATAGTCGATGGACTTACACAGTCATGATTCGACTCCTTGCGGTCCAGCGGACGCGGCCAAGGAATTGACTAAGCTAGTACCACTCGGCCCCTCGACTAGCTAGGGTGGTCCAGCAAACTTAGCGAAGCACATTGACCGTCATCATGATCCATTGAAGGAGTTTCATCAATTCTATGTTCGTCCAACAACTAAATGGCTTTTAATTAAAACTAGTTAATCCTTATCTACTAGTGGATCTTAAAATTCAAAATTTTATGGATTGGTTGAACAATTTTTATTGAGTCCTTATCGACTATAAGGTTCATACGTTCAACTATGCTACCCCAATCTAATTAGGATTTTAATAAAATAATTACAACATATTTCAAAAATAGTCTTTTTATGATAATCATCATTTAAAATGATTTATTGCAATGATTGACAATCAAAAGGGACAACCCTAATCTGGTATTAGGTTTTGATGTTGTCTTGTTTACAAAAAAATGTAACATGTCACTTGTCAGTAAAATTTCATCTTATAAAATTTTAATCCGTTAATGGCTAACCTAAAGAGTTCATGAATATATTATTCAACATGTCCAGTAATAACATAAACCAACTAATTTAACCGCATAAATTAAAGGTTCATTTAGTGACATATAATGAAAGTTTGCAAGTTAAAAATTATCTATAACATAATCGAACAACTTGCAACACTAAAATTTAACATTTAAATATAAAGATTTAAAATTTAAAGCTTAAAGTATTTTTATCACATAAAACTAGGTTTCATAAAATTATCAAATAAATTTAAAACCTAGGCTTTAAAATTTTAACGATACACTTTTAAGATTAAAATATCGCATAGAGTAATCTTAAATCCAATATGTAATTTAAAAGAAACAAATTTATTATTTCATCTTATGAAAATAAAATTTTCTTTATATCACATATTCTTTAAAACAATTCTAAAACCCTTTAAAAATCATTTGAAATTAATTTAATAAACTTTCGGATAAAGCATTTAAAAAATTTCAATCTTTATGCAACCAAAATATGAATTTTTATTATCATCGCATGAAATAAAATATTCCTTTTGTGTTACATAAACTTAAAAAAATTTGAAATACATGCTAAAATTATTTTATCTTATAAATTAAAATTTTAAAACATTTAAACATGAGAGACTTATTTAAATTTAGCGCATAAAATTTAAATCGGAACATAAAAAAAATTTCATGTTGTAAAACAATTTTAAAACATAAACATTATTTTAACATAAAGTTAAAATTGTCTGTATGTTTAAAACAAGCAATTAAAAGATTTAAAAACGTCGCAAAAATAGATCTACAAGCATAACCGTGGCTCTGATACCACTGTAGGGGTTTTAGCGGACCCTCAGAGCTGGGACCTGTGTCCGTCCTAAGTCAGACGGACCACAGGGGCATAAAAGCACAGCGGAAAAACAAATACAAAAACTAAGGCTATCTAAACAATTTAGCTAGGCTCTGAGGGAGCCAGAACCTAGCTCGATCTATGCCAACTTGGGGTGGATCTGACCACCCCAAGAAGGATCTATTCTACAGCGAAAAAATTAAATCTACACTAAAATTGCTTAATCACATACCCAGAATCTCGACCCTAGGGCAGGCAAGATGTACCGCACAGTCTTCTGATGCTCCTCATAGCCGAACCGCCTTGACTCGATTCACCCGAGCCGCCTCGTACGCCTGAACCGATCTGCCCGAGCCGACTCCCGCCTCCGAGCCGATCACACGCGGTAGAAAGTTTCACTTGAATAGACCCGCGTCTTAGACGTCAGGATCCGAATCCAAACCCCCTTCGTAGTCTTGCTAGGACTAGTCCGGAGAATAGGAGGAAGAGAGAGAGAGAGAGAGAGAGAGAGAGAGAGAGAGAGAGAGAGAGAGAGAGAGAGAGAGAGAGAGAGAGAGAGAGAATAGTTTAGTCGTAGATCGAGCTAGCTCAAATATCCGGAGCTACTCGATCGAGGACTTGGTGCATTTTTCAACGAAGAGAGTGCACCCCTATTTATATAGAGAGTCGGCACTTCTCCTTTCGTTGTGAGCAATGTGGGACAATTGTTAATTTGAAGAGAATTTAATTAAGCTAATTTAGCTTAATTTAAGTTTAGTAAGTTTTTCATTAAAGCAAACTTCAACGAATTAATTCTCTTCACTCATTAAACTTTAGGCACCAAACAAGCTATCAATTTGAAGGGCTTCGAATGGTGAATGCGTAGGAACCAACGACGATGAACTTTGACTTCGTTTGACTCTTCAAACAATTGCCCAAAGATGGGCAAAAAATCAATTTTCGTAGCCGTCTTTTGGGGTTTCAAAAAACCCTAAACACTTAAGATGTAGGCGTGCCCGCTAGGCTTAGCGGGTGCGCCCGCCCAAGGCAAGGGGCGGGCCGCCCGCCCGCTGGGCAGTGGGCGTGTGCCCGCTACTACAGTGGGCCGGGCTCGCTGCAAGCAGTGAGCGCTGGCCCGCTGTGCAGCGGGTCGCGCCTGCTGTAGCCAGCGGGCTGCGCCCGCTGTGCAGCGGGCGTTCACCCGTTGCAGCCAGCGGGCCGTGCCCGTTTGCCCTTGCGGATGGGCTTGTTAGCCCAGTGGGTCTAACCCACTTTGCCTTGAAATGTTATCGTGTTTCTGGGCTCGTTTGAGCTCCGATTTGGACGCGGTTTGAACCTGTGTTTAGACCAAGACGATCCTGTCATCCAGGTAACCCTTTCCAATGTATTTGTTCCTACAAATATTGTCGTAACCAATTTACGACACGTTTAATCCTTGTTTGCATCAAATGCAACATTGTCCCTATTGCATTCACGACTTAAGTTCACAACTAGCTTTGTGAACATAAAGTATTCAATTTCATCAAATGAATCTCTCTGAATTAATCTTCCTATTACTAAGACACGAACGCTACTCGGTGTGAGACCCAACAGCCTGACCTTACTGCAGGTTGGGGCTCGAAACCCCTAGACGACGGTCACCACGAGCAGTAGTTGTCGCCCCTGTTTCAGAATCATCATAACGTGACTGACCCATTGACAAAAGCATCGTTGGGTTTAGTTTAGATGTGTCAGTGATGAATATCGTTAGCTATAGTCCCTTCGTCAAGACTGTGTCCATGTTGGCCTCGGGTATGGTTTACTGTCAACCTTATTAGACAACATTAGTCAGTAAACGGCGGTCTCAGTTGTATTTACGTTGTACTTGTTACGACGTACCCCGGCCGAGGATTAACACAAAGACCGTACTGAGCCTGTGACACTAACTTCCCTTTAACGGAAGTGACGAATTCCATCATAGTCATCTACTCGCCTCGAGAGCTTTGGGTGCAACCCAACCTAAGATCTTTCAGCAGGCCTAGCCTCGAAGCTAGATCATAGGTCTAAGCTACACTGTTCACTCACTGGTTCGTATAGATGACTTCAGGTCTTAAGGACCAGCTTACCTATCATCACCCTAGAGATATTATAGACAGTTTAGTTAAAGTTAACCATTTAATAACTCTAAGTTGGTCGTTCAGTGAAGTTATTCTCCAATAAGCACCTGTGTCTCGTATCCGACTTCACCAAGTCGAATGACTATGAGATCAGCATTATCCTACGGTAAGAATAAGACACAGTGGTCTATCCGATGTGTTGATATACAGTTCTCAACACATCTATGACCACGAACCGTTTAAGACTTACGTTTCTATTCGGTCGCTTACTACTCATAATCGAGATCTTATCTGGATACGTAAGGCCTAACTATAAGTTTATGGATATTATCTAAGTATATATAATATAATCGATTTCATACTTAGAATAATGGACACCATATGTTATAAACAAGACGTACACTTAGGATAAATCAACTTATGAGCATATATCCTCCTACACTCCCTTATAAAGGCAAAGGGAGGTAGGTAAAAATCACCATGTACCGGCCCAGAGGAGCGGGACGAAAGCTAATTGAGTAATAACGCTCGTTCGAACTCCACAGGGATTGGGCCGACCAAAGAATGGGTGACACAATGCCACCTCAGGGCCACTGATCCAATAGGGGCATCTCGGGAGCCTGAGATGCCAAAGGAGTATCCATCACCCCCTGATGCTTAAGAGGGGCGACCTCCATACCCTTCTCCAAGGGCGAAAGGATATGATCTTCCTCCTCCACTCGTCTCCTCTTTCCTAACTCCTCCTCCCCATGGGAGGGCACCCTCTTCTGGCCTACAACTTCGGTCAGCTCAGCAACATCGGCAGCATCGACGTCGACTACCACCGGTGGCTCCGAAACCACAACGGAGGCCAGGGGCACATCAGACCGCACGGGGGCCTGGTCGAGGCCTCTCTTGAGGAGGCTCGAGAAGAAGGCCTCGAGGTCCGCTTAACCACACCCCCCTCGGAAGAAGAGCTTTGGTTGATTGGAAGGGGAGATCAAGAGCTCAACCCCTCAACACGAGTGCTTGACCTTTCAGTACGAACGCTCAACCTTTTCGACGCTCCTCTTTTTCTTTCACTGCTCCCTCCAGACTCGGTCCATTCCAGAATCACCACTCTGTCGGTTTCCGTTAGTCATATCTACAGACAACGGATATAATTACCGTGAGTGGCGAAGATAAAGATATAGAGTCAAAATACATTACCTGGGATCCACAAAAGGGTCTTCAACGTATGATCATCTAATAGATGCTGAGTCGACCTCTTTCGCCTCGGTCGACCTAGAAGAAGCTTCATCGCCTCAGCCTCCCCCGGCGACAACCTAGTTCGGACCTCATCTGATGATAACCGAGACTCTTCTGCAAGCTTAGGATTCTGTAACGACCCATCCTCGGGATACCCGATAAGTACGAATCCGTATCAGGTATTTCCGAAGAGGCGAGTGTTACGTAGAAAGAAAGAAAAGAAGAGAGTAGGAAGAATGCTACAGGTACTACGCACGTGCTGGGAAGTACAAGTAAAAATCTAACACAGATAAAAACACTGAGAAAATAACAAAAGTACAATATTTCATTTTATTGATACATTGATACATCTCATACATACACCAACATCTTCATTTTCACAACTCTAAGTACAAAGGTCCACCCGAAAAGAAACACCAAAAGTACAAGTCTCTCATCATACCCCTCACCACCCAATACTACAACTGATCACCAACTCCGAAGCTCCAGCCGCTATCTCCAACCTCCAACTCACATGACCTGAAAGTCAACGGGGACACGTCAATGCGTGACCCAGTAGAAACTCCTAACACTCTAGTAGGACCCAGTTTTAGCACTGGTCTATCTATCTAGGGAGGTTGGTCTAACAAGTAAGGTTCATGGTTCATAAAAGTAATCACATTCCAATATGCGAACCTAGTTATGAGAACTTGCAAAACATGCATATGAAATCATATTATGAAATACAGATATTGAAAGGAAGCATAAGAACATGTTACCATGGGACAACAGCATTAAAGTAAACAAAAATAAGGAGACATGAGATAACAACATTTATAAATTAAATACAATTACTATAAGTTGTTGATTCACATATTTGGAACCCGTGTAAACCGTAGGGCGCTAAGGAGGTGGACTTCACCTAGGGTGTGTGAAAAAGTGGTACCCCAACCAGCAACACGAGCACCAGAGGGGCCTCTCGCAACTCCGTACCCGAACGGGGCAGGGTACGGGAGCGAGACTCATCTCGATTTTTCTGTCGGATAAATGGAGAAAACCATCATTTACCGTCATGGAACGACACGAGCACACCAGCGGCCTCTCTAGCCCTCTCCAACTCC
The DNA here is from genome assembly GCA_030789695.1 of Scilla litardierei. Lineage (NCBI taxonomy): Eukaryota > Viridiplantae > Streptophyta > Magnoliopsida > Asparagales > Asparagaceae > Scilla > Scilla litardierei. The sequence goes on along the minus strand of CM061142.1, from coordinate 510,639,436 downwards.
CCTTCTGGGGGCAACACATCGGGCGAGAAATCATAATTCATACGTCCGCTCCTTAACTCCTAAAGTTTACCCATTTTCCCCAAACCCACATCTGGAGTCTCACCCATTTCAAGAATGGACCGAGCTCCCGATGTCAAACTCTTATCCGCACTCTCAATTTTTAAAGTATTTCGTCGTTTGTCAACAAATCATCTCGCGGTCTCGACTACCGCATTCATAGATTTCCTTTTCTTTCATATTCTCACCGATGTCGTGATTCAATAACGACCATCGTCTTCATCTTATTTCAACATCGCATAGTTCCATCAATTCCATTCACTTTCATAATGAAGTTACAACACTAATATGATACACTAAATAAGATGAAACTACAACACTAGCAAATGTCTCAAGTTGACATAATCAAAATAAAGCTACATGCTAGCATAATGGAAAGTAATGGCGTAATAACACAACCATGTATACTAGCTTGTTGCATGTTAGTAAATGACATAAAACGTCCTTTAAACACAACATAATATACTAGCTTTTATTTGGACCTAGCAAACATGTTAATATGCACTTTAATTTGAACACAATTTTATTTATTACAACAAATTGGAAAGCATGTGAACATAGCTACTAATCATCACATAAATCTTGACAAATAATAGCATGATAACTGAAATTGAACAAAAAATAAAAGAGTAATGCATGTTATGACAATAGTGTAAAATTTGAATCTGTCTAAACGGTTACAGCAGAAAGAACATCACCTTTATCCTATCTACAGTCAGAATTGGTCTCTGGTCCCTTCACGAAAGTTGTAGATATGTGTGTTTTTCTTTTACTGACAAATTTTCATAAACTCAGTTGCATATGTGATTTATGGTGGATTTTCTCCTAACAGGTATAATTTCAGCATTCTGAACCAGAAACTGAGTTCAGTTCGAGTCCATTTTGCTATAAGTTACATACAGTTATAAAATCTAAGAAAATTATGGTATGAAGATCTTGAAGTCAGCTTTCCAACGGCATCAAGATCATAATATTTTATAAAGTGTGCATGGAGTTCTACTCGTTTTACTGAAAGGTGTCAAAACTGTCTCAAAACAGACCGGTTTTAGAAACTGAATTTTTACTCTATTTTTCAGTTCGAATTTGCAGAACTTGTAAAAATGAAAGTTGTTAAGGACTTCAATATGTACAACATATTTTTTTCCCAGAATTTCTACGTAGCCAATTAAGTGCAGTAATCTACCACAGTATTAGCCAATTCTGTGTAAATTTCAGCATGAAGTTCAAAACTTAATTTCTACACAAAATCTAAAGAACTTGCTAATTAATTAAACCCTTAATTCTAAAAATAAACCCTACTAAGGTGATAAGAATTTCTACCTTGCAAGTCCTCCAAAAATTTTTCTTACCATTCTTAATCCTTGATGAATCTTGGGCTAATAGTCTCCTCCTCCAACTTTGACCTCCAAAAGATGGATTTTGAGATGATTTTTGAAGGAATTTGAAGCTATAATGGTAGGGAAAATTTTTGGGCTCTGTTGTAAACGTAGTGGTTATGGAGTCCATAGCCATGTATTTATAGTAGTAGGTTTACATAATGGGTGGATACCCACTAACGGGTAGGCCCACCAAAAGCCCGTTTATAACACTTCCCCTTATCCATCCATTGTTGTAAGCCGTGATGAACGCTATATCGGGACGCGTGCAGTTTGCCAGGTATAGGAGTTCTCCAATTGCACTTAAGTAGGGTACTTCAGGACCCAGTGTTTCCTCCCCCTCTTCCAGCGGTCGGAAGGGGTCTGTGTCAACATCCAATGATCTAACGACCATTGGTGTGCTAAGCAGATGACATTTGGCCATAAGGAAGTTTTTAGCACGGGGGGGGGGGGGGGGGTGCCCGCTGTCGCGGGCAGCGGGGGTGCCCCACCGCTTGCAATGGCGGGGTCACCCGCCGCTGATGGCGGCGGGGCGAACCCACCGCAGCTGGCGGCGGGGGGCTCCCGCCGCTGCAGGCAGGAGGGGTTGCCGCAAGCCGCAAAGGGGCGGCGGCGGCGGCGGCGGCACTGGTTTGGGGGGGTTCACACTCCGGCGAATAGATCCCCTCGGGTTTAATGATTTTTGGGGATAAAAATCCAATTTTTAGTAGAAAAATCATTTTTTAATCTCCAAAAAGTCGTTTTTATTGAAAAAGACATATTTTTATCAATAAAAACGATGAAAACTTCATTAAACAATTGATCCAAGAGATTGGATATAAACATATGTGTACATTAAATTTAAGATCTAGGGGAGATAGTTACCTCTAGATCCTACCCGTCGGATCTAGCGACATTCGGTGAAGGAAGCCCGTTCGCGTCGCGTCTGTCCGTCGGCAGAAGTTCGGCTCAGCCTTGAGCGTGCTGATAACGTGTTGTAAATGTAGTGGCTATGGAGTCCATAGCCCTGTATTTATAGTAGTAGGGTTACATAATGGGTGGATACCCACTAACGGGTAGGCCCACCAAAAGCCCGTTTATAACAGGCTCTTATTAGTTGAAGGGGAGTATTCTGGGATGAAGTTTTTGGTGGAGGAATGAAGAAACAAGGGAGAAAAGAGGGCAGGAATTTTTGGGCTGGTTTGAGGGAGCAAGGGAGTGAATGAGAGAGAGTGAAATTTTCTTGTTTTTGTGTTTTTCTTGACTAAATTTTTGTACCCCTAAATTCCTCTCCACCCTTCATCAAGTCAAGATGAGTGCCCCACCCTTCATCAAGTCAAGATGAGTGCCATGTGTTTTCTCTTTAATTCTTAGGATGACACCTTACTTAGTGAGTTGTCATGGTTACAAAATTTTAGATTTTGTATTTTATGAAAATTAAGAATACATAATGAAATACCTTAAACATCTTAAATACAAGTATTCATCCAAATACTCCTATTACTAAATTCAAATGATGAGTTTAAAATCTTTTAAAATTAATTCCTGCACCAAATAATTAAAAGAAAAATACAAGCATACTCCCAAAAATTATACGTACGTATTTACGCCAAAATACGTATAAATACGCGTACATTAAAATCGAGGTCATTACATTCTACCCACCTTAAAAACATAGTCCGCCCTCGAACTTTCCATGCTAAAGGTCTGACTGGAGATTGAATAGTTTAAGGGTTTCCCTACCCAAGAAATACAAACAACGCTATATGAATATACAATATGCTCATGTATACATGCACTATACCGTAGATTATACACATATATATACACATTCTTATCCAAGAATATATGTATAAACACAGACAAATCATCACAACACATACATAGTACTATACATTTCACACCCATCCATGTACTCACAAATATATCTATATTTCATGAGAACACTCACATATATATACAGACTAATATGTACACACATACTAGTACACCTATAGACATGGACATATGTATCAATGTCGTACATAGCAATAAGTAGAAATATATAGATACACTCAAGGCATTAATATACACACCAATATTTATTCACTTATTATACCCACTATATATATACACTTACATATAGATACACACAAATACATGTCCAAAGACATATGCTATATTATGGATACATATACATATATCTAAATACATACACCTTCATATGTAATCATACACTCATTGTATTTATATATCTACATACATACATTTTCACATGATATTTAAACACACCCTACTCATAAGTCACAAATCTAGCATACTTACACATACACATACCTATGGGTATACCTAGATACATCAGAGTATAGTTCAAGTATACATCCATTTATAGACACACATATTACTATATACATCACATCCAATATGCATACAACCTTACTAACATACATATGCGAATAGGTATGTCCAAATATCGATACAATTATAGTCGGTAGTCATACACCTATACTTTACACACCGATATGATGCACTATATATATCCAGTGGGTAACCATACACAAACATATCACTTAAGCACGTAAGTATAAACACCTTCAACTATATAGACAATTATATATAATAGATCGCACTCAAGTATGCACACAGTACATATCACTATAGTAAATAGTCCTGACAGTATGTATGTATAGTATATCAACCTTCTAGTACAAACTCACTTTATATTTGCAAGTATACATTCATATGTATTCATATCCAATATTCACTCACGTAAGTCTATATTTATCCACCTATACACGGTAAAAATATACTTACATACAAGCCGTCAGCGTAACATATATTCAATGCAGTATATATATACATACAATACTATGTATAAATAATAGTACAAGAATTATATCAATACAGTATATGTATCTATATACACACCGTTTAGTTGGTCAATATATTTCACACACTACTTATGATACACCTCCAATAGTAGCTATACTCATATATACATATCTCACTATATCAATTTATACAACCACATTTCTAGCATGCATACACATACACATAATCACATATAGTCTTATATAATAATACCAACACACACAGATATTCATATAATGATATATCCATCCAACACCATTGTAAGCGTATCCGTGTACAATCAAACAGGCAACCATATCCATCTTTCGTATATGTATCAAACACTCAACTCTAGTACACCTAGGGCATGCCCACTCATACTTGAGTGGAACACAAAGATCTACACATGGATTTACACGATCAGCATGTACATATACACCGCACATTACAAATACATACGGTATACCATATCTATACATCATTTAGAGCTCAATCAACTATATAGGTTCATAATACACACTTCTTATAGGTTACCATATGTTAATATGTATATGCATGCACCTCTATACTCAGACATACAATCATGTATGTCTCCTAGTACACATCCAACATTCGTAGATGTATCATTGCACAAGATCTACCATATCAACATCAATACACATAGATAATCATACAAAATTATATTCATCTATATACAGGCGTAAGTGTACCAGTTTACAGCCATACATGTATCATATACTCAGCATACATATCAACTCATAACACTAATACTCTTAAGACATATCCATTCATACTTGGGTGGAACTCAAGGATCCACGCATGCATTTGCACACTCTACATGTGCATACATCACATACAGTAGTATATGGTCACTGCACAGTATGTCTATATAATGATATAGATATCCATACACACGAATAAGCATAAAGCTTATAACCATACATATAACTTTATACATATCACGTGTATAACTAAGTCTGCGTATACACCACAATATATAACCACAATATACTCATATACCAAGAGTATGCCAACTCATATATGAGTGGTACACATGGATCCTTGGATCCACACACATATGCTATATATATCACACAATATATATACATACTTACTCCTTACATCTCAATCAATACAATCACTCTATTGCACCTATATCTGATAATGCAACCACATATTAACACATATACTTATAATATCACATACCAACATATAGTCACACAAGTAGCTAAGGTAGAGTATATACATATGTAGGTAGCTACAAATACACACATAAGTATGGCACAAAGATACATTCGACAACGAACATACAATACTTGTATATCCATTCAGTCACATAACCACATATACATATAATTATTCTATATATACATTCATACACTCTTATGCATCCAAATGTACTTCCACCCAGACGTACAAGTAACATCCATATAACAACACATTAATCATGAATTTTATTTATACACTAATATTTATACACACAAATATTTTATATATTTAAACATCCATTAGATATCCATATACAAATTATCTCCTTACATCCCTTAAATATATAATTCAGTATCTATACCTATAACTACACATAAAATCATATAGTCATCCACATACACTAAATGTAGGTAAAACATATATTAGCACATGTTTATATACGACACACAATACTTCATTACACAAATAGTATGCCTTACACTTAGATTTACACATCCTATATTATTTACTCCTCAATTCATATAAACATCATTTCCATACATACACCTCATAGTTCGTCTATATACGGACGCTTACAATATGGCTTATAAGGATACACACAAATAGTCATACGAGTATCTTTAATGTAGAGTATGTCGATGTATAGTTATAGATGTATGCCTATGGGAATACATGCCAATATACCTATAATTCTTATATATCTATGCGAACACATAACCACCCACACATACTAATATATTCTATCTATGAACACATACCAATGTACTTTACTAGCTCTCTTACTAATGCTTCCATACTAGAGTTATACCTACTTTACCAATGAATACATTCTAACTACACTTGTAAATGCTGAGGTATAACCCAAAGGTGACAATCTGTCCACTTGGGACTAAGTCCATTTTTTGGCCTTCTAAAACTAGGGCTCTATACTACCGATGGTTCATGTAAGATTCTAAGGCCTCTACCCACCTTAAGATACGACTGCTCCTGTGGAGCATTACCCGTACTATCCTTACGAACGCTGCAGTGCGGAGACTTGCGTGGGCCACCACCTGTAACGACCCGTCCCCGGGATACCCGATAAGTACGAATCCGTATCAGGTATTCCCGAAGAGGCGAGTGTTACGTAGAAAGAAAGAAAAGAAGAGACTAGGAAGAATGCTGCAGGTACTACGCACGTGCTGGGAAGTACAAGTAAAACTCCAACACAGATAAAAACACTGAGAAAATAACAAAAGTACAATATTCCATTTTATTGATACATTGATACATCTCATATATACACCAACATCTTCATTTTCACAACTCTAAGTACAAAGGTCCACCCGAAAAGAAACACTAAAAGTACAAGTCTTTCATCATATCCCTCACCACCCAATACTACAACTGATCACCAACTCCGAAGTTCCAGTCGCTATCTCCAACCTCCAACTCACATGACCTGAAAGTCAACGGGGACATGTCAACGCGTGACCCAGTAGAAACTCCTAACACTCTAGTAGGACCCAGTTTTAGCACTAGTCTATCTATCTAGGGAGGGTGGTCTAACAAGTAAGGTTCATTGTGCATAAAAGTAATTACATTCCAACATGCGAACCTAGTTATGAGAACTTGCAAAACATGCATATGAAACCATATTATGAAATACAGATATTGAAAGGAAGCATAAGAACATGTTACCATGGGACAACAGTATTAAAGTAAACAAAAATAAGGAGACATGAGATCACAACATTTATAAATTAAATACAATTGATATGAGTTGTTGATTCACATATTTGGAACCTGTGTAAACCGTAGGATGCTAAGGAGGCGAACTTCACCTAGGGTGGGTGAAAAAGTGGTACCCCAATCAGCAACAAGAGCACCGGAGGGGGCCTCTCGCAAATCCGTACCCGAATGGGGCTAGGTACTGGAGCGAGACTCATCTCGGTTTTTCTGTCGGACAAACGGAGCAAACTATCATTTACCGTCATGGTGCGACACAAGCACACCAGCGGCCTCTCTAGCCCTCTCCAACTCCCCTTATGGGGCAACACATCGGGCGAGAAATCATAATTCATGCGTTTACTCCTTAACTCCTAAAGTTTACCCGTTTTCCCTAAACCCACATCTGGAGTCTCACCCATTTCAAGAATGAACCGAGCTCCCGATGTCAAACTCTTATCCTCACTCTCAATTTTTAAAGTATTTAGTTGTTTGTTAACAAATCATCTAGCGGTCTCGACTACCGCATTCATAGATTTCCGTTTCTTTCATATTCTCACCGATGTCGTGATTCAACAACGACCATTGTCTTCATCTTATTTCAACAGCGCATAATTACATCAATTCCATTCACTTTCTTAATGAAGTTACAACACTAATATGATACACTAAACAAGATGAAACCACAACACTAGCAAATGTCTCAAGTTGACATAATCAAAATAAAGCTACATGCTAGCATAATGGAAAGTAATGGCGTAATAACACAACCATGTATACTAGCTTGTTGCGTGTTAGTAAATGACATAAAACGTCCTTTAAACACAACATAATATACTAGCTTTTATTTGGACATAGCAAACATGTTAATATGCACTTTAATTTGAACACAATTTTATTTACTACAACAAATTGGAAAGCATGTGAATATAGCTACTAATCATCACATAAATCATGAAAAATAATAGCATGATAACTGAAATTGAACAAAACATAAAAGAGTAATGCATGGTATGACAATAGTGTAAAATTTAAATCTGTCTAAACGGTTACAGCAGAAAGAACATCACTTTTAGCATATCTACAGTCAGAATTGGTCTCTGGTCCCTTCAGAAAGTTGTATATATGGGTGTTTTCCTTTTACTGACCAATTGTCATAAACTCAGTTGACATATGTGATTTATGGTGGATTTTCTCCTAACAGTTATAATTTCAGCATTCTGAACCAGAAACTGAGTTCAGTTCGAGTCCATTTTGCTACAAGTTCCAGACAGAATTAAACTCTAAGAAAATTATGGCTTGAAGATCGTGAAGTCAGATTTCCAAAGGCATCAAGATCATAATATTTTATAAAGTGTGCATGGAGTTCTACTCGTTTTATTTAACGGTGTCAAAACCGTCTAAAAACAGACCAGTTTTAGAAACTAAATTTTGACTCTATTTTTCAGTTCGAATTTGCAGAACTTGTAAAAATGAAAGTTGTTAAGGACTTCAATATGTACAACATATTTTTTTTCCCAAAATTTCTACGTAGCCAATTAAGTGCAGTAATCTACCAAAGTATTAGCCAATTCTGTGTAAATTTCAGCATGAAGTTCAACACTTAATTTCTACACAAAATCTAAAGAACTTGCCAATTAATTAAACCCTTAGTTCTAAAACTAAACCATACTAAGGTGATAAGAATTTCTACCTTGCAAGTCCTCCAAAATTTTCTCTTGCCCTTCTTAATCCTTGATGAATCTTGGGCTCATAGTCTCCTTCTCCAACTTTGGCCTCCAAAAGATGGATTTTGAGATGATTTTTAAAGGAATTTGAAGCTATAATGGTGGGGAAAATTTTTGGGCTTTTATTAGTTGAAGGGGAGTATTTTGGGATGCAGTTTTTGGTGGAGGAATGAAGAAACAAGGGAAAAAAGAGGGGAGGAATTTTTGGGCTGGTTTGAGGGAGCGAGGGAGTGAATGAGAGAGAGTGAAATTTTCTTGTTTTTGTGTTTTTCTTGCCTAAATTTTTGTACCCCTAAATTCCTCTCCACCCTTCATCAAGTCAAGATGAGTGCCATGTGTTTTCTCTTTAATTCTTAAGATGACACCTCACTTAGTGAGTTGTCATGGTTACAAAATTTTAGATTTTGTATTTTATGAAAATTAAGAATACATAATGAAATACCTTATACATCTTAAATACAAGTATTCATCCAAATACTCCTATTACTAAATTCAAATGATGAGTTTAAAATCTTTTAAAATTAATTCCTACACCAAATAATTAAAAGAAAAATACAAGCATACTCCCAAAAATTATACGTACGTATTTACGCCAAAATACGTATAAATACACGTACATTAAAATCGGGGTCATTACAAATTCGGAGAACTCCAACTATTGAGCAACGGTCCCAGGTCGGAAAGGACAACAAACACAAAGGTTTCCTTCCACCTAGTCTCAAAAATCGAATGGTCGTATATAAGCCTCACTCCTGGGCAAGAAGCAATATGGTATCACACTTGGTGAGGGTCGGGTATTATCCGGAAGAAGTACCTGAATAGTCCAAGGGATGGTTGAGCCCCACAGAGATCGCAAAGCACGACGAAACCAACTAAGGGGGAAAAGCTTGGGGAGCGCAGAACCTCTATAATGAAGGGATGAATATGAAACCGGTGTCCTAGAAAAAAAGCTCTAAGATACACCCCAACCTCACTCGTCTGTGAAAAACACACTCTCTCATCCGAATTAGGCACTCTAACCCTAAAAGGATGACAAAAACAACCTCGCCAGACCTTAGTAGTCAGATCGAGGGAAAACCTAGGGGCCATCTCTAAGATGACTTCAGGAACCTTCAAGCTCCGATCCTTCCGACGAATGGGAAGGTCTGGTTCAATCCAAACTCATTTTTCCTTTCCAGGAACTTCCTTGAATTGAAAGGGCCGAAGACACGCCATGAGCTCCTCGTACGTCGGCTTCTTCATTATGACTGGGCGAACAGACCTGACGGATCTAAAGAGAGTCAAAGTTGGTCATGGGGAATACCTTAGGAAAAGCAAGCGATCTCCAGGAAGGCAACGCTGGAAGCAAGCTTTTGAAACAAGGAAGAAGGCAAAGCGGAAAGATCTCTTCTTCTTGCTCGCCTTTCTGTTTATACGAAGAGATTCAACCGACTGATGGTCGATGAATGACACATGTCCGAAGCCTGCCACAAGAAGCATGGAGATCAATTCAAAGATAAAAGGGTTTGGGCGACATAAATCAAATCAAATGTTTCGAAAACTATGCACATTTAAGGAGTTTACTCATCATTCGGTCTCAATTAGCGCAGTTCCTGAGGCACAAAGGATGGTGGCCATTGTTAGTGCATGGGTACGGATCCTGCTGGAGTATCTATGTACCCGACCCATTTGGCACCCGATACCCATCACTCAAAGTAGCGTGTTACCGAGTCAGACGAACGGGTAGTTCGACCGTTGGGCCCACACTGATATTCAGGGGGAGGTTAATGTGGCCGAGTAAATGGGCAGACGTTATCTCGAATCCTGGAGGAGATCGTGCCCGAATCAATGAGGGACTGTTACATACAATCAAAGAGGAACAACCTATAAATGGACAGCAGGATAAAGGTAAAGTGGTTCCAATTCCAAGGTACGAGATCTAAGACATAGACCTCTACTTTCTTAGCTAATATTTCTTACACTTTAGAGCTTGCATCGCCAGCCCTGAGAAGCACCTCTGTAGGTCGATCTTAGCTGCTCCAAGCTCCCTCTCTTCCTTAAGCTCCCGTATTAACTTAGGCATTAGACGGAATTTGGGTCGGAACCCAGATCCGACCTCCTAACGTGTCTCTGTGATTTAGATTGACGAGTCTCCATCTCCCGCTAAGGTCGTTCTCGAGCTATCCAACCTCGAGCGATCGACATACGAGCTGATCAAGGATCGATCAAGCACCGCATTATCATCTACCTCCATCACTCGATCCTGGTTCTTCCAACCTAGGGTCCCACTTCATCTGCTACCGAGGCTTCGACTCAGCATCAAGAGCCTATGTCAGCTTGACAACTGTCTTGGTCAATTTTGGCCTTAACAGAGCTCTTTCTAAATGAAATCTTTAGGGAAAAAATGAATTCTTTAATAATTTGGCAAAATGAAATCTTTAACCTCATCTTTAATCTAATTCACAAGCAAAGGTAGCAACATGAGAGTTCAACACACAAAATTAGCATTTTTTGTATGCTTCTTAAGAAAATTTCAACTTAGCACAAATATATGTTTTTCTCAAAAAATGTTGGCTTTAACTTAGTTCTTAACTACAACTATTTGGTACAACAATCCTACAACAATCCTATAACAATCCTACAATAATCTTCTAATTACTACAATAATCATATAACAATCCTCTAATTACTACAACAATTTGGTACTTGTTATGAGTGAGGGAGACTTATGGTCTCCCCTCCCTCATTCTCCACCATAACACCCCACTACCATGTAGTGGGGTGAACCCTTGAGCTACTAGGTCGACCTCCTATAATTTGGTACTTGTTATCACGTTCCGATTTTTATTAAGCCTATCATCTCTAGAAAGCCTAGAAATACAGCTCATGGATGTTGTGACTGCATATCTATATGGCAATATAGATAAAAATATCTATATGAAACACACTGACGGATATAAATTACCTTCAGAGATAGCAGAGAGACCTCGGGGCGTCTCTGTAAGGCTTCAAAGATCATTATATGGTCTTAAGCAAAGAATGTGTATGGCTTCGTTCAGTAATTCATCACATCTTTGTGACTACCAGCCTGAAGACTGGTGACCTTGAGCCAACCATGATATTTGAGGACAATGCAGCCTGCATAGCTCAACTATAGAATGGTTTCATCAAGGGCGACAAGACGAAGCACATATCTCCTAAGTTCTTCTAGACGTACGACCTACAAGAGGAGAAGCAAGTCGAAGTACATCAGATTCAGTCTTGTAATAATTTAGCTGATTTGTTCATTAAGGCTCTGCCTAGATGTACTTTTGTAAAGCTTGTAAAAGGAATCGGGATGAGACAGCTGAGAGACCTACAAGCCTGAAGCTTGTACGGGTCATGGGGAGTAACCTGTGGGTTGTACTCTTTTTTCTTAAGACTGTTGGTTTTTCCCACTGGGTTTTCCACAGCTAAGGTTTTAACGAGGCAAACACATTTACTCTGGATCCAGAAGTATCCACCCCATTAGCATCATGAATCCTAAAGAATTCATATGCTAAGTCTAAGGTAATGGATGGATAAGGGGGAGTGTTGTGAGTGAGGGAGACTTATGGTCTCCCCTCCCTCATTATCCACCATAACACCCCACCACCATGTAGAGGGGTGAACCCTTGAGCTACTAGGTCAACCTCCTATACTATGAATGAATAAAAGGATACCATGGACTATTGCCATGGTTGCTCTTTTTTCAAACAGTACTATAATTACTACAACAATCCTAAATTAATATCTCCAACACTAAGATGAGAATCCTACCTTGTTGAGACGTGGATGAATTCCTTCTCACCCTCCTTCTTTCTCTTCTTCTCCTTTCTTTTCCTCCTCATCTTTTCCTTTTTTTGTTTTCCTCCTAGTGAAATTCGGCCCAAAAATGAAAAGCAAAAAAGGAAAAATGAAAAATTAAAAGAAAAGAAAAATGGAAGAAAGGAGAAGAATATAGAAGGTTATTGAAAGAACTAAAAACATCTCATCTCCTTTATTTATAAGTTTGCCATTCCTAAAATGGAAAGATTCTCATCATAATATTCTCCACTTATGTTATAACATTTCCCACTTATGTTATAACATCACACACCTACCCTTATGATATAATAACACCCACTTATGTTATAACATCACACAGTTACCCTAACCATACAATAATACGCACTAAATTATAAGCATACACACTAATAACACTAATACACACCCATGATAATTATATCATTCAAATACACACCTACCTCTTATCTACGTAAAAACATAGTCACACTTACTATACGTACATGCAAGTATACACAAGCATGGTACTTCACTCATAGGGGCATTACATCCTCCCCACCTTAAAATAAAGTCCGCCATTTGACTTTCTAGGTTACGGGTCAACCCACGTGATGGACAGATCTGAACTAAAGGTCACCCTACCACATGCACACATTCACTACCTCATAGTACAAGACACACTCATGTACATACCCAACCATACACACAATACCCAACACCTAGACATACCCAGGCCCACACACCTATCCAAGTTTACTCCTAAATGCCCAAGTATGCATGTAGATAGGTATATGATGTGTCATTATATTCTACATTTTATCTATTTGATTACACGTCAAAATAATTGCTCAATTACATATTTCTTATTCTTTTGCGCTCATTATTGGAAATATTGTACATTAAGAGTGTTTGGTTGCATTTCAAGGTATATTGAGCGATTTGGAGTATATTGGAGGAGAGAGTGCGTGCTTCGACACCGGAGCTCCAGAGGCGCCGCGTTCGGTGACTTAAAGCTGCCGGGGAGCAAGGAAGGGGCAAGAGATAAGGGACGAGGCTAAAGAGAATGAAGAAATCATGGTTCTACGATACCATGACTCATGGATTCCAGGTCGCTCGATCGAACTATGATGCGGCGAATGAATCGAGTGACCCAAAGTACTGGAAATAGGATAGCCGTGTACTATTTCCAAATCTGCTATCACCTGGAATTTTTCAATATTTTTCTGATATTTTTTATAGATATTAGACTTCAAGACGGTTCCAACGCCTCTAAGAATGCACCAATCAGAGGTCAGATGATCCCTGGGGAATTTCTGCAAACTGATGCTACAGTGCTGAAATCTGTTTTCAGCAACCTACTCGACCGAGCAGTATACTACTCGACCGAGCAGAGTGCAAAATGCTGCTGAAATATGTTTTTGACCTCCTACTCGACCGAGCAACCTCCTACTCGCCCGAGCAACCATCTACTCGACCGAGCAGAGTGCAAAATGCGGCTGAAATATGTTTTTTGACCTCCTACTCGACCGAGCAGTGCCTGCTCAGGCCGAGAAGACAGAGTGGCATATTGTGGAGAAACGCGACTCCTGACGTACTCGACTGAGCAGGAGGGCTGCTTGACCGTGCAGTGTGACTACTCGACCGAGCAGGCCTCACTCGGCCCGAGCAAACAGAGCACGGTTTTGGACGACGTATCATACTTTCTAACGACTCGACCGAGCAGCTTTGTGGTCGACCGAGTCGCTGTGGGCCCAGGCGTAAGTTGCATCCAAATCATAACTTTTGGCGAGGGTTTTTGGGGATATATTCTGGGAGCAGCCGTCACTGAAAGAGGATGATATTTTAGGGACTTTTAGATAGATTTTTAGGAAGACTTTTGGGAGGAGTTTTTTAGATCTCTTTTAGGTTTTTTCGACGACGATCTTTTGGGGAGTTAGGCTATGCCTTATACCCCTCCTTTGTATCAAGATAAGTATTTTTGCCTTTTTTAATTCTATTATTATTTTCTTTGTGATTTCTTATTGTTTATCCCTTTTTGATGCATGCAATGAAATCTTTGTGCGTTCTATTATCTATTGCCATTACTATGCTTGAGTACTCTTTTCTAGGGCTACGGGATTAGCCCATGGATCTAATGATTTAGATGCAAAGTTGAGATTTTTATCGTGCGTTGGATATAAATGGGGTTGTATTTTGGTTGATCTAGCAAAATCCCTAGGAGAACTCGTACTGAGTTCGTGCCCACGGTCGGTAGAATCGATTAGCTTAAGGAGTATCTTACAGATTTAATTAGGGAGTTAGTGGATTCAACCAAGGCTTGTGACGATGCACGGCTCGTGCCTTGAGGGGATCCGCCGACGAACTATATCACTACATTGACGGCTACCGCCATTGCGTCAATGAGAGACCATCCCCATAAACCCAATACAACGTAAGAGTCCTGACCTAGCGTCGACGTCCGATGGTCCTAGCGGCGATTCCTAAAGCCCTAATCTTTTATATTTTATTTCTTTTTTTCTTTGTGTGGAATCCACTATTTGCGACGTTGAGTGACACAACCTTCGCATCCATCACCATTACGACCCTCCATACTCCACATCCACCAATAAACCCGCAATTCTAACTCAACCTAGGAGTAGATAGGTAGTATTGCACTGCTTCCCCATGTTCATTACCCGCTTGCCACTATACCATGCGCTTGCGTTAAATGATATCGTTTCGGAGTTAGTTCCGGCTCGGTCAGTATAACACATAAAGATAGTTACACCCACGCAGGTGTACGTACTTGCACAATACACATATAGACCCTTATAGTATGTACGTGCACGTGGACCATGTTATACGTAAAGATATACTCACATACAAATATCTATCTGGTGATGTCCCCATACACCTAAACACAATCCTATAGCCTATCCTCACATATATTTGCATAAACACATACACTTACGCTTATCTCTCTCATCAACACATGATTACACCCAGTATAACTACTCATGCCACATGCAACTTTCTTAGCTCCCAATATACATATAACGATATATAGATATCTTTATAACTAAACATACAAAGAAATATGCATCCAAATGGTCATAAATACCCATACACATATAGCCATACATAGACCTATAGTCATATATAACAACACTAATGCTATTACACCAATACTATTATTACTCCATACTAAAACGAATGATATCAGGCCATGATAACCTACACACTGGTAATAATAATAATTGTAAGACCAACATGTTGAGTATTGGTGTTTCATACCAATCTTATTTTGATGATGATCACAACATTATGTTGTTGCTAATGACTCTTATGTTTTAGTCTCTCAGTTTTAATTCAAGAATATCTTTCTTGTAGACTAATCATTTGGTGCAAGGATGGACATCAAGTGGAGAAGAGCCAAAGCTTGGATTCAAGGAGTGCCTAAGCTTGGAGATGATGGAGAGCAATCAAG
The DNA here is from genome assembly GCA_030789695.1 of Scilla litardierei. Classification (NCBI taxonomy): domain Eukaryota; kingdom Viridiplantae; phylum Streptophyta; class Magnoliopsida; order Asparagales; family Asparagaceae; genus Scilla; species Scilla litardierei. The sequence goes on along the minus strand of CM061142.1, from coordinate 510,623,303 downwards.
GCATCAAGATTGAAGACTTAGACTCTAAGGAAAGCATTGTAATCCATGTAATTTACTTTATTGCATTCTCTCTCTTTTGAGTCTAGGATTAATGTAATGCCTTGTTAGATGGTTTACTCATTCATGATTATGCATTCAACCATCTTAATGAGCCTTAGGATTATCACAGAATCCAACCCAATAGGTTCACTTTGTCCAAAGACTCATTTGGAGTCTCTGGCTTTCCATCAGTCGCCTGCTGAAGGAAACACAATCGACTGGGTAATTTCCAGTCGCCTGTAAATCCTTCTACAGTCGCCTGAAATGCACAGCTCAAGTTAACATTTCAATTGACTCAAAATTGAGCTTTACGCACAGTCGACTACTGGTCAGTTTACAGTCGCCTGTATATTTACAGTCGCCTGTAGATTGGTCATTAGTCGCCAGAATAGCGTAAGTGCAATCTCTGCATCTCTCTGTTGTTTCTCCATCTTATACAGCAGACGACTGCTTAAGGTTTTACAGTCGCCTGACTAATAGACAGTCGACTGTATTATTGACATCAGTCGCCTGTGTGCTTAACTGGAGAAAGAGTGCAGCTCTCTGTTTTATTCCATCCCCTGCAGTAGTCGCCTACTGAAGGATTAACAGGCGCCTGTCCTATTCTCAGTCGACTGGACTGTCTTCACCAGTCGACTGTCCTGACTCAGATTATAGCCGTTGGATATTTTCTAGCCGTTGATCAGTTGACTGTCTTTTGATCATCAGTCGACTGTTCCTGTCGTTTTCGCCCAGTTTCTAGCCGTTGCAGAATTGATTCTTTGGCTGTTTTCTTGGGTTTTGGGGTTTGATATAAGGTTCATATATATATGAGTGTGCTGCCATCTCTTATACTTCTTCATGCTATTGAATATCTCAAGAGATCCTTAAGCAACTCACAAACTCCCTCAATTCCCTCTCAAGAGCTCTCATTCTTCTTCATGCAATAAAGTCCAGCTCAAGGGAATTCATCCAAGTGCTCTCAAGCATATCTCAACACTTGGAGATCCTCTTCCATGCCTTGCATCCATTCATGAGTAAGCATCCCAAGGCATAGGTAAGAGTATTTACTTTACTTGGTGGATTTGTGTCTCTACTTCTCTTTGTGGGAATTAGATCTTTCTCTCTTTGTGGGAGTCTTTGTGGGACTTAGGATATTCTCTTTGTGGGAATAACTCTCTTTGTGGGAGTAACTCTCTTTGTGGGTGTTTAGTATCCTAGTGTAGGGCTAACCCTAATTCTCTAAGTGGGAGTTAGTGATTCTCTGTGTGGGAGTTTTGATCCTCGTGTAGGATTGGTTGGGTCCTTGTGTAGGGTATAAATCCTCTTTATGGGATATCTCCTTGTGAGATTTGTATTCACTTCTCTGTGTGGGAATATAGTGAATATTGGTGTGGCTGGATGTACCCAAGTTTGGGGAACCAGGGTAAATCTTTGTGTTTGCGTTTGGATTGATTGTGCCTTTTAATTCATCTTGCATTTATAATTCCGCATTTGCAAGTTAAATTTTAATTGAACAATTTTATTGCCATTACACTAATCACCCCCCCTCTAGTGTGTGTTGTTAGTATTGCAACGGTAAGGCGATCCTTACAATTGGTATCAGAGCGAGGTTATAGCATACTGCAACTATGGCATTCAACGCCTCATCCGCGTCCCATGAAGAAGGTCATTCAACCGTTCGACCCCCGCTCTTCAACGGAACCAACTACCCAAGTTGGAAGATCAGAATGATGATCTACATGGAGGGTCAAGACCTATGTGACATTATGGAGGTGCCATTTGAGAAGCCCACTACTCCTGCGGCTTCTAGGACAAAGGCGGAGAAGGACTCGATCAAGTTCAATGCGAGGGCTATGAACGCATTACATTGCGCTCTCTCAACAAATGAGTTCAACCGCATCTCCATGTGCAAAACGTCCAACGATATTTGGCATACCTTGGAGATTTGTCATGAAGGGACTACGAAGGTAAAGAAATCTAAACAAACTGTGTTTAGATCTAAATATGAAATGTTTAAGATGCAGGAAGGCGAAAGCATTTCAGAGATGTTCACAAGATTCACTGATATCGTGAATGCTTTGGAGGGACTCGAAAAGATAATTTCCCAAGAGGATCGTGTAGAGAAGATCCTTGACTCTCTCACACTTCGTTGGGAGTCAAAGGCCAATGGAAATTTTAAGTCATATGACAAGTCCAAATACACCGTTGAGGAGTGCATTGGTACTCTCTTGGCGTATGAAGTGAAGCTTCAACACAAGAAGGAGATTCAACCATCGAAGCCCGAGAAGCCGGAGAAGCAAAAGGGGGTTGCATTCCATGCCAAGGAGGAGCCAATCAAGTGGAGGAGGAAATTCCATCGAGAAGCTCCTAGTGAAGAAGATGAGCAAGAAGATGCAAGTGGAGAAGAAATTGAGGAGCTTGCCGAGCAATTCAAAGCATTCCTCAAATGCAAGTAAGGTAAGTCTTTGTCAAAGTTTACCACCAATTCTAACAAGATTCCTACTTGTTACACTTGCAGTGGAAAAGGTCACTTTTCCACCGAATGCCCTTCCAAACACAACAAAGAAACTTACAAGGATAAAGGGAAGAAGCATTGGAAAGGAAAGTCCAAGTCCAAAAATCACAAGAAGGGACTTGTCAGGACCTTTGATGATTCGAGTGAGGACACTTCGAGTAATGAAGAAGATGATGCAAAGGAGGATGCCCATGCATTCTTTGTAGCCATTGATGGTCATACGCCAATTCCCTTCAGGTTAAATGAAGAAGAGTTGGATGCTTGGCTCGACGCCTACAACTCCTATGAGGATTCGTGCCTCATGGCTATGGAGGAGAAGTCATCATCAAGCTCTAGCAAGGATGATGAGGAGGTTGAGATCGAGGAAGAAAAGATCTCATATGAGGAGCTCAAGAAAAACTTCGACTTGGTCTCCAAAAAGGCTAGTAAGTGCATCAACTCTTACAATAGATTAAAAGCAAAATATAAGATTGCTAAGAGTAGATTGCATGAACTAGATATTTCTAGTGTAATTCATGATGAAAGGCATGCTTATGACACTAGTGAGAGAGACACACTTGTCTCTCAAGTTAAGGAATTGAGCCTTACAAATGAAAAACTTGTTGCTCAAAACCTTAGCTTAGAGTCTCACATTTAACAACTTACGTTGAAATGTGAAGAGGAATCCCGTAAGCACATAAGCTTTGTGTATTCTAGGGATTCACTCTATGATTTGTTGGAAAAACAACATCCGGTAAATCATAGAGGAGGTTTGGGTTATATTCAAAATGTGGTACCCAAACCCACCTCTAATTCCTCTTATGTTGCAAATACAAGAAATATTGCTAAAGCACCTAAGAAGAATCATCATGCTTTCTTGTACAACAATAACATCAACAAGAAGCATGTAGATCATGAGGTAATGAGGAAGAATGAAAAATCATCATTTTTTGCTAAGACGCAAAATCCTCATTCTTTGCATGCCAAGAAATTCGTTTCTACACCTAAGCATGCCACATCCACCCCTCTTGCAAAGGCAATACCCTTGCCTAGGAAATCCTTGAGATTATGGATTCCCACTAAGGTTAATGTGCAAGAGAGGGATAGCTACATCAACTCTCTAGTTAGGGATGTGATCACCTCATGTGATTACATTAGGAAAACAAACTCCTCTTGGGTTTGGTTGCCTAATGTTTAGGTTCTTCACACATATGCAATAGCATGTGTATTGTGCTTGAATGTTTATTTTAGCATACCCATTGTTTGTGTGTGTTTCATGATTTTGAAAATATTTTCAAAATTATTTTTCATGAAAATGAGGACCTTGTGGTTCATTGACATGCATGCATTTTTGATCCAGGTGTATGTCAATGGGGGAGTTAACATGTTATACGTTTAAAGTATTTTAAGACATATTTTAACTCTTATTTCGGAGGTTATTTGAGATCATTATTCACATTTGGTTGTTTTTGATCTCAAAGCAAACCTCTTGTTTATTGCCAACATACTTCATATTATATTTGTTTTGGCAATATTCTTTGTGTATTATTGAAGCTTGATTTTTCCATATCTATTGCTTTGATACACGTTTGGCCCATGGCTCCATTATTTGTATAATTGGTATTAGATCCTAGAAGTCAAAAGTTGACCATTTCCATGCTCTAGGGGGAGCATGGGATGGTGAATTGATACCCACTAAAATTTTCAATTTGGTATCATACATATATTTCTTTTCTTGCATATTGTCACATCTTGGTTAAGATGACAAAGGGGGATATATTTGATGTCCACCTTTTTTGACGATGTCAAGGGGGAGAGATATATGCATTATGTAGATATATATCGGGAGATATATTCATATGCATATGGGGAGAGATATATGTATGGAGAGAGATATATGTGATTAGATAAACCTTGCATGTTTGCATGATATTGTATTTTACAATTGGTTTACAATTGGTTTATGTAATCTATGCCTATTATATGTCACCATGATCTTATTTGGTAGAATGAGTATTTACTATTGCGTAGCTCATTGTTTACTTGGTGCATATAAGTAGGGGGAGCTCATTAGCATTGTGCTTTAATACTTTGTATTTTACATAATATGTGTCATCATCAAAAAGGGGGAGATTGTTGAGTATTGGTGTTTCATACCAATCTTATTTTGATGATGATCACAACATTATGTTGTTGCTAATGACTCTCATGTTTTAGTCTCTCAGTTTTATTTGAAGAATATATTTCTTGGAGACTAATCACTTGGTGCAAGGATGGACATCAAGTGGAGAAGAGCCAAAGCTTGGACTCAAGGAGTGCCAAAGCTTGGAGATGATGGAGAGCAATCAAGGAATCAAGATTGAAGACTTAGACTCTAAGGAAAGCATTGTAATCCATGTAATTTACTTTATTGCTTTCTCTCTCTTTTGAGTCTAGGATTAATGTAATGCCTTGTTAGATGGTTTACTCATTCATGAATATGCATTCAACCATCTTAGTGAGCCTTAGGATTATCATAGAATCCAACCCAATAGGTTCACTTTGTCCAAAGACTCATTTGAAGTCTCTGGCTTTCCATCAGTCGCCTGCTGAAGAAAACACAGTCAACTGGGTGATTTCCAGTCGCCTGTAGATCCTTCTACAGTCGCCTGATATGCACAACTCAAGTCAACATTTCAATTGACTCAAACTTTACGCACAGTCGACTACTGGTCAGTTTACAGTCGCCTGTAGATTGGTCATCAGTCGCCAGAGTAGCGTAAGTGCAATCTCTACATCTCTCTGTTGTTTCTCCATCTTATACAGCAGACAACTGATTAATGTTTTACATTCGCCTAACTAATAGACAGTCGACTGTATTATTGATATCAGTCGCCTGTGTGCTTAACTGGAGAAAGAGTGCAGCTCTCTGTTTTATTCCATCCCCTACAGCATTCGCCTGCTGAAGGATTAACAGGCGCCTGTCCTGTTCTCAGTCGATTGTACTGTCTTCACCAATCGACTGTCCTGGCTCAGATTATAGCCTTTGGATATTATCTAGCCGTTGATTAGTCGACTGTCTTTTGATCATCAGTCGACTGTTCCTGTCGTTTTCACCCAGTTTATAGCCGTTGCAGAATTGATTCTTTGGTTGTTTTCTTGGGTTTTGGGGTTTGATATAGGGTTCTTATATATATGAGTGTGCTGCCATCTCTTATACTTCTTGATGCTATTGAATATCTCAAGAGATCCTTAAGCAACTCACAAACTCCCTCAATTCCCTCTCAAAAGCTCTCATTCTTCTTCATGCATTGAAGTCCAGCTCAAGGGAATTCATCCAAGTGCTCTCAAGCATATCTCAACACTTGGAGATCATCTTCCATGCCTTGCATCCATTCATGAGTAAGCATCTCAAGGCATAGGTAAGAGTATTTACTTGGTGAATTTGTGTCTCTAATTCTCTTTGTGGGAATTAGATCTTTCTCTCTTTGTGGGAGGTTGTCTCTTTGTGGGACTTAGGATATTCTCTTTGTGGGAATAACTCTCTTTGTGGGAGTTTAGTGTCCTAGTGTAGTGCTAACCCTAATTCTTTGAGTTGGAGTTAGTGATTCTCTGTGTGGGAGTCTTGATCCTCGTGTAGGATTGGTTGGGTCCTTGTGTAGGGCATAAATCCTATTTGTGGGGTATCTCCTTGTGAGATTTGTATTCACTTCTCTGTGTGGGAATATAGTGAATATTGGTGTGGCTGGATGTACCCAAGTTTGGGGAACCAAGGTAAATCTTTGTGTTTGCGTTTGGATTGATTGTGCCTTTTAATTCCTCTTGAATTTATAATTCCGCATTTGCAAGTTAAGTTTTAATTGGACAATTTTATTGCCATTACACTATTCACCCCCCTCTAGTGTGTGTTGTTATTATTGCAAGGGTAATGCGATCCTTACACAAAATTATCACACAATAAAACATAATATCAGACAATGATATTATAATACAATTTTACTACAAAAGGAATATCCATCATACAAGATCTAATTCAATACATGAAATCCATATTCATACATATAATTATATATATATATGTGTCTAATTAAACTTATTCAAGTAAGCTATACATGTATGATATATACAAGGCAACTATGTTCATACAGCCATAGGATAGATATAGAGACACATAAGGCTACATAAAATCACCATATATCTAAGGGCACGTATCAATCTAGTGTACGCAACATATAACACCACTTATACATACTTCTAACATCGCCTATATACATAATACCACATATATAGTACCAGATATAACACCACACTTATACACCTATCATGGAGTCATATATAATGTTATACACATAAGGCAATCATACTCTTATTATATATACAAGCACATACAACTAAGCACGTACATGTTCACGCATAAACACGCACCTAAATACCGATATACAGATCATACCAATATATATACACCCAACTTATACATTGCATCCAATATACACACAACATCACTAGCACACACACATATATAAGTACCTTCAGCTAATTGATATACACATTTAGTAGATATGCATATGCCAATAGTCATACACACAGACGTTTTATATACATATACACACAGACTCATGCACATATCATTACACACTTTCATAATTACAATATAACAATCATCCGATATTCAATACAATAATCCATCCAATATTCAATCCATCATTCAGTATAACCAATACGCCACTATATAATGCAACCTGCATATACGGATGCATCCATATATTCGTCCATAGGCATACATACACTACACTCCCATACATTACCCCATGTATATCTCCACAAATATGTTTATACATATACACACCATCTCTAAACATACAACTAAACCACATACCTCTAGTTATTAAAGACAATATACATATATACGCCGACACCAATAGTTATACAACCTCAACATACACTACAATTCTATGCATACATGTAGGTACACACAGCCACATAAATATAGTCACAATATATACGCTAGTTTAGACATGATAGATACAGACATATATACTTATGAGTTATACACAATCATATATCCACACATAGACTATCTGTCCTAGGACTCCATACACATATGATACAACACACTACAATCCATAAATTCCTACACAAAAATTATGACTAAGCATTTTAATATGCACACAACCATATACACACATTCACTTATAGTCAATATACTAAATACAATATTAATATACCCGTCTATACACATCCAATTATAGGTACACGTAACATTATTACTAGATACATAATACCAACTGTAGGTATGCATACCACAATATACAAAACATCCAATGTACACACAATCTCACTAGTATACATATACAAATAGCCACTTGTAGATATACATACTCAAATAATAGATAATCAGACACCAATATCTATACCATCAAATACTATGCACTCTCGTGTAGTAAATATCCATACATAAATATATCACTTTAGTACATAAAACATAGGTATGCGTACAATCATACACAAGTAAACTCACAAGTGGTATACTTACGTCCACACATAGATCTACACATTATATATACACTATATAGTCACACGATAATCCTTATATATGTAACTATATCCATACACTCATTCATATGATGGTCATACACATAACAGTCCACATTACAAGTCATAGAGGCTAGTATACTCATGCATATACACATATACACATATATACACGCATACAACCAAGTATGCATCTTAGTATACATCCACACATACACATAATACATCACCACATAGGTGCATGCAATACATTACAATATTATATCCATACTACTATACTTATGGCACCCATATCCATGCTATGTATACAGATACATAAAATTAAGCACATACCTATCCACACACGGGCGCACACACTTACATGCTAATATACTGATCATACCATTAAATATGTACATCCAATTATAGGCACACATATCATTAGATACATAAACTTACTGGCATACTAATACATACATAACTAGGTACATCCAAACATATATATACACACCGAGTAGATAGCCATACACCAATATTTATACACACCACTATACACACACATCCATTAGGTATTCATACATAACTATATCTGCACACATCTCTTAAGCATATGAGCATAAACACGTACAACCATACACGTAACTATATAGTTATCCATATATATCCAACTATATGTTTACCACATATATCACCACATGTGTATGTACAACATGCTATATACTAATACAGAGATCCCCACTCATAATGGATGTGTGGTTGTACTATAAATATATACTCATTTAGTTATACACCACGCCCAGAGACGAACTTGACAAACATAATGTACCAATACATAGAAATCCTCGCATGGATCCACACGCTATACATATACTACATACATCTCAATCTATACAATAGCTCTACTATACACACACATCATAGCTCAACCATACTAACATATATACTTTAAAATACTAATATACAGATACGTTGTCATACAAGTATCTAGAATAGTAACCTTCATATAGATGTAGCTACAGACACACACAAGAATTTATCACACAGATACACTTGACGATATACATATAATACTCATGTATCCATGCAGACACATAGCCACACATATGTACATATATACAACCAACTATCTATGTCTACCTGCAGGGACTCTACATCTCTGGCTTATAATGTTATGGCCTGATCCTAAGGCCAGACACCTACCCACCTTATGACTCAACTATCTCAATCCTAAGGGAATATTACATGTACTACCCTTAAGCACGATGCAGTGCAAATACCTGCATGGGCCATTAAATGTAACGCCCTGCTCCCCAAGATACCCTGCAAGGCAAGGGTGATGGAGAAAGAGAAACGAGAGAGAGGGAAAACGTGAGTCAGAAAATTTCTCGCAGGCCACTGCGTGCTTGCTGGGATAGTAGCTGTAATGCTACTACCACTAAACAACAACTCAAGAGACAAAGCACAGTGACTAAGCAAAGACAACTCAGATGTATATCCACTAATGTCTGATTTAAAAATACAGACTCCAACACAAATCTCATATACCAAAAGTACAAGCTCTCAACTATTAACCCCAAACCTACAGCTCAAAACCCAAAAAGTACAATCACTCTCCAGATTACCCACCACCCAACTCCAGAGGCACCAAGACTCCAGAGATCTGCAACCTGCTACTGCCACTACATCTGAAACCACGAGAGGAAACACGTCACAGTATGACCCAGTAGGAAACCCAACTCGTGCAGAAAGTAATATTAATTTGGAAATGTTATTTTCAAACACGAAATAGTGTAAGACACGAAAGGAGCCACTGTTACATCAGGCAAGGAAAGCAGAAATCAAACATTGCAAAATTAAGGCACTTAAAAATTTAATTAAATTTCGTTTGGAAACCTAGGTACATCGTTAAATATGAGGAGCTGGACTCCACCCCAAGGTGGGACGGTAAGGAGCACCCGCCAGTGGTACACGAGCACTGTTTCCTTGACGGTGCCTCTGACTCTGCCACTCCCACGTGTTGCAGTGCGAGTGAGGAAAAGTCCACAACAACATCACACTGTCACAAATTACTCAAAACTGAGCAAGGTACATCAACACTGCCACAACATAGTCCAGTCCCCATACTATACTAGTACTTAGTTTTCCTCCAACCCCCTTCTAGGGTGATCACCCTCCATGTGGCAGACCGAGACATCCTTAGAATTTATGTTTGTTTTATTGAATTAAGACTAGAACAAGAGGGAATAAACAACACTAACCACAAAGCAATAAGAGAAATTAAATGACATAAAGAAACACAGAAGATTAAAGGACATCAAACTACAAAGGCTAGCATGCAACAGTTAATTAACATAAAAGAAAAAGGGGCCAAAATTAAAAGTAAGCAATATCATTTCACACAGGGTCATGCATCTCCTTGTGCATATCCTTTACCTCATTCCATAACATATTGCGTGATCCATTTCGACCAAACATCCCAGCCCACTTAAGTATAGCAATAAATCCCACATCATGCTCTCACTCTCCTCCAAGTCGAACATGCACATGCCCATCACATTTCTCACTTGAATATAAGTTAAGTAAGCTAACACAACCACAATGCAAAATTAAGGATGTTATAAAGGATGTTATAAAGAATGTTATAACATACATCATTAAGCTATTAAGGATGTTATAAAGGAATGTCTAAAGGATGTTATACCATACAACATTAAGCTAACAAACAACATTAATGATGATATAAAGGATGTTATAATGTACAACATTAAGCTAATATACAACATGCCAGCATGTAAAGCTTAGCAACTCTAGTAACCAAAATGCAACTTTTATGGGAATGAACTCTTTCAAAATGAAATCTTTAGAAAAAAATGAATTCTTTAATAACTTGGCAAGAATGAAATCTTTAACATCATCTTTAATCTAATTTACAAGCAAAGGTAGCAACATGAGAGTTCAACACATAAAATTAGCATTTTTATGCTTCTTAAGAAAATTTCAACTTAGCACAAATATGTGTTATTCTCAAAAAATGTTGGCTTTAACTTGGTTCTTAACTAAAACTATTTGGTACAACAATCCAACAACAATTCTACAACAATTCTACAATAATTTTCTAATTACTACAACAATCCTATAACAATCTTACAACAATCCTCTAATTACTAAAACAATTTGGTACTATAATTATTACAACAATCCTAAATTAATATCCCCTAAACTAAGATGAGAATCCTACCGTGTTGAAATGAGGATGAATTCCTTCTCCTTCTCCTCCTCATTCTTTCTCTTCTTGACGTGCGTTTATATTTCATATATTTGCGCGCGTTTTCTTCCGTGTTTCTCCGTATTTTCCGTCGTCTTTTATTTGTTTTCTAGTATTTTCTTGTTTTCTTTTACTTTTCCGTTTTTTGGTATTTTGCAGGAATTTCTAGCATTTTGGACATAAAAACGACGATATCACAAGTCCCCGGCGCAACGGGAGGAGTTACGCGTGACCCAGGGGGTCAAACGACGATAATTGCATCATTCAGCCCCTCACCCGATCGGTGTCGTTGTCGTGCGTTTGTGTCTTTGAGTCCTTCGTCGTGTTTTATATCTTTTATTTGAGTGTTTCTTTTTCTTTATTTTTTAGTTACGCTCAAGTGTTTTTCGTGTTTTTCATTTTTTGTGTCGGTGCGTAACTCCCCCCCCATTTTCATTGCCCTCCCGTATTCACTACTATTGCATTGAGGACAATGCAAGTTTTAGCTTGGGGGAGTCGCACTTCGTGCGTCATTTGTCTCTTTTTCTTCGTTATTTGAGTCGTTTTTCTCCGTGTTTTTCTTTTTTCTTTTTCTTTTCTTCTTTTTATCTCTTTCTCCTAGAGATGAACCCTATGATGAATTGCCACGAAAATCACACGCGCACCTTGCACAGCTTCGATAATCAGATTCACTAACACTAGGATATCGAGTCCTCTTGCATTTCATGCATCGCGGGTCCACTTAGCTTTTTGTGAGTCGTGCGTCGTGCCTAGCTGTTTGGTGTGCTTCTACCTTATGATTATGTTTTATATACCTATCCTTGGTTGACCCCTAGATTATAATGCTTCGATTTGAATATGCGGTATTTGCTTCTACTATCTGCTTCTATATGCATGCTATATTTATATCGTATATTTCAATTCGCATGTGTCGGGATTCCACAAACAAGGACTAGGATAACCCATTTAGCCTATGCTCTGATTAGCGAGAAATATCTCCTTTGCCCAAGTGTTTAGAATCCGATTTCATTTTTATTTTACTTGGTGCAAATCCCCTCGTCGTGTACCGTTCTCCCACTTGGGAGAGTACACATGTATATATCCCAATTCCCAAAAATCCAAAAAAAGGAGAAAAGAAAAGAAAAACCCAAAAAGGTAAGAGAAGAAAAGAAAAGAAAAAAAATACAAATACCCAAAACCCAAAAAAATTCCAGTGTGAATATTTTCCTACTTGCCGTGAATAAGGGGAAGGCGAGAATTTGCACCGAGTGTTCTACTCCACATCTTCTCAACCTCCATCGTTTTCGAAAACACTTGGCATAGGGACCTTTTAGCGATTACCTAGGCTATAGTGTGGTGATTTCCTAGCCCCTAGCTGTGGAGTCCCCGATGCATGATACACTTCTATTATTATACTCTTCTCATGCATGCTTGAGCTAATATTCACCGCAATCTCAAATTGAATCAATATTTGGGTCTTTCTTTGGGTATGTGTATATGGAGCCTTATTGCACAATGTAGATAGTGATACCGTTTGCTAGCACACGACCACGCTCACTCGCGCTTCACTGCGTGGGCCCACGGCACTTGTTTGGACTCACATTCCTTGGTTTAGTGTTGTGTTTTGTCGTATGCTTGCTTCGTGTGGCGTGTTTGATTTTGTTGGCCCTTATGGGCGATCTAGGATATAGATTTCTCTTTTTCTCTCCTTCTCTCTATTTTCTCCCTCCGAGCTCCTACTCTCACTCGTCTTCCTCGAGGACGAGGAAGAGTTCAGCTTGTGGGATTTTGACGTGCGTTTATATTTCATATATTTGTGCGCGTTTTCTTCCGTGTTTCTCCGTATTTTCCGCCGTCTTTTATTTGTTTTCTTGTATTTTCTTGTTTTCTTTTACTTTTCCATGTTTTTGGTATTTTGCAGGAATTTCTAGCATTTTGGACATAAAAACGACGATATCACAAGTCCCCGGCGCAACGGGAGGAGTCACGCGTGACCCAGGGGGTCAAACGACGATAATTGCATCATTCAGCCCCTCACCCGATCGGTTGAACAAAGTCAACCGATCGGGTGATGCACGCGTGCACCACCCGGTCTCAACTAGAGCTCAAGTAGATGTCACCCGACCGGTTCTCAGGCCAGTTCATTGCGACCGTTTCTCTGTCTTTTCGAGCCAAATGCCAACCGATCGGGTGACTCTCACCCGATCGGTTCATCTGTAGCTGATTCTGAGGAGCCAAGACACGTGCATCCAACCGACCTCTTCACCCGATGGCGCCATGATCCAACCGGTCACCCGAAGAACTCAACCGACCGGTTCATCTGACCGGGTGAAGCTCCGCCGTTTTCTGTTTATTATTTGTAACAGATCACCCGATCGGTTGACTTGTCAACCGATCGGGTGGCGTTTTTCCTGTGGTTTTGGACCCGATCCGTTAGGGCTCGGAATGAGGGCTATAAATACCCAATGCTGGCCGACTTTTAGGGCATCTTCTTCTTGGTTCTTCCTCAGCTTTTCTAGGGCTTTTTGCCCCTTTCTCTTGTTAGTCTTAGGTTAGTTTAGATTAGGTCTTTTGTTCAATAAGTCTTGTATTGGATTGACGATTCAACTCAAGATAAGTATTTTCCTTTCTTTTTCTCCATTGTTTGTATTGTGTCTATTTTGCTTCATGATGAATGTTTGTATGTCTTTTGTGTTGTTTGTTTATATGTTTTCATCATGGAGTAGTATTGATGAACCCTAATACGGGTTAGGGGAGGATTGATGCTTGGTTGATTCATTTGACTTGGTTGCATGGCATGTGTTCGATGAAATGCGTCAATGGGGATTTCTAGCAATCTGGGTCCAATTCGTATGGCAACACACTAGATGTGTTGGGGATTGGGGTCCGGTGCTTGTCCTGTCAAGATCCGCTTCGATGTATTGCTAGAAATCACATTTGACCTATTTGGCCATTAGGGTTACGCGGGGGTGTTTCATTGTCATTGGCAGAGGAAAGACCGCCTCTGACCGTCGGGCCAAGGGGGAATAAACTTGGCGGTTGACTCCCTAGCCATAGCTCACGCCCCGAGCGTTGACATCGAGTCCTCGCGTGCGGGAGCGGCTTGGACGAAGTGTTGGGAGATATCATTGTGGCCTTAATGCTCCCGGTTGCGGAAGGTGTTAATGGACATGGGAATGCCCACCGTCTGGAACCGGGTAGGCCTAGCGTGCTTGGCACCGACCGGAATATCGGGCCATGGACGCTAGGTACCACCTTTTGGGGCATTGTCTCACCCTGGGTCAAGTCAAATGCCAAGTGTCATGAGCGCTCTAGCCCGTGTTAGCGGGGATTCATTTTGTGTCATTTTCATTTCATTCTTTTATTTCTACACTTCACCCATATCATCCGCGTAGATAGCACACAACCTAGGCGAGGCTAGTAGCCACTCAAGCCATCCACCTCCCTGAGTTCGATAAACCCGCATCCTACACTAACCGTGCACTTGCGGTAAAACGACACCGCGCCCATACCGTAAACGGGGCGCGGTCACTTCTTCTTCTTTATTTTTCCTCCTCCTCTTTTCCTTTTTTTGTTTTCTTCCTTGTGAAATTCGGCCCAAAAATGAAAACGGGAAAATGAAAAATGAAAAGCAAAGAAAATGGAAGAAAGGATAAGAATATAGAAGGTTATGTAAAGAACTAACTAAAAATATCTCCTCCCCTTTATTTACAAGTTTGCCATTCCTAAAATGGAAAGATCGTCATCATAATATTCGACACTTATGTTATAACATCTCACACTTATGTTATAACATTACACAGCCACCCTTATGATATAAAAACTCCTACTTATGTTATAACATCACAAAACTATCCTAACCATACAATAATATGCACTAAATAATAATCATACACACTAATAACACTAATTCATATCCATGATAATTATATCATTCAAATACACACCTACCTTTTTTCTGCGAAAAAATATAGTCACACGTACTATACGTACCTGTAAGTATACACAAGCATGGTACTTCACAGTTAGGGGCATTACAATGATCATTGTAGTCGACTATTGTACATCTGGTAATCGACTAATGTCTTCAGTAGTCAACTACTGGAATAATAGTAGTCGACTCTTACTGGAAACCGAAAGTTTCTGAGAGCAGCCAAAGGCCCAGTATTCGAATCCTATACAACTGGTAGTCGACTACTTTTCTGATACGTAAATATGTATCGAAAAACGAAGGGATACTTATTTTAAATCATTTTAAAAATAGTTTTAAACATTAAAAACATTTCCCTAAGCATGTGAAAGATTCATTATAATGATTTTAACATTCTAAGACAAGTTTACAAAAATAAATACATCACTCACAACACTACGGAGTCTGTAGTGCGCTACACCCAAGTGGCACACCTAACACATCGGAATACACAGTATCGCCGAAGAACCCCGAAACAAAGATGTGCAACTAAACAAATAGAGCACAAGGAGAAGTGCTTTTAGGCCGTGGACCGGCCAATGGGGAACACCAATGAGCTTTATTTCGAAATGAAAGAACAATACAAACCTTCTCTCTGTCCAACGGAGAAGAAGCACACAAGATCTCTCCACGACGCACAATACAATATCTAAAGTTGGCTATCACAAATGGCGGCTGCAATTCATTCCTATGGTATCCTCACAAACCCTAACCTAAACCCCCATATACATAACCCTAGGTTACAATAGGTGTCATTATTGGCTAGGAATTCCTAAGGATACGGATCCCGATAATTACTGTATCCAATCCAATCACTGCTCTCCGTAATTAATGCTGCCGCACCCTAGTGGGCCTCTGCCACTTTCTAGTGGACCGCATTCTAATGGGCTCCCTTCGACCAAACGATTTTCTTCTGTATCAAACGACCGAAGTACGAGCCATGTTTATGAGCAATCTCCATCGAGCCACCATATGACCGTTCGACCAAACACAAACTCTAACTGCGTTACGATCGAACTACCCAATGCTGAACGATCAACCCTTAGACTCAAACTAATGACCGAACGACCAACTGCGCTGTAGAAGCCAAATGCCCAGCATCTTCATATCTGACTTGTGCATAGTCAGAGAGGTCGAATCCGAGCATAGCGAGTTATCTTTGTACAAGGTAACTCGTCTGTAATACGATTGCTTCTCCTGCATCGAATCGAGCCAACTACTTCACAAATCTCCACCTTGGCGAGATTCGAGCCTCTGTCGAATGGATGACCCTTACTGACCTTGGTAGAGCATCGAATGGTGTTTCCCCTTATTTTGCTCCGAAGAGCCAAATGTCCCGAAGGACCAAATGCTCTGTCGAGCTACAACTATCCCCTCCTGGTACTGGCTTGACTCTTTCAAATCACAATTCCCCTATGGGCTACGACTGGCTCCAACGAGCCTAACGCCCCCTCCTGGGGCCGACGTCAACTTCTTTGAGGGACCACATTGAGTAAGTCCAAACAATGTTTGAACTTGACTCCTGATACAACCTTTGTCAACATGTCCACCGGGTTGTCATTTGTTCCGATCTTCAGCAAGTTGATGTCGTCATCATCTTCTCCCACATAGTCTTTGACAAAGTGGAATCGAACATCGTTATGCTTGGTACGAGCATGAAAGACCTGATTCTTAGCCAAATGCACTGCACTCTAGCTATCACAATGGACATCATACCGCTCTTAGTAGACTCCTAGATCATCCATCAAGCCCATTAGCCATATCGTCTCTTTCACTGCTTCAGTCAATGCCATATACTCTGCCTCCGTAGTAGAAATGGCCACCATAGACTGAAGGATACTCCACCAACATATTGGAGCACCTGACAGGGTGAAGACATAGCTTGTTTTCTATCGTCTCCCATCCAAGTCACTTGCAACGTCAGAATCAACATACCCGACAGTGTCCGGACCATGAACACATCAGCTATATGTCAGTCCGATGTTGACTGTGCCATTGATGTAGCGCACAATCCACTGCACTACTTGCCAATGCTCATTTCCCATATTGTGCAAGTATCTACTCACCATGCTAACTGCATGTGATAGATCGGGTCTGGTACATACCATTGCGTACATCAAGGCCCCTACCGCATTGGCATACGGTACACTCATCATGAGCTTCTTCTCCTCTTCGTTCTTCAAACACTACTTGGCACTGAGCTTGAAGTGAGGTGTAAGCGAATTAGCTACAGACTTCATCTTCTCACAGCCAAATTTCTAAATAACAGACTTCAAATAGCGACTCTGTGAAAGATGAACCGTACCTCCACGTTGATCTCACCCAGATCCTTCATCTCAAATGCAGAACTCAAATGAGACTTCATTCTCTGAATCTCCTTATTATTCGATAAGGCAATAAGCATATCATCGACGTAAAGCACAAGATAGATGTAGGACCAGTCAACCAAATTCAGATAGAACACAGAATGATCATAGGGACTATAAACATACCCTTGATCATCCGTCATAAAGCATTCGAAACACTTATACCACTGTCGTAGTGATTTCTTCAACCCATAGAGTGTCTTCTTCAGCCAACATGCAAGACTATCACCACTCCCATAGCCATCAGGCTGAACCATATAGATCTCATCTAGCTCTCCGTGCAAGAATACCGTCTTGACATCTAGCTGCACTAGTTCAAGGTCGAACTGTGCAACCAACGCCAATACGATCCGAATCGAGCAATGCTTCACAACAGGAGAGAAGACCCCATTGTAGTCAATCCATTCTCTCTATGTGAAGCCCTTCGCTACGAGGAGAGCTTTGTAATGAACATCTTCTGATTCGACCCCTTCCTTCTTGGTGTAGACCCATTTACACTCAATTGCTTTCTTGCCCTTCGGAAGCTCCACGAGATCTTATGTGTCGTTCTTCGCCAACAATTCCATCTCTTCGTCCATTGAACTTCTTTGCTGCTTTGGGTCTTAGGATTGCTCCACCTCACTGAACGAGGTGGGAACATCGATACCTACTGTGGGAAAGGTAAATAAGACCAACTTCGAGTACCTTGTAGGTCGTCGTCTCTCACGCTTCGGCCTTGACACTGTGATAGAATCTTTCGACTGACTGACCTTTCGAGACAAGCTATCTCCACCATCCGAGCTTGAACCCCTAATTACACCAGCATTCGTCTGGAGCCCAACAACTTCAGCTTCTGGTGTGAGTCAATCTGAGTCATCGATCGATCGTTGTGGAGCCTTAGACACGTTGTCGAAGACCTGCTTCAATTGTGTCTGCTCGATCTCCACCTTCGGTTCATGCTCATTCCTTAGTAATGCCGACTCGTCAATTGTTATGTCTCTGCTTAGGATCACCTTTCTCTATTTCAGACACCACAATCGATATCTTTTGACACCATTGCTAAAGCACAAGAAGATGGCTTTTTTGGCTCGAGCATCGAGTTTGTCTTTCTTCACGGCGTAATAACTCAGACAAACCCAAACTCGAAACGATCCATAGTCAGAAACTGGCTTTTTCGACCATACCTCCAATGATGGTCTTCCTTTCAATGCAATGGATGGTAGCCGGTTGACCAAGTAGGTCACGGTCGCCATGGCCTCTGCCCAAAACTCCTTCGATTGGTCAGTAGTTGATAAAATGCATCGAACTTTCTCCAGCAAAAGTCCGATTCATCATCTTTACTATCCCATTCTGATGCGGCGTACCAGTAATGGTGTAGTGTCTTTGAATCCCTTCCAACTTCTCGAAGAGATCTGACATATACTCAACACCGTTATCACTTCGGAGACACATGACGTGTCGAATAGTCCGAGTCTTGACCAACTTCTTCCACTCAATGAAAGTGCTAAGAACTTGGTCGTTTGACTTCAGTAGAAACACCCATACCATGCATGAGAAATCATCGTTGAACGACACAAAGTAGTGTTTTTCTCCCAATGAGGCCGTTCTACTCGGCCCCCATACGTCGGTGTGTACATAGTCAAGTGATGGATCTGGATCCTAGCCTAGAGGGAGGGGGGTGAATAGGCTAATAAAAAATTCTCGTGCAACTCACGAGAAATCACACGCAGTTAAAAGTACAACCAGAATAATGAAAAGCAGACATAGAGTACACATCAGATTTACCCTGGTTCGGTCGTCCCAACGACCTACTCCAGCCCCCAAAGCAGAACTAGATTGAATAGCGCAATAGGTACAAAACCACAAGTTAGAGCACGCTCAGAGCACCCTCTACGTCTCTACACTCGCCAGGCTCTCAGTACCCCACACACAGTGTTTCCTCTCACTATCAATCCTAGCAAAGCTTTCTACCAGCTAGTCCCAAACTAGCTGGGTCCCACTTGTCTAGTCCCAACTAGACAAGTCCCAAAATAGTCACAAAATATAGGTAAAGGTTTCCCCTACAGAGAACGTTACACTAAGACACAAATAAAAGAGTTTAAGGGTTTAGAAATGCTCAGTTTGTGTCTGTGTAGGCGTCTCTGTCAATCAGCACGTCATCAGCTCCAATCTGACGCAAACGATGTCTCAATCCGACTCCTGGATGTCAAGTTATGCACTGGTCTGTGCGTAAAGCAATTACAGTTCAAATCATATTCTTCAGCCGTCTGTGCATTCAGTAAAAATGGCGGTCGGTGCGCAGAGCAACTACGTTCAATCTCTTTAATAAACTGGGATGTGCGCAAAGCAACCCACTAAAATTCTCTTTCCACGTCAGCACGAGAATCAAATTCTCGTTCGATTCGATTTTAAGCGCATGGGGAAGATCTCAGCTGTTGATGCGTTTTCACGAAGCGCAGTAGCCGTCCGATCTTGATCCTGCAATCTTCTCGTCGCTTCGCAATCACGGGCATGAATCAATCTTGGCCGCTAATCCCTCTTGATCTGCGGAGTGTGAAGCGCCACGTCAGCAGTGAAGGTTTTCTTCTTCGAGACTAGGGCATGCAGGCATAACGACTGCGACGACGAGCTCTGCTTCGACTACAGAGATGACGACTTCGACGATGATCTTCTCCGACTCGACGTTCGTGTTCCGATGACGACTTCGTCGATCAACTTCAACTACAACGGTGAGCTCTCGACGATGGTGAATTCTCCTATGGCTTCAGCGTGTGGCAGCGGCTTCAAGGGCGGTGTCCTCGTCTCCAACAACTCCGACTGTGGCTACAAGCGAACGGCGGTTGAACTCTGCGACGATGTAGCACCGGTGGCTTCGGCAGGAGACATCGACGGTGACTTCGACTACAGCAGCAGCGGGCGGATGTCTCCTTTGATGGCGGCAGAGCTTCCAGATGATCGTGGTGAACGGCGGTGAGCTCTCGTAGCAAAGACAACGTCGTCAGGCGGTGCTCTCGTTCTTCCACGGTGATGAGAGGCAGCAGCGATGGCGTTTAAGCTTCGGCGATCTCCAGTGATGTCTCGACGGTTGTGATGGCAATTCTTCGACGTCGGTAGCAGCGGTTGATAGGGTTCGTCGACGGTGAGCTTCTCCGTTCTCTCGACTTCGACAATGAGACGTTGAGTCTGTCTCTAGCAATGGCATCGTCGTCTTCGTCTTCGAGATGCAGCGACGAGAATTCTTCGATGATAGCAGCGGATGTTCCTCAACGTCGGCGGCCCGTGGCAGCGTTAGGATCACGATGAACTCCTCTCCGCTTCTCCTTCACGATGGCAAGCAACAGGCGAGGGCGACTTCGCGTGGATACATGCTTGGAGATGACGAAGGCTCTGTGATGGGGGTTCTAATGCTTTGAAGATGATAAGGAAAGTGTTTTTGGCTTTCAATGCGTGAACCCCTCCTTTTTGCGTAACCTCTCAAGAAAAAATGTTGGGATGATTGGTAGCTAGGTTTGTTTTTATGGAGAAGATGTTTTCGTTGGCTGCCGCACATTAACCCTAGAAAAGGCATTAGCCTTTATAGAATAGTTTAGGTTTTTTTTAAGAATAATAGTTGGGATATGAAATTGAATGTGATGAGAATTGGGAAATTTGAATAGGATTAGAAGTTTGAATATGATGAGGGCACAACCAACTAGGAATTTTGAAATTGGCTAGTGATAGGGTTGAGTCAATCAACTTTGGGATTCTATTTGATCTTATAGTAAAACTAATGGGATTAGGAAGAATTCAAATATTTGTAAATCTTACTAAAAGATTTGATCAAGTCCATCTCATCCCCATCTCATCCGATATTGGACCAAGTCCAAATTTTGCTCTCCATTGACCAAGTCAAACTTCTTTGTGTACACACGCTCCATCTCTCCCAATGTGCTATACGAATAGCAATTTCGCCAAATACTGAGAATATATTGTTTCGCCAAGCCTGAAACACACTGAGCACACACATTAGATATACCGACACGTTTGTCATCATCAAACCAAGTTCCTAGATCGTTGCTTCCAACAATCTCCCCCTTTTGGTGATGACAAACCCTACTAAAAGATTTGATCAATAGAAATGAGTGTGTGAAGTGTATTGGAGGGTGTAATGCAATATGATGTATGGATGTGTCATTCAAAGCATGCATAGCAAATATTTAATATAACAGCATGCTCCCCCTTCTCACAAGCTCCCCCTTCAACAAATAGTTTAGTATATTTCAAGCTCCCCCTTCAACAAATAATATCAACATCAAGCTGTCAAAATCTTTTCTTTCTCCCCCTTTGTAATCACCAAAAGTGGATTAATGAAGTCACAAAAATATTCCATGCAAGAATAAATCATTATTAGAAGTAGCGTGCAATTTGCATGAGTATTCCAAATAATGGACAAGTCAAGTTCATAGAATTTCATACCAAGACTTCTCCACCTTTGTGTAAGTGTAATGATATAGACAATAAAGTACTAGAGGAGATTCAATTTCAAATATTCAACCAAATCAATCCACATTTTTCACTTTTCATGAACATCACTAGGATTGATTTTTCCCACCTCATCAAAGATGAGTTCAAGTTACCGAATCCCAAAACATGGCCTAAAAGGTCTTTTAAATGTGGGATGGCATTGCTTAACGAGTTATATACACCAACGCTAATGATTACCCATGTAGCATAAGTTGGATACTCGTGGGTTGTGTTTTAGCCATGAAGTGTATCCATTTTTCATACGGAGCAAATATTTTTTTTAATTCTTTTGTGCTCAATTTTAATTCATGGCTAAACACATCATATCCCTTAGAAATTTCAGAAATTAATCATTCCTACATTCACTTTCCATTAATCTTCAAAAGAATCTCCAAAAGCACTAAAAAGTCAAATATCGTGAAAGTGCAAATGTAGGTGTAGAAGTCAAGTTTGAAACTTATGAGACATGTCATGGCTATTAAAAAGAATAACATCATGTTCATGTAGCTACAACAATAATGAATTGACTTCTACAAGGGATAGAATTGATCATTCATACAATATCACTCAAGAGATTCATAAGAGGATTCAATAAGCACAATTTTTTTGATTTTTGATTTTTCAAATTTTTTTTAGAAATAAAAACATTAAAAAACATCCATGCAAGCACACAAACCAAAATAAATCAAGCACACAAAACAATCTATGAAGGTATGCACTGAGCATGCAAAGAGGGATAAAAATTATACCTTCTCGTCGCTTTTTGACGAAGGAGCTAAAAGAATGAAACATTTAATTTAACGCTCCTCGCCAAAACTCCATCACACCTACATGAAAGGTGTTAAGTGTGACCTTGGAATCCAACAAGGTCCACTAGTGTTAGCCAATATTGTTTTAGGAACCCACACTTGTTTAAACTTGATATTAGTGTTCCTAAATTTGCAATAATATGAAGTGTGGCCTACACTATCACAAGTAAAGCACTTTGCATGTAAGTTCTTTGCAATGGAGGGTGCATTGTGGAATTTCTTGAATTTTGGCTTTTTGACATTTTGCAAACCAAATCCAAGTCATCTTCTATTATTGCCATATAATTGATTCTCTAAAATATTATCCAACGATTGTTTTCCTATAGAGAATTTCTTAATGGCCAATTCAAGATTAGAGACTTTGGATTTCAACAATTTATTTTCTTCCACAAGCAATGTGCATTTACTAATAAAAGCTCTCTTGTATTCCTCTTCCTTCTTTTCAAATTCAATCATTTTTCTTTTAAACTCATTATCCAACATGCAGAATTTATCATTAAGCTCTCTAATCACATAGTCTTTTTCAGTTTCGAGCTTAATCAAATCAAGTTTAGGCATGCTAATATTATTCATCAAGGAAGGGCAAGAGAGACAAGGTGCTTCATCATTAAAACTGGATTTTTCCTTTTTCAAAGTATCAATAGTAGAGTCACGAGCAACAATATCAATTTTGAGTTTTTCAATCTCTTTAGACATTTCATATTCAGATTGTTGCATTTCAAAGTTTTCATTTTGGTAGTCATCTATAGTGGATTCAAGCTCTACTATTTTATCTTGCATTTCTTTACAAAGAGTAAGGAGTTCAGTTTTACTACCAGAAATTACCTCATCGTGTATTCCCATCAATGCCATGCATGAATGGGCTTCGTGTTCCTCCTTCTCGCTCTCAGCTTCGCTATCCATGTCCCAAGTAAGCACCTTGGATTTTCCCTTTTCTTTAGCTACCTGAGCTGTCTCATGTGGGCAATCCCTCATTCGATGTCCTCTTTTCATGCATTTAAAACAAGTCATTCTATTAGTAGTATTCTGATCATAATTTTGCTTAGAAGACTGAAAAAAGTTAGAGCGATTAAACCTGGGTGCCATTTCTGCTCTTCCTTGCTTGGTCTGGACAAACTTTCTGAAATTTCTGACCATTAGCGCTATGTCATCATCATCATCTTCACTTTCGTCAGCTTTCAGAGCAAGTGGCTTGGTAGCTTTCTCTTTTTCCTCAGGTTTCTCCCTTTCATCAATATTTTGCAATTCAAGCTCGTGGGACATTAAATTACCTATTAAGTCCTCCACCCTCATCTGTGACAAATCTTTCGCTTCTTGGATGGCAGTGACTTTAGGCCTGAAAGAGCTTGGCAGAGCTCTTAATATCTTCCTCACCTGCTCAAGGCTAGAATATGGCTTACCGAGCGAACTAGACTTGTAGACAATGTTGGTGAACCTCGCAAACATTTCTGATATCGTCTCTGATGGTAGCATGCGAAATCCCTCGTATTCCGTGCTCAGAAGTGCAAGTCTGGACTCCTTCACCTGTGACGTTCCCTCGTGCGTCACCTCATAAGTATGCCATATTTCCTGCGCAGTTAGACAATGTGAGATACGATTGAATTCAGATTTATCTAATGCACAAATAAGAGCATTCATGGCTTTAGCATTAAGAGAATAAAGCTTCCAATCATTATCATCCCACTTATCATCAGGTTTAGGCATTTCAGTATTTTCAATTTTAATAACAGGTGATTTATAGCCTTTTTCAACAATTTGCCAAGCTTTATAATCAATAGAAATCAAGTAGATTCTCATACGATTTTTCCAATAAGCATAGTCTACTCCATTAAATCTAGGTGGTCGGGAAATAGACTGACCCTTAGCAAAAGCACTATCAATGTGGTCCATGGTCAAACTAGGCTAGATCTACTAAACTGGCTCTGATACGACTTGTTGGATCTGGATCCTAGCCTAGAGGGGGGAGGGTGAATAGGCTAATAAAAAATTCTCGTGCAACTCACGAGAAATCACACGCAGTTAAAAGTACAACCAGAGTAATGAAAAGCAGACACAGAGTACACAGCAGATTTACCCTGGTTCGGTCGTCCCAACGACCTACTCCAGCCCCCAAAGCAGAACTAGATTGAATAGCGCAATAGGTACAAAACCACAAGTTAGAGCACGCTCAGAGTACCCTCTACGTCTCTACACTCGCCAGGCTCTCAGTACCCCACACACAGTATTTCCTCTCACTATCAATCCTAGCAAAGCTTTCTACCAGCTAGTCCCAAACTAGCTGGGTCCCACTTGTCTAGTCCTAACTAGACAAGTCCCAAAATAGTCACAAAATATAGGTAAAGGTTTCCCCTACAGAGAACGTTACACTAAGACACAAATAAAAGAGTTTAAGGGTTTAGAAATGCTCAGTTTGTGTCTGTGTAGGCGTCTCTGTCAATCAGCACGTCGTCAGCTCCAATCTGACGCAAACGGTGTCTCAATCCGACTCCTGGATGTCAAGTTATGCATTGGTCTGTGCGTAAAGCAATTGCAGTTCAAATCCTATTCTTCAGCCGTCTGTGCATTCAGTAAAAATGGCGGTCGGTGCGCAGAGCAACTACGTTCAATATCTTTAATAAACTGGGCTGTGCGCAAAGCAACCCACTAAAGTTCTCTTTCCACGTCAGCACGAGAATCAAATTCTCGTTCGATTCGATTTTAAGCGCATGGGGAAGATCTCAGCCGTTGATGCGTTTTCACGAAGCGCAGTAGCCGTTCGATCTTGATCCTGCAATCTTCTCGTCGCTTCGTAATCACGGGCATGAATCAATCTTGGCCGCTAATCCCTCTTGATCTGCGGAGTGTGAAGCGCCACGTCAGCAGTGAAGGTTTTCTTCTCCGAGACTAGGGCATGCAGGCATAACGACTGCGACGACGAGCTCTGCTTCGACTACGGAGATGACGACTTCGACGATGATCTTCTCCGACTCGACGTTCGTTTTTCGATGACGACTTCGTCGATCAACTTCAACTGCGACGGTGAGCTCTCGACGATGGTGACTTCTCATATGGCTTCAGCGTGTGGCAGCGGCTTCAAGGGCGGTGTCCTCGTCTCCAACAACTCCGACTGCAGCTACAAGCGAACGGCGGTTGAACTCTACGACGATGCAGCACCGGTGGCTTCGGCAGGAGACAACGACGGCGACTTTGACTACAGCAGCAGCGGGAGGATGTCTCCTTTGATGGCGGCAGAGCTTCCAGATGATCGTGGTGAACGGCAGTGAGCTCTCGCAGCAACGACAGCGTCGTCAGGCGGTGCTCTCGTTCTTCCACAGTGATGAGAGGAAGCAGCGATGGCGTTTAAGCTTCGGCGATCTCCAGTGATGTCTCGACGGTGGTGATGGAAATTCTTCGACGTCGGTAGCAGCGGTTGATAGGGTTCGTCGACGACGAGCTTCTCCGTTCTCTCGACTTCGATAATGAGACGTTGAGTCCTTCTCTAGCAATGGCGTCGTCGTCGTCGTCTTCGAGATGCAGCGACGAGAATTCTTCGATGATAGCAGCGGCTGCTCCTCAACGTCGGCGGCCCGTGGCAGCGTTAGGATCACGATGAACTCCTCTCCGCTTCTCCTTCACGATGGCAAGCAACAGGCGAGGGCGACTTCGCGTGGATACATGCTTGAAGATGACGAAGGCTCTGTGATGGGGGTTCTAATGCTTTGAAGATGATAAGGAAAGTGTTTTTGGCTTTCAATGCGTGAACCCCTCCTTTTTGCGTAACCTCTCAAGAAAAATTTTTGGGATGATTGGTAGCAAGGTTTGTTTTTGTGGAGAAGAGGTTTTCGTTGGCTGCCGCACATTAACCCTAGAAACGACATTAGCCTTTATAGAATAGTTTAGGTTTTTTTTAAGAATAATAGTTGGGATAGGAAATTGAATGTGATGAGAATTAGGAAATTTGAATAGGATTAGAAGTTTGAATATGATGAGGGCACAACCAACTAGGAATTTTGAAATTGGCTAGTGATAGGGTTGAGTCAATCAACTTTGGGATTCTATTTGATCTTATAGTAAAACTAATGGGATTAGGAAGAATTCAAATATTTGTAAATCTTACTAAAAGATTTGATCAAGTCCATCTCATCCCCATCTCATCCCATATTGGACCAAGTCCAAATTTTGCTCTCCATTGACCAAGTCAAACTTCTTTGTGCACACACGCTCCATCTCTCCTAATGTGCTATACGAATAGCAATTTCGCCAAATACTGAGAATACATTGTTTCGCCAAGCCTGAAACACACTGAGCACACACATTAGATATACCGACACGTTTGTCATCATCAAACCAAGTTCCTAGATCGTTGCTTCCAACATCAAGCGCTCCCTTCGTACTATGGATGGCCATCCCAAAGGAAGCACATGTCTGTTTCCCAAACGCACAGTGCTCACAAAACTCAATCATCCCGGTCTTGGCCCCTTTCAGACGATCTCCAACGATAAGATTTTGCAAAGCTTTCTTGTCCACGTGACCTAAGCGCATGTGCCATAACAATGAGTCATTCCTCTCAGCCTCACGAGTTAGATCCGATGTTCCAGCTACGACCGAACCATCCAAGTAATAGAGTTTGCCTTGATGCTTTCCCTTCATCACGATCATTGCTCCTCTGGTTTGTAAGGACCGTATACATTGCAATACTAAACAACAAACACTCTAGAAGGGGATAGAATAATGGCAATAATTGTGTAATTAAACATTAAACTTGCAAATGCGGAATAATAAGTGCAAGAGGAAGATAATTCACAAAATCAAGCAAACGCAAACACAAAAGATTTTTCACAGGTTCCCCTACTTGGGTACATCCTACAACACCAATATTCACTATGATCCTACACAAGGTAGTGAATACAATCCCTACACAAGGGATACCTTACACAAGGGATTTGTCCTACACAAGGACTCAACCAACCATACACAAGGGTTTAACTCACACACATAGAGAAACTAACTCCCACGTAGAGAATTAGGGTTGTCCTACACAAGGACTCAACCAATCCTACACAAGGGTTAAACTCCCACAAAGAGAGTAACTAACTCCCATACAGAGAGGTAGGGTTTCAATCACAAAGATGAAATAAATTGACACTTACATATGCCTTGATGAGATGAACTTACTCAATAATGAATGCAAGGCATAGAAGAGGATTTCCAAGTGTTGAGATGTGCTTTGATAGCACTTGGAGGATTTCCCTTGAGCTAACTTCAATGCATGAAGAGGAATGTGCTTGATGGTCAAATTTTAACAGTTGTAAACTGTAAGCGCACAGCTGTCCTCGTAGCGTTGTCTGCAGGGAGGCGGAGTGGTCGAGTACCAATTGAATGTAGGGTTGTTGTTAGCTACGCGAGTGAGATGAAACGGTGAGAAATCACAAAGATTACACTAGGGATTAAATATACAAGTGATGGAAATACACATACACACAAGAGATAACAATTAAAGAGGAAAGAATTAAAACAACAATATACAAAATCAAACACAATAGAGGGAAAGAAATAAACTTATCTCCTTTAATGATACACAAGAGTTGTCAATCCTTGGTTACAATCGAGGGAGAGATCTTAAGTCTACACTAATTTAATCCTACTCCTAAGAAAAACTGAAAATGAGGAAGAACTAGGGCTAAAATTGCGCCCCCAGTCGCCTCCTCTCTTCAGAGGCGCCCCTTCTCCCTAAATAAGGGCTCCAAATACCCTAGAAATCGGGTAGAGACCTGACGCTCGTAGGTCCCTCCAGCTGTCGCTTGATGACTCGATACGATCGCGTCGTGAGATTACATGGCCGTGTCGATCGGTTGAACTCCAAGCAAACACGGTGATGCGGCCACGTTAATTAAATCGACGCGGTCGCATTAATGTCTTCTCATAGCAAAATCGACGCGGCCGCGTCGAATGAAATGACACGGGCCGCGAAAGACTCCGATCTTTAATCTTTTTCTTCACTCTTTAGGTCTTCTGACGCGGCCGTATGGGATGTAGTGACACGGCCGCGTGGGTATAAGCTCTTCACAAAATTTTCCCCTTGTGCCAATTGATTCATCGGCTTCGCTTCTTTCGCTTCTTTATGCTCAATTCTCACCATATGGTCTCTAACTGGTACATATTCTCCGCAAAACATAGGTGTCACGCCCCGCTTCCCATTATACTTGGGAGCGAGGACGTGAGCGGGCCCGCTTGGGCTGGAGCGGTGAGGCCCCAACCCAATAAGCGTCTGTGTATGACTACATTGGCAGGTTCTTGCTTGCGAATATTCGGAACAACAAAATAATGTCATCATTATCATTTAACTTCCAGATTTACATGTACACAAGGAATTAAAAGGCCTAGCATGGCCATTACAACAGTTACAAGAAAATTACAAACAACAATTATTAAAAGCTTCAGCAAGCTGCGCAGTG
>CM061142.1:509356494-509393493 GCA_030789695.1 Scilla litardierei | reverse complement strand
GATCGTTGTCTCGAGATCTTCGATTTGACAGGTTGTTTGCAAATCGAAACTCAAAAATGGATTTATGGTGGATTTTAGAAGTTTGAACTTCTTATGAAATCAACCCCATTACGCCATATTATTGTCCCAAAATGCTCGTGGTAAATGAGAAGGGGCCGGCCTCCTATATAAATAGGGGTGCCATCTCTTCATTGTTTTTTGCACCAAGTCTTTGATTAAGGAGCTCCTAATTATTTGAGCAAACTTGATCAAGACTTAAAATTATTCTTTTCCTCTATTAATTTTTCATGTCGTCCAATCGAGTCCTAGCAAGGCAACGGGGAGGTCCGAATTTGATTCAGAAGTCTACGACGCGGGTTTACTCAAGTGAAATCTTCTACGGCTAGTGATGGGCTCAGAGGCAATGTGCGGCTCGGGAGGTTATTCTGTTCGTGACGACGAGCGACGTGATGCGGTTCGGGATGCGGCTCAGATTTTGGAGCTCAAGACGATGTGGAACATCTTGCCTGTTCCAAGGCAAGATTCCGGGTGAGTCACATTTATTTATGCATTTCATATTCTATAGTAGTTAGAACTTTCTCGAGTTGATCAGACCCAACTAGAGTAAGTAGAAAATCCTGGCTTAGGGATTTTTTTTCTTAGGGCAGTAATTATTAAATAGTTTAATAATTACTTTTTTCCACTGCTTATTTAAATTAAGATCGTCCGACTTAGGACGAGATGTTTAAATTAGCCCTTAGGGACCTTGAAAATCCCTACAGTGGTATCAGAGCCAGATCTACTCTGTTCTTATACTGCTTCTATATGAACTGCATGTTTAATTATGTGATAATTAGTTTAATGGCATGTTCTTGTTTATATGATAACACAAGAGGAACTTGTTATGTTAGCCATTAATGAATCCTCAAATTTTATAAGATAAATTTTGGCACCATGCTATAATTTTAAATTGTTTAAATTACCTAATGGACGATTAAGATAGCCATTAAAATTCCTCAAATTTTTATGAGATAATT
Source organism: Scilla litardierei (assembly GCA_030789695.1). Classification (NCBI taxonomy): domain Eukaryota; kingdom Viridiplantae; phylum Streptophyta; class Magnoliopsida; order Asparagales; family Asparagaceae; genus Scilla; species Scilla litardierei. Next base: position 509,392,477 of record CM061142.1, on the reverse strand, counting down.
TTTGAGACCATGCTATAATTTTAAATTGTTTAAAATTGCTTAATGGACGATTATGATAGCCATTAAAAATTCCTCAAATTTTTATGAGAAATTTTTTTAGACTCTACTATGTTTTAAATTGTTTAAAAATGCCTATTGGACGATTAGGGTAGCAGCACATTTATTAAATCCTTATAGTTGATAAGGACCTAATAAAAATTGTCAAACAAATCCATAAAATTTCGAATTTTATGGATCCACAAGTTGATCAGGATTAACTAGCATTAATAAAAGCTTTTAGTTGATAGTACGCATATAAATGACAAGCAACCTTCAATGGACCATGATACTGGTCAATGTCCCCGGCAACGGCACCAAAAACTTGATCGCGCCCCGATATGCACACGCACCCCGGACAAGCGACTCGTAGTCTTACCGCAAGCGCACGTCGTAGTGGCGAGCGGGTATCGAACTCAGGGAGGAACAATGACAGTGTCTCCTTCTAATCACCTAGCTATCAAAATGGTCAAGAATAATTTGGGGTAAAATTGTCACAATCGTTCATATATCGATAGAAATATCAATGAAATAAAGCGCCTAGGGATATGGAATCCCGCCTAGGGATAGGGAATCCCCGCTACGAACCGTATCTCATCGTTGTGATTCGTAGGTTACGTCATTGCTAGACTTGAATTTTAGGTGAACTAGTCGCAACTAAATGTAGAAACAAGCTCACGCTCTCGCGCTATTGCCGGTCTATAGCAAACCTAGGTTAGGGCCCAATCTCTTGCAAACCCTAACCTAAACCGCTAGCGTGAAGAACGACATCATCGTTCAACCGTATCTCGAGCCCACTCTCGTGCAAACTCGAGCTACGACCTAGGTTGAGATAGTTCCTACCCGTCCAATCTCTTGCAAACGGATATTGGTATAGAAACACGATTAAAAATCCTAGCCTTGGTCTAATCTCTTGCAAACCAATCCTAGAAAAGTCCAATCGTAAATCTAAATCGAATTTCTAGTGCTTCCTATCAATTGGGACCCAATCTCTTGCAAATCCCAATCGATATGAATCCCTAGCCATTCGTAATTTATCAATCCCAACCTAACCCTAATCAATTCTAGCAAGAATTTCACCAATTCATCACAATTCAGAAATATGGTTCATAGGGTTCATCCATATACCCTAAGACGATAAAACTACTCACTAATCATCATGCAATTCATAAGAAATTCAATAGCAAAATCAACACAATTCATTGCAATAGAGAAATTATCAACAAAAATAGAGTTTTTGACAAGAAAAGAGACAAACCAATGAGAATCCAATAGCATCCAACAAAAGTCCCCTTTCAAATCTCTCAAAAAGACTAAATCTAATTATCTAAAAAGCTCTCTAAAAAGGCTGCAAAAAGTATCAAAAAGTTCTCTTTAACTAGGGCAAAAACTGGGTTTAAATACCCCTCAAACTTGCCCAAAAAATCGTGACAAAAATGCCCCTGCGCAGCCCAGAAATCGCAGTTTACGCAGCAGGCGAGGCGGCTCACTCGGTCGAGTGACAAATGTCACTCGGCCGAGTGACAAACCCTGTAAAATTCCAGTAAGTCGAGGATCTTGGGGGTCTGTCTTCGGAAGTGACTCGGCCGAGTGGCTTTACTCACTCGGCCGAGGGGCATTTCTTGCTCGGCCGAGTCGGAACCGTCAAAAGCCTGTACATTTCCAGTAAGTCGGCCGTTTTTGAAGTGGATTTTCCCATGCCACTCAGGCGAGGGGATTTCCATGCTCGGCCGAGTGGACTATCGTCACTCGGCCGAGTGCATGCCGATTTCATTCTGTTGATGCGTGTCCGGTCTGCTCGGCCGAGTGGTCTTCTTGCTCGGCCGAGTGGGTGGTTCACTCGACCGAGTGAGATGCTGCAGATGCCCAATCTTCATCTTTTCGCCTCCTCGTCGCTCCTATGAGGTTCCTTCTTCTTCCACTCGTCTCCCATCGCCGAATAGCCCTCAAAAGAGCTTTGGGTGACACTCCGGAGTGGGTGCAAATCCTCTTGATCTCAAAATCACTCCGAATCGCTCCATATCTCCTGAAATACGACAAAAACAAGAAATCGTGAAAAGCATCGCAATATTGCCGAATAATCGTGAAAAACGCGATATGAGCGATCAAAGTGGCATGCAAACATGCAGAAAAAGGGTGTAAAATATGGAGCGATCAAAATCCCCCAAGCTTACCTCTTACTCGTCCTCGAGGAAGATGAGTAAAAAGTAAACCTGACGGGCAAAATAATGGAAAAGAAGGAAAAATAATAAATAAAAAAAATAAAAAAAATAAAAATAGAATAGAAAGCGAAGAAGGAGGGTGCTAGATCATTCTTCTTAGGACGTGGGTTTTGCTTACTCATATAGCATACATCGAATATAAAACACACGTCAAAGACTTTTATTTCGATATCATAGTATAATAATGCATTCGAAATAGAAAACCCCAAAATATCAATATAGCATGAAATATGGAATCATTCTAGGATTAACATCGCCTGAAGCATCTAAAGCGATATGCATAACCATGGATCACACACTTTTCAATTGAATGCTTTCTATAAGGAGTATAAGAGATATCACACGATATGGAATAGTAAGAATAGAAAAGTATGGTTTTCATGAAATGAATGCTAAGTGTCGATTTCTGGATTTCGTGAAACTTTAGCAATCTCACCGAGTATAGAAGATTACTTAGCCTAGGTTGTCATGCACCGTCAAGTAGTCACTCTCTCACACATCATTGGATCCTCTCCGCCAAGCTTATCCATAAGCGTGGTGGCATAAACAAATCAATATGTACATTCCCCATTTCTTTTGAAGCTCCAAAAATATAAAAACAAAAACAAAAGAGGGAAGAAAGAGAGAAAGAGTATGAGATGGGATAGTTATAAAATTCTTTTCTCTTTTCTTTTCTTTTTCCCATTTTTTTTTTTTTTTTTGAATAATGATATATACATAAGCGATCCCAAATCAAAAGAGAGAAGGATATACAAGTATATTTTTTTTCTTTCTGATTTTGGGGATTTGGAGCATGAAAATTAATAGGGGGGGAAATGCCGATAATAGACTTGCTAAGGGGGTGATTCACCAATGAATTTTAAGTAGAGAAATAATGCTCAAGATATGTGGAGAAAGAAATCAATGTATCACTCAGTTCACTCTATAGGACGTGCATGAAAACTTTCAGCAGAGTAATATAATCTACTCAGTTTAATCTCAAAAAGTAAACTAGTCCAGATATATCGTCCTAGCAAACATTCAATCAACCTGAAGGTGAAGCGTACAATTCATGCAATAAGAAGTGATATGAAAAAGGAAAGCAGTACTCCAAATATAAGCAGACAATGCGTGAAGCTTGGTGTGTTTTTTATGATAAGCATACATATGAATCATCAGACATCAGCTAATAACAGAATTTCATCCATATTCATACAGGAAAAGAGTGGGTTACTATTTTAAATGCAAAGCAGGACAGAGCATATGATATCTGAAACAGAAGCTATGACGTGAAAAAATAGCATGCACATAGAGATAGGCTAACACCACGTCAGCATCTTCACAGAAAAATCATCTCTAGCAAAAGATGAAAGAAACAAGGATAAAAGAAAATAGAACTATATACAATGCAGCACACAAAGAAAATAAGAAAACGTGATGCATGATAAAAAACGAAAAAGTGGTGAAAATAAGTGCAAAAGTGGAAAGAAAATGTGAGAAATCAAAAATAAAGGGTGGTAAAAAATGAAAAAGTGTGAGAACTCACTCCCCCAAGCTGAAGTGCACATTGTCCTCAATGTGCAAAGTGTGGCACACCGAGAGACGTGAGATGGGTGGGGCGGGTGAGGATGCATGCATGATGAAAAAGAAAGAAAAAGAAAAAGAAAATAAGATATGAATGAATGTGATGCATGCAAAGATCAGGATGGTGCAGATATAAGTGTCCCCAAAAAGTCTCTCCCTCACTCCCAAAAAGGTACAAAAAAGATATGATCAAGAAGGCATCAAAATAATACGTGGAGGAGGGGGGCAAAAATCAATCACCAGGCCCAGAAACAAACGGGCAGCAAAACAACAAAAAATATCAGAGGCATCAAGAGTGTGCCTAAGCTGGTGGTGGCGCTGCACCAGCACCGTCCTGTGGCGGGGGTGGTGGTGGAGGTGGTGGGCGTGGTGGCTGCTGGGAGGGTGTGGATGGTGGAGGCAGACGTGCCAGAATCTGATTCAGGCAAGCCTGAATACTGGGAAGGAATGCGACACGGGTCTGCACGGTGCTGACCGTGGCGGAGAGAGCCCTAAAGTCTCCTTGAAGTCCACTAACAGCCCCCTCAAGAGCACGAATGCTCTGAACTAGAGTGTCTGGGGGTGGTGGAGCAGAGGGGCGCACAGGTCTAACAGGTGAGGTGTGTGGCTGTCTCTGGCGGGAAGTGTAGGTGACTGGGCCAGCAGGAAAGTGTGGAAGGGGTGCTGTGCCTACTAAGGGATGCCCATCCTCGGTGTGAGGCTGGGACGCAGGCTGGGTCAAAGCAGCAGCATCAGTAGCAGAGGTGGAAGGCAAAATGGGTGACGAGGCAGTAGGAGAGGTCAGTGACGTAGAAGTGGGGACAGAAGTCACGACACTCTTGGTAAAGACAACGGCAGTGGGGTCAGAAGGGCCGACGACCGGGGTGGCCGTGGATAAAAGTGAGGTCAGGACCGCCACTGCGGCGGTAAAGGAGGTCTCGCCGCTCTCTAAAATGGTGGTGGGACGCTCAGGGCTAAGAGAGGTGATAGGCTCGACGGACATAGGCTCGGTGGTGGTGGTGGTGGTGGTAGACTTAGCTAAGGTGCTCCCGACACTGACAGAAGTGTGGACAGAGGTGTCGGGAGGTGCAGACAGTGCAGGTGTGGGCTGAGGGATCACGGGGTCAACAGGTGGTGCAGGGGGTGCCTGCTCAGCATCCTCAGCCTCAAGCACGTAGGCAGCGGGGATAAGGAGATCCATCGCTGGAATCCAGTCCCCGTGAGCTGATCCAATGTGTGTCCGAGCGGGGCTCGGAAGAACCATGTAGTCAGCACTAAAGGGACCGTGCAACCACACCCAGTGCCTACGACCGTGGGGACGAAGCATCTTCATCCGGGCCATAACATCTATCGAAAGTGAAGTGGGGCCCGGAGCTCGACGTAAGTCGTTAGGTAGGTCCACGTCGGTCATAAGGGCCAGAAGTGTGATCACACCGCCGCAACAAATAGGTGAGCGAGCGATCACCGAAATGATGATGCGGTCTAAAAACCAACTAGCAATGTCGATCTCGACGACGGGGACCAGGTCGTCGCTACCCCTGTCTAGAACCCTTGGGCGAGTCATCGCGTAGAGCATGTAAAGCTCTGGCGTAGACATGGTCCCGGGCTCGTACCTCGCTAGGCAAGTAGTCGCCATGAGGCGCTGTGCAATGCGGAGGCAGGGGTGCAGGATAGCTGAGGCCTTGGCCCTACTAGGGTCAAAGGCAAGTGGGGATCCTGTGATCCGTGTCCAGAAGGTGGAGGTGTCGAACGACGGGGGTGGGATGTGCGTGGGAGCGTTGGCGCGGTCAGGGACAGGGAAAGCGGGCCACTAGAAGAATGCTCTAAGTATGTCGAGAGTGATCTCACACTCTCGATCCATCAGACAGAACGAGCATCCTCCAGGGGTCCGGTCAATAGAGCTCAGAACCTCTAGTGTTGGACGGATATAAGTATCCGCTGATACCGACAAAAAATCACGCCATCCCACGTTGTCGTACAACGTGAGAAGCCCCTCGAGTACCCCTAGGCGGTCTATATCAGCTAAGTGTGCGAACCTAGAGGGTACTATCGAGCGATGGCAGATACGCTTGAATCTGGTGCGGTGTGCGTCATTTCGAAACGTAATCCCCATCGGCCCGACGGCGGGAGCGGGTGGAGGGACATGATCAGCAGGGATCGGCTGTGAATGTGGTGGTGGCGGTAGAGGGCTAGGTGGAGGGGAGTCCTCCCTAGCGTGAGAGGGACCGGGATCATCGGTCCTCTTCCGCTTCGAAGAGGCTCCCTGTGTACGTGGCCTAGTGCACGGTGGCATGTGTGCCGCGAGACGTGTCACAACCAAATAAATACAACGACGTGCTAAATGATGGAACGAGTGTACCTGAACACGCCGCAAGAGCAATAAGTAGTGCGTGCGAAGAGACGCCTCCGCCGCGAAGCTCAATGCGCGTCCAAAAGCTCCCCAAAGCTCCCCCAAGCTAGCCTGCAAATAAAACGATCAAATCAGTGAATAATATTCAATATATATGGGGGAGATGGGGGATCATAGATAGATATAAAATTTAATTTGGATTTTGGGCTCAACGGGCATACGGATCAAGAGAAACGGGGAGAAACGAGGCGTTTTGGGTCAAAACGGGGTGATTGGAGGCGGTGGCGGCCAGCGCCGGCGAGGGGGGGGGGGGGGGTGGTCGGTCGTCGGCGGGGCGCAGGCAGGCGATCGCCGGTGAAGGGGGGTCAAATCGGGCGAGGGACGAGTAGCAGCGGCCGAGGGAGCTCAAGCGGCTGCGTGCTCGGGTGCGATTTGGGAGTTTTTTGGTATCGAAAACCGCGCATCCCACAGTCGCGTATATATAGGAATTGTTACGACTCGGCCGAGTGACAATGTCACTCAGTCGAGTGCGTAAACGAAAAAGAATTTCAAAAATTTCCTTGCCACTTACGACTCGGCCGAGTGGCTTTGCCTCACTCGGCCGAAGGGAGAAACTCCACTCGGCCAAGTGGCTCTGCCACTCAGCAATATTAAGCAAGGAGGGTATCTGTTTCACTCGGCTGAGTGACAAGTCACTCGCCTGAGTAACAAGTCACTCGCCCGAGTGGCAATTAAAACTAAAACTTACAGAAATTAACAGAGAGTTGGTCTACAGAAACTTTCCTGATTGGTGCTCCACTCGGCCGAGTGGAGTTTTTGCTCGGCCGAGTGGCATAAGCTACTCGGCCGAGTGACGTGCTGTTTTCTGCATCGGCTCTTCGTTTTTGCTCTGGTCTCTGTTTTTCTTTCTCTAGTCTGTTTCTTCCTCCTCCTAAGGCCTGAACGCGTTCCTGGAGCGCTCTTCCTTGCCTTGATCATCCTCCATATGATTGATCTCCCTTTCTCCTTCTCCTGTCATGAAAATTAAGACCAGTTGTCACGATTTTCATGAACAAAAGACTCTAAAAGCTAATAAAAGGCTAAACCAAAAATGAAAATCAAATAAAAAAATGCCTCCCGACAAGCGCTCGTTTAAGGTCATGAGCTCGACCCATTAAGATATTCATTTAGCTCGCGATATTAGGCGCATACGAGATGCACCCGTCAAACTTACCGGGAAGGCCGCTTGGATTTGGGTCATGATGATCATCGGTCTTCCTCGACGCCTCCTCATCATGGGCATGTTGGGGGATAAGTCCCCCAAGCTTGAGCTTGTTCTTATCTTCTTCTTGGCCGGTGACACCGATCTTCCATTCGGTGGAGCTTTCTTCGGATTCTTGGCCTTTAAGAGCTTGCAAAGCTCTCGTATTCTTGCGACATCAGCGTCACCTTCATCACCATCCGTGGAGCTATCTGGAGGGTCCTCCAATTTCTCTTCTTCACCCGAAGCTTGGCCTTCTTCGAAGCCATCGTCATGGAGAGCACCAATAGAGTGGGGGATTGCTTCTTCAATCACTTCATCGAGGAGATCCACATAATCTAACTCCTCGTGATAGGGCATATGTTTCATGGCCTTGGGTATGTGAAGCTCGACTTCTATGTTCCCGACATTCAAGGATAGAGTTCCTTCACGCACGTCGACGATAACACCGGCGGTTGCGAGGAACGGGCGTCCAAGTATGAGCGAAGTGTCGCCCTCTTCCTTGATGTCCATTATGACAAAATCACAAGGTAAGCATATCCCTCCCGGAACTTGGAGTGAAATATTCTCCGCGATCCCTACCGGCCTAGTAATCCGACCGTCCGCAAGCTGAATTCTCATGTCGGTCGGCTTCAAGTCGGTGCACGTGTTCAATTTCCGGAACATACTAAGGGGCATAAGGCTCACACTCGCGCCCAAATCAACTAGAGATTTTTGCAAAGGGACGCCTCCTAGTGTGCAAGGGATGCGGAAACTCCCAGGATCCTTTAATTTCACCGGCTCCTTCTCCTTCCGGGTAAACCAAGTTCCTTGTTCCGCAAGCATGATTTTTTTCTTCCTTTTCTTTCCCGAAATCAAGTCCTTCAAGAACTTCGCGTAAGACGGGATCTCAACAATTGCATCTAAGAAAGGAATATTGAGGCTTACTCCCCTCAAGTATTCTAGGAACTTGGCGAGCCTTTTCTCCATCTTGGCTCTAGCTAGCCGTTGTGGAAACGGCACCGGTGGCATGTAGCAGCGCTCATCAAGTGGCTCCACCACTTTAGAATTTCCTCCTTCAATTGGCTCCTTTTGACTCTCCTCCTCAATCGCCGTCTCTTTTTCTTCCAAAATTTCCACCACGGGTTGCTTGCTTTGGGTCATAGCGGGAGTGGTATCCTTCCCGCCCCTTGTTGTAACCGCAACCACCGCATTGATGTGTCTGGTGTTGCTCCGTGGATTGGGCTCGGGTTGAACCGGCAATTGTTGGGCGTTCTTGGTGAGCAACGCAAGTTGCTCTGCAAGTTAAGCGACGACGGTATTTAGTGACTCTTGTCCCGCCATCAATCTAGCGTGGATCTTTCTTTGCTCCACCATAAATTCCTCCACCCTAACTTCGTGGTCCGATTGTGGTTGAGCTTGAGGTGGGTTGGGAGCTCTCCAACCTTGGTTGTAACCGGGAGGTCTATATGGTACCGCTTGTTGCCTCGGCGGGTAATTTCGTTGCGGTGGCCCCCTCGGTTGATATTGAGGTTGTGGTAGTAGAGGCCGAGCTTGAGGAAGTTGTTGTGGTGGCGGGTTCAAAGCACCATCATTGTTTGCATATGAAAAGCCCGGATGGTTTCTAGCGGCCGGGTTGGCCCAATATCCGGAGTTCCCTGCAACATATTGTACTTGCTCTAAGGCTCCCTCTCCATTGTCCCCTCCTACATACATGGCTTAGGATTGGTCTTGCCAATCGCTCATATTGCTTATAGGTGTAGATGTAGAGGGTGCTCCATGTGGCTCGATGATATATTTCTCTAATATCTCCACTACCTTGTGGATAGAGTCAAATTTGCTTGAAAGCTCCGCTACGGCCTTGGCCTCATATATACTAGTGGGCTTCAAGGAGGAAGAAGAATGACCTCGCTCGTCGCCCCATTGTTGGTTATTAGAGGCCATCTCCTCTAATAAGGCTGTAGCTTCATCCGGGGTCTTTGATAGTGTGGCTCCATTGGCGGTTGCGTCAATAATTTGTTTCGTGCCCGGTTGGAGTCCATTGTAGAAACTGTGAACAAGCTCCCAATCTTCTATACTGTGATGGGGACATTGATGTTGTAAGTCCTTGAAGCGCTCCCATGCTTCATAGAGGGTCTCTTGCGGTCCTTACTTAAAGGACATGAGAGCACTCCGTATCTTCACCGTCTTGGAAGGAGGGTAAAATTTGTCAACGAAGGCGCTCGCCAACTCATCCCAAGTGGTGAATGTCCCTTCCGCTTGCGTCCTCAACCAATATAAAGCTTTATCTTTGAGTGTGAAGAGGAAGAGTCGCAGTCAGATTGCATCAACGGAAACGCCCAGCATTTGGAAGGTGGCGCACTTGGACAAGAAAAGCTGGATGTGATAATGCGGATTCTCATGAGCATTTCCATGAAACGGGTCTTGTTGCATCAATACAACCAATCCCGTCTTTAGCTCAAAATTCTTGTCCGTCGCTAGTTTCGGCATGGCGATGGATGATGTGGTGGAAGAAGTCTTAGGCTGAAGCCTATCTCTAATGGATATGATCCTCGCCATTCGTGCGGCTAGCTCCTCCGGTGTCTCCACACGGTTCATACAACCGTCCTCCGTAGCGTGCCTTCTCTCGGCTCTGATCCTCCTCACGGTACGCTAGATCTCCGGATCAAATAATATTTCCTCGGGGTTCGCCGTAGATCTCGTGTACATGCAAGGGAAAACAGAGTTTCAAAGGAATTGTTAGCACGAATAAGGAGTAAAAAAGATAAAAGTAATAAAAGAAAAAGAAGACACTAAGTAAAGAGAATAAAACACTGTCGCCTCCCTGGCAACGGCGCCAAAAACTTGATCTCGCCCCGGTATGCACACGCACCCGGGACAAGGGACTCGTAGTCTTACCGTAAACGCACGGTGTAGTGGCGAGCGGGTATCGAACTCAGGGAGGAACAATGACAGTGTCTCCTTCTAATCACCTAGCTATCAAAATGGTCAAGAATAATTTGGGGTAAAATTTTCACAATCGTTCGTATATTGATAGAAATATCAATGAAATAAAGCGCCTAGGGATAGGGAATCCCCGCTACGAACAGTATCTCATCGTTGTGATTTGTAGGTTACGTCATTACTAGACTTGAATTTTAGGTGAACTAGTCGCAACTAAATGTGGAACCAAGCTCACGCTCTCGCGCTATTGCCGGTCTATAGCAAACCTAGGTTAGGGCCCAATCTCTTGCAAACCCTAACCTAAGCCGCTAGCGTAAAGAACGACATCATCGTTCAACCGTATCTCGAGCTCACTCTCGTGCAAACTCGAGCTACGACCTAGGTTGAGATAGTTCCTACCCGTCCAATCTCTTGCAAACGGATATTGGTATATAAACACGATTAAAAATCCTAGCCTTGGTTCAATCTCTTGCAAACCAATCCTAGAAAAGTCCAATCGTAAATCTAAATCGAATTTCTAGGGCTTCCTATCAATTGGGACCCAATCTCTTGCAAATCCCAATCGATATGAATCCCTAGCCATTCGTAATTTATCAATCCCAACCTAACCCTAATCAATTCTAGCAAGAATTTCACCAATTCATCACAATTCAGAAATAGGGTTCATAGGGTTCATCCCTATGCCCTAAGACGATAAAACTACTCACTAATCATCATGCAATTCATAAGAAATTCAATAGCAAAATCAACACAATTCATTGCAATAGAGAAATTATCAACAAAAATAGAGTTTTTGATAAGAAAAGAGACAAACCAATGAGAATCCAATAGCATCCAACAAAAGTCCCCTTTCAAATCTCTCAAAAAGACTAAATCTAATTATCTAAAATGCTCTCTAAAAAGGCTGCAAAAAGTATCAAAAAGTTCTCTTTAACTAGTGCAAAAACTGAGTTTAAATACCCCTCAAAATCGCCCAAAAAATCGTGACAAAAATGCCACTGCGCAGCCCAGAAATCGCAGTTTACGTAGCAGGCGGGGCGGCTCACTCGGCCGAGTGACAAATGTCACTCGGCCGAGTGACAAACCCTGTAAAATTCCAGTAAGTCGGGGATCTTGGGGGTCTGTCTTCGGAAGTGACTCGGTCGAGTGGCTTTACTCACTCGACTGAGGGGCATTTCTTGCTCGGCCGAGTCGGAACCGTCAAAAGCCTGTACATTTCCAGTAAGTCGGCCGTTTTTGAAGTGGATTTTCCCATGCCACTCAGGCGAGGGGATTTCCATGCTCGGCCGAGTGGACTATCGTCACTCGGCCGAGTGCACGCCGATTTCATTCTGTTGATGCGTGTCCGGTCTGGTCGGCCGAGTGGTCATCTTGCTCGGCCGAGTGGGTGGTTCACTTGGCCGAGTGAGATGCTGCAGATGCCTAATCTTCATATTTTCGCCTCCTCGTCGCTCCTATGAGGTTCCTTCTTCTTCCACTCATCTCCCATCGCCGAATAGCCCTCAAAAGAACTTTGGGTGACACTCCGGAGTGGGTGCAAATCCTCTTGATCTCAAAATCACTCCGAATCGCTCCATATCTCCTGAAATACGACAAAAACAAGAAATCGTGAAAAGCATCGCAATATTGCCGAATAATCGTGAAAAACGCGATATGAGCGATCAAAGTGGCATGCAAACATGCAGAAAAAGGGTGTAAAATATGGAGCGATTAATGTGCTTGGCTAAGTTTGCTGGAACACCTTAGCTCGACTAGGGGTTAAGTGGTCCTGGCTTAGTCAATTCCCTGGCTGTGTCCGCTGGACCGTAAGGACCCGAATCATTATTATGTAACGCTGTAAACTATATCTAGTCAAAAACGTTAATAAATCTTTTACAAGAAAATTCGTAGCCCTCTTTGTTTTAGACGTTGGAATCTGTAGGATCCGTGTTACGGTTGTTGAGCTACACTCAAGCTGTGACACGGTAACCTTACAGAAACGAATTTCTTCATACATGTGTCTTAACCCAAACCGTCGCGTCGTGAATACACCGAGCGCTGGCATAAGTTAGGCCAACGATGTAGTCTAAGACTTGACTCAAATCGACGCGTCGTGAATACACCGAGCGCCGGGGCAAGTCAAGCTAGACACGAAAACAAGGGTCTGACTAGACTAGTCGTTATGATTTGGATGAGCACACTCATGATCACAAATGACTAGGGGTAGAAATCAAATAGGGAGTCATATTCGATATGATTGACAAAGAGTTCGTCTACCGACAGCTGAGTTGAACGATTTGTTGAGCTACACTCAAGGTCAGGCGACTCAAAGTTGTTGGATTCCTGCTCTCATTTAATATTAATTATGTTTTGGCCTAAACGATCTTTAAATTAATAGGAGAGTATAATTGGATAAAAACCATTCTAATTATATTTAAAAAATTTTGAACACATGCTAATTATAGGAGTTCTAATCTTTGCAGCATGACGAGTAAGATAAATTATATCTGAGATAAGAACATTTTAACTGGTTATAATAAAAATAATGACTGGTCAAAGAAATCTATAGCAGGAAGGGAACAAATGAAGGAAGGGCAAGTTTATGCCTTAACTTCTAAAATGCAAAGTGTAGTTCTTTTGGTTAATTCTAATGCATGGGTGTTAGACACCGGTGCAGGTTCTCATATCTGTAATCAATTACAGGGAATGAGAATCATTAGAAAACTCGAAAAGAATGAAATCGTTCTCCAAGTCGGCAACGCAGCAAATGTTGATGTTGTAGCCGTGGGAGTCCTTAAACACACATTAGCTGGTGGAGCTAACATGCTTTTGAGAATGTTACTACATCCCAAACTTCCTGTGCAATATTATATCCGTCTCGGCTTTTGCTAAAGATGGTTATAATTTTACTATCAACGGAAATGTCATGAACATTTCTTTTGATGGTAAGTTGCTAGGATTTGGGACACTTAATAATGGTGTATACACTTTAAGCAATAAGGTTGTATTAATCGTTAATACAAGAAATCGTAAGGAGTCTAGTTTTAATGAAACATATCTTTCGCATTGTAGACTAGGCCATATCGGAGAGAAGAGACTCAGCAAGTTATATAAAGAGGGGCTCTTAGGCCTCTCGAATTATGAGTCATTCGACACTTGCGAGTCTTGCCTCAAAGGTAAGATGGCCAAAACTCCTTTTGCAAGTCAAGGGGAGAGAGTTATCGAACTCTTGGGTTTAGTACATTCCGATGTATGTGGACCCATGTCTACATTAGCCAAAGGTGGATTTTCATATTTCGTCACGTTTACTGACGATCACTCAAGGTTTGGACATGTGTTCTTGATGAAACATAAGTCCGAAATCTTTGAGTGATTCAAAGAGTACAGTGCCGAAGTTGAAAACCAGACTGGGAAAAGTATTAAGATCATTCGATCAGATCGAGGAGGAGAATACTTAAGCCATGAATTCCTTACTTACTTAAAAGAGAATGGGATTCTCTCTCAGGTCACACCTCCTTACACACCTCAACATAACGGTGTGTCAGAGAGGAGGAACCGCACCTTGTTAGACATGGTGCGGTCCATGGTAAGTGAAGCTGAGTTAACTACTTCCCTCTGGGGCTATGCCTTGGAAACTGCTATATACATTCTAAATAAAGTTCTGTCAAGATCTGTGCATATAACACCATATCAGATATGGACCTGCAAGAAACCCAGCCTAATCACTTAAGGGTATGGGGTTGTCCTGTATATGTCAAGAGGCAGAATCCAGACAAACTGGAAGACAGATCTATCATGTGTAAGTTCATAGGGTACCCGAGACATTCATTAGGTTATGTCTTTTACCATGCAGAGCAACAAAAAATTGTTATCTCTAAACATGCCACTTTTCTGGAAAAGGAATTCCTTGTAAAGGAATCAACTGGCAAGGTAATTGATCTGGACGAATGCTCGGAGGAAGTACTCACACAGGAACAAGTGTCGGAACCAGTGGGAGAGTCAGAAATTGACATCTCCTAACCAGCCATTAGGAACTCCAATAGGGTTCCTCGAGTCTTCGAAAGGTACTACGGTTTTCTTGTAGACGGTGGGATCGATGATAACATCATATTAGATGATGACCCTGTTAACTTCCAGGAAGTCATAAAGAGTATAGACTTTAACAAACGGCTAGATGCAATGAAGTCCGAAATAGATTCTATGCACGTGAATATGGTATGGACCTTAGAAAATGTGCCCAACGGAAATGTTCCCATAGGCTACAAATGGATCTTCAAGAAGAAGATTGGTGCAGATAGAAAAATAGAAACGTACAAGGCTAGACTGGTTGCAAAAGGATATCGTCAGATTCTAGGAATAGATTATGACGAGACCTTCTCACCAGTAGCCATGCACAAGTCTATTCGGATCGTACTTGCTATTGCTACTCACTACGACTACGAAATCTGGCAAATGGATGTGAAGACTGCTTTTTCTAAACGGTGATTTAGAAGAGCAAATTTACATGACTCAGCCAGAAGGTTTCAAAGTAGGTGGGAGTAAAGGAAAAGTGTGTAGGATGCATGGGTCCATCTATGGGCTTAAGCAAGCTTCAAGGAGTTGGAACATCCGCTTCGACAAAACAGTCAAGAGTTTGGTTTTGTCAGAAACAAGGATGATCCATGCATCTACAGAAGGACCAGTAAAATAATTCTTTAGTTATCCTCGTTCTGTACGTGGATGACATTCTGATAATAGGTAACAACAGAGAGATGTTGAAGTCTGTTAAAATATGGCTATCAACCAACTTCTCATGAAAGACTTGGGAGAAGCATCCTACATACTAGGTGTGAAGATCTATAGAGATAGATCTAAACAGATGCTAGGATTCTCCCAAACCAGGTACATTGACACCGTGCTAAAACGTTTTGGCATGGAAAACAGTAAGTGTGGTTTAATACCAGCCAATCATGGAATAACCCTTTCCAAGAAGATGTCTCCACAAACTGACTTGGAAAAGGAACACATAACCAAGATCCAATATGCTTCAGCTGTGGGATCTATCATGTATTCCATGATCTGTACCAGACTCGATGTCGTTTATGCACTAGGTGTAGTAAGTCGATATCAGTCTAACCCTGGAGAGGAGCACTGGAAAGCGGTCAAGACAATTCATAAGTACTTGAGAAGGACTAAAGACTTGATCTTGGTTTATGGAAGTGAAGACCTGAAAGTTGAAGGCTTCACAGATGCCAGCTTTCAGAGTGATGTGGATGATAGCAAATCGATCTCTGGGTATGTTTTCACTCTCAACGGAGGAGCAATTAGTTGGAGGAGTTCCAAATAAGTCATTGTTGCAGACTCCACGATGGAAGCCGAATATATAGCAGCCAACGATGCAGCAAAGGAAGCGGTCTGGATGAGGAAGTTCATCAACCAGCTCGGAATGGTTCCTGCTATTAAAAGTCCAATACCGTTGTATTGAGACAACAATGCAACCATAAGCCTGGTTCAAGAACCGAGATTCCACAAGAGATCCAAACACATTCTTCGCAAGTATCACCTGATACGAGAGATCGAGCAGAGGAAGGACATAGAACTCCTTAGAGTCTGTACAGAAAACAACCTAGCAGATCCATTCACGAAGGTGCTAGCATGCGATCGTCTAGAGAGACTAGCGTGTAAATATGGTATGAGATACCAAAATAAATAGGCCTGAGTGCAAGTGGGAGATGTAGAGAGATGTATGCCCTCGTGGCAATTTATCTTTGTAAACATCTTATCTTGTTCAATAAGTGAAAGTATGCTTTCTGATAAAATATTGTCTGAGTAATTTCAATTTATTATTTGCTTATATTATTTCCTTGGATTCAAAGTTAGCTCACACGTGTTTCGCGATGTAGATTGCAATTATGAGAAATGTCTGATCGATAGCAGCTTGAATCTAAAAAACGTTCGTGGTCATAAATGTGTCGAGATAGGGATATCGGCACATCGGACAAACCATTGTGTCTTAGTCTAGTTGGTCTCATAAGCATACGACTTGGCGAAGTCGGAGACAAGGCGCAGGTGCTCATTAGAGAATGAGTCCACTGGATGACCCAAACAAGAGTTATTAAATGGTTAAACATTAACTAACTGTCATTAATAACTCTAAGTGATGATATGTAAGTTGGTCCTTAGGATTTGAGATCATCATACGAAGCTGTGCTTGAACGGTATCACTTAGGTCTAAGATCTAGCTTCGAGGCAAGGCCTGCTGAAAGATCTTAGGCTGGGTGACACTCGAAGAGTACGAGCTGAGTAGTGATCAATAGAGGGTTCGTCTCTTCCGTTAATGGGAAGTTAGTGTCGCAGGTCAGTACATCTCTCGGTAAAACCTTGGCCAAGGTATGTTGTAAGATGTACAACATGAATGTACCAAAGACCACGTATACTGACCACTGCTAGCTAGTGGGGTTGACGGGGTTCCATACCCTAAGCTAAGCAAGTGACATAGTTGAGACGAAGGGACTAAAACTGCAGAAATCATCACGGTCACAGTTAGAGTGATCCCATCGGCACTCTTACCAACGAGTCAATCACGTAATCGATGATTCTGAAACAGGGACGACACCTGCTGCTAGTGGTTACTATCGTCTAGAGACTTTGAGTCTCAATCTATAGTCAGGTCAGGCTGTATGGTCTCACACCGAGTAATATTCACGTCTTAATAATAGGAATATCGTTATAGAGGAATGCATTCGATGCAATGAAATGATTAAACTCACAAGTCAGTTGTGAGATTAAAATCTAAAGAGTTTAGTATTTGGGACATATTAATACTTGGTATTATATTGACTTAGATGTATGGGAATGAATGGGACTTCCTGGGAAATCCACAGGAAGAAACCGCGTCCAAATTGGAGCTCTAACGAGCCCAGAAATGCAAAAACAGCTGAGGAAAGACCCTTATTGGGCTTGCGGGTCTGACTCGCATCTGGCGGGTTAGACCCGCCAGGAAATAGCTGGTTTGTGCTGTTTTTTTGCGAAAATGAGATTTGGAGTCTATTTTTGACAATTGAGGGGTCAAATGAAATCGGAATTGGATTCCGTTTTTTTCCTATGCGATCGTTGTCTCGAGATCTTCGATTTGACAGGTTGTTTGCAAATCGAAACTCAGAAATGGATTTATGGTGGATTTTAGAAGTTTGGACTTCTTATGAAATCAACCCCATTACGCCATATTATTGTCCCACATTGCTCGTGGTAAATGAGAAGGGGCCGGCCTCCTATATAAATAGGGGTGCCCTCTCTTCATTGTTTTTTGCACCAAGTCTTTGATTAAGGAGCTCCTAATTATTTGATCAAACTTGATCAAGACTTAAAATTATTCTTTTCCTCTATTAATTTTTCATGTCCTCCAACCGAGTCCTAGCAAGGCAACGGGGAGGTCCGAATCTGATTCAAAAGTCTACGATGTGGGTTTACTCAAGTGAAACCTTCTACGGCTAGTGATGGGCTCGGAGGCAAGGTGCGGCTCGAAAGGTGATCCAGTTCGTGACGAGGAGCGACGCGATGCGGTTCAGGATGCTGCTCAGATTTTGGAGCGCAAGATGGTGCGGAACATCTTGCCTGTTCCAAGGCAAAATTCCGGGTGTGTCATATTTATTTATGTATTTCATATTCTGTAGTAGTTAGAACTTTCTCGAGTTGGTCAGACCCAACTCGAGTCAGTAGAAAATCCTGGCTTATGGATTTTTTCTTAGTGCAGTAATTATTAAATAGTTTAATAATTGGTTTTTTCCACTGCTTATTTAAATTAAGATCGTCCGACTTAGGACGAGATGTTTAAATTATCCTTAAATCCCTACACCCTCCCCACCCCTTTACGGTGGTGGCAACTAGTCCCCCTCCCCACCCTTTTTTGCGGTGGCGGCATACATCGGTGCTCCCTCCTTGTTGGAGGGGGAGGACAGCGGTGGTGGTTCCCCTAGCCGCCCCCCATTATCTCGAGGTAAGGGGGGGCGGCGGCTAACCCTTGCCACCTAACCCCCCAACCGAAAACTTGGGACTTCTTGGCCCAAAGCCCGATCAATTCGAAACAAAAACATGTTGGGGGCGGCTGCGGGCTTGAAGCTTGACGCCCGCAGCCCATGCTTCGGGCCTCTGGTCCGCACCAGTCAAAAATAATTATGTGGCCTGAAGCCCATAGAACTTGTGGGCTTTGGCCCACTAGTTTAATAAAATAAAATAAAAAACGGAGGTTGTGGCCGCCGCAGCCCATGCTGTGGGCTCAGGCCCGCGGTTTAAAAATGAATGGCCGCATGCCTGAAGCCTACAGCCACACTGCAGGCCTCAGGCCGGATATCTATTGAAAAAAAGGAAGAGGGAAAGGGGAAGCTAATAAATAGATAAAAAGAGTTCTTGGGGCCCTAAAAATCGAAGAATCTTTTTGAAAAATAGGGGATAAATGGGGAATTTAATGGGAAACTTTGGAGATTTATGGGGATCTTTTGAGAGAACAAAAAGGAAAACTTACTTTCTTTTTAGAATAAATAAATAATTTGGGCATCATTCTTTTATTTGAACTATCCCCTAATGCACAACGAATTGCATATTTTCGTTATATGATACCCCTTTTAGGATCATATTTATATGTATTACACCATATTTTTATGGCTCATTTTCTGGGATAAACTTATGCTAAGTTGTGCTGTATTAACTTAATAATTATAAAGATCACGCATCTGCTCTGCCGTTAGTCACCTAACCTAACGGTATATGACATCGCCCCGTGGTCTGAATAATTATTAAGTATTTTAAATTATTATGTTTATCATATTCTGAATCTATGATGCATGTGATGTGTTATGAAATTATTTAATGAGCACAAATTTTGCATGGATGGCTAATTGTGGTGTTGGATCTACTGTTTAGTCCCACATTTTACGTTTCATGCACTTTTTTTTTCTTTTTGAGAGAAATTGTACTGAGAAAATTATGTAATGTCCAAGACCGATGACTACTTTCCATGGAGGCGGATGCCACTCTTGAAGCTGAAGAATTTAAAAATGGGACACAAGAGGTTTCCAAAGTTGTAATTTTTCGCTTTCATTTGTGTAATATGGATTGTAATATGGACTTTGGACATTTTTATTTTATGTGGGACTGGCTGATCCACACAATTAGCTTATTCACTTAAAAATTGTCTCTGCATGAAAATGTTTTGCGTATTATTAGTTCATGCAAATTTGTGCTCTGCTATATAAAATGACAAAAATCACAAGCGTTGATTTTGATGTGCTGGATGCATCCGTGAGAAATTATTTGAGCTGGCAGCTTGACGTTAAATTTCACCTGCGAGCTAAATCCCTTATTTCTGCTGTGACAAAAGATGGAAAGGCGACTAATTTTGAAAATGGGCAAGCCATTATTTATATTCATTGCCATGTGGATAAGACCCCAAAGGTTGAATACCATACGGTCGAAGATCCACTTGAGCTATGGACTGTCCTTGAGGAAAGATATAAACATCAGAAAGATGTTATACTTCCAAGGGCACGATATGAGTAGGAGAACCTCAGACTGCAGGACTTTAAGTGCATAGCTAAGTATAACTCAGCTCTTCTTAGTATCACATCATGCTTGAAGTTGTGTGTGAAAAAGTCCAAAAGATCGCATGCTGAAAAAGACGTACACGGCTTTCCATGAAAAAGATGCGATACTAATGCAGTAATACCATGAACGAAAGTTCACTAAGTATTCTGAGCTGCTGTCATGTTTACTCATGGCTGAACAAAATAGAGAGCTTCTCCTCGTCACTCATAACATGCACCCCTGGCACTGCCCCCTACCTGAAGCTCATAATACATCCTCTTCTCAAAAGAAGAAAGATAGTAAACGAAAAGGAAAATCACAGAGTGGGGACCAAATAAAAAGGCCAGCGGACAAGTCCATCAGCAAAGAAATGAAGGGATGCAGAAGTTCACTTGGCGTAGAAATGACAACAACAGAAATGATGCATCCCCACCTAAAAAGGGAATGGGAAGACCAGTGCTATAGCTATGGCATGAAAGGACACTGGTCTAAAGTGTGCAGAACTCCGCGACACCTATAAGATTTATACAAAGAAAGCTTAAAGAAGAAAGCTGAAACAAATCTGGTGACTACCAATGCTCTAGCCCAGTTCACTGCTAATGACTTCGAAAAAGACGACTTGTTCGATTAGCCATTTTTATCTTTGTTTTGAAAAATAATGTTATGAGAGCTATCTGAATGATTGAATGAAGTATGAATACAAGTGAAAATGTTTTTTTTTGAAATGAAATGTGCTTATATGATTCATCTTTTAATAGATAAACTGCTCTCATAACTGATTAGTAGACATAAACATATACGATATCAATACAAATGCTATTTTTATAGTATATGAAATCCCATTAAACATCAGGGCCATT
The DNA here is from genome assembly GCA_030789695.1 of Scilla litardierei. Lineage (NCBI taxonomy): Eukaryota > Viridiplantae > Streptophyta > Magnoliopsida > Asparagales > Asparagaceae > Scilla > Scilla litardierei. Next base: position 509,371,768 of record CM061142.1, on the reverse strand, counting down.
AAACATAATTGAAGGTTCTTAGAACGCAACACTGTTGCTTCCAAATGACACAAAAATTAAAAATAAAGGATGCATTACTCTCTCCGAATTCAAAAAGGAACTCACTAAGTTTCAAGGACATCCGTCCTACAAATGTGAACGAATAATAAACATCTTATGTAACGTCTCAAGAAAATGAGTAAAATCCATACTTGAACGTTTTAAGAGCCTTTTTTCAGGCCTCTTTCATACAATGATTCGGAGAGAGGAAGCAAATTTAATGGAGCACCTGAAGTGCCCGATACCAGCCAAATTTCTACTTTGGCATGATAGATTTGGCCATCCTGGATCGGTTATGATGCACCGCATCTTATCTCTATCCTATAGGCATGACATGCAGAACCAGAAGATTCTTCAAAAGGAGATATATGGTCAAATAGATGGGAGAAACCCTTGCATCCCTTACGTGAAAACTAATCACAAGGCCATCTCTAGTAAAAGTTGACAAAAAATCTACATGCTTCCTCGAAAGAATACAAGGAGATATATGTGGACAAATCCACCGCCGTTAGTAGGCCATTTAGATGATTATGGTAATGATTAATGCATCCTCAAAATATTCATATGTGTGTATACTATCGACCCGCCACCTAGCTTTTCCAAAGCTATCGGCACAAATCATAATGTTGCGGGCACATTTTTCAGACAACCAAATAAAGTAAATACGTCAGGTTAATGCTGGGAAATTTACTTCCTGGTCATTTCAAGAATACTGTCTAACAACTGGGATAGAAATTGAACATCATGTACCTAATGTACATACCCAAATGGGTTGAAAGAGTCATTATTAAAAAGGCTCTAATGGATTACACGTCCATGAAATTCCAGTTGTCAGTGAATGCATGTGGACATGCAATATTGCATCATGCATCGTTAATAAAAATAAGAATACGACCCTCTGGAGGTCAGAGTCTCTCTCCAATGCAACTTGCATATGGAATACCATTGAACTTCTCGCACTTGAGAATTTTCAGTTGCACAGTTTATATCCCCATAGCACCACTACCGAGGACAAAAATAGGGTCCTCAACGTCATCTAGGTATCTATGTAGGGTTTGACTCACACTCAATAATATACTTAGAACCCCAAATAGGGGAAAAATTTAAGGCACGTCTTAAAGAATGTGAATTTGATGAGACGAGTTTTCCCAGATTGGGCACATATACTAAAAAATCTGGAGCTACACAAATTATATCATGGGATACAAAATCTTTGACCTACTATGATCGGGTAACAAAGAAATGTGAAGATGAGATCGTGAAGATCCTACAAATAAACAGTTACCGAAACTGACAATCAGAAGACTGTCAGATCACACACCCCTGCAGCAAATACTCCAACTAGGATTGACATTCCCGAAAATGGATACAGTCCACCACCAACAGAAGTGTCTGTTCCTTAACATAAAAGAGACAGACCACCAGGCTCTAAAGACAAAAATCGAAGAAAAAGAAAAACTCCTGGAGACCTTGAGACAATACTACCACACGACAATGAGCTCATGTCCATTCCCTCACCCTTCGCGGAATCCACTGCAGAGGAAATGCCGGGAAAAACTGAAATGAAAGTAAATGTTGTACATATTGGAGAGGTGTTGGACAAAAAGAACACAATTGTCGAAAATATATTCACGTATCATATTGCCGCATACATCGCAAAAGAGATGATAATTTATAATATCGTTCCATACTTTGTTGATTAAATGAAAATGTAGAGATTGGCCAAATATGGAACGAGGCAATAAAAGATGAGCTGGACTTGCTTATGAAACGTGAAGTGTTCGGACCTGAAGTCCAGACACAAAAGGTGTCAGACCTGTGGGAAAAAATAAGTATTGCACAAATAATAATAAATAAGTACAAAATCATATGCTATAAGGTACAACCTATAGCTCAAGGATATTTTTGCTGAAACTGGGGAATAAACAAATTAAAATGAGCATGACTTATAAATTATGCATCAGATTCCCTAAATTATACACTGCGAATACCTTACGATTTGGCAAAGGAAATTTTGGATATACTGCTATTGGATGTTGTAACAGCATACCTCTATGGATATCTTGATAAAGATAAATTCCACATTTCCTTAAAAATGCCTGAATAGACTTCGGGACGTCTATTCTATTGAAGAAGAATAATAAGAATAATAAATATTGTACAACCAAGAGAATCACTTGACAAATAAAGAATCCCTAAAAAGGGTTGTCTTTGCATCTATATAAGAGTAAAGGACATAATTTGAGATCATAGTTGTAAACAACTTAAATCTCATCGGATCTCCTGAAGAGAAAATCGAAATATCTGTTCAAGCCTAACTATCAAACATGAAATGAAAGACTTAGACAAAATAAATTAATTCATGGCTTACAGATTTATTTTCTAAAAAGATAAAATCCTGTTACATTAAAATTCATATGCCCTGAGTGCGTTGAAAAGATTACAAGGACCATTGTCATCCAATAAGTACACCTATGGTAGTATGCTCAATGGATGTACAAAAAAGACCCCTTCGGTTCGTTGGAAGAGGTGGCGGATATACTTGGTCCTGAAGTCCCTTATCTTAGTGCAATCAGTGCACTCCTGGCTAACTGCACGCGTCCCTATATAGCAGTTGCAGTAAATTCAATAGATAGAGACAGTTAGGCACCTAAAAAGTGCCATTAGACTGGAGTTAAGTATCTTCTATGCTTTCTCCATGGGTTGATAGATTTGGGCTTACATTATAATATGCAAATACAGGTTACATGTCCGACCCTATAATGAGAAATCACAGACTGGGTACCCACAGTGGGACGTCCATCTACCGTAAATCTGCAAAGCAAACTATGAAGGCAACATCATCCTATCATTCTGAGATCCTCACCATTCCAGAAACAAACCAATGGAGTATTTGAGTGGTGGTACATTACTTCCCAATGACGACTGGGACAGAGGCGGGTCTTTCAGAGCTGATCACATAATCTGAAGACTATGCCGCTTGCTTACCCACTTTTGAGGAGACCACATCAGAGGCGACGAAACAAAGCACACTTCTCCAAAGTTTTTGGTTTCAGCAGATGCTTAATGATGATGATATTTATAAACTGTGTATATTTTCGGAATGTTGTAAATAGGAGTAATGAAAAATGCTTAGGACATCTGAAAGCCTAAGAGCTTGTACAGATCAGGGGGTTAGAGGGAATTTGTACTCTTACAAGGCAAATCTCATCAACTTAGGATCCTGAAGTATCCACCCCTTGTGAGACTCATATGACGCCCAAAATCCCGAAGTATTCATGGGTATAGTCCACACTTATGGCTGGATAAGGGGGAGTGTTGTAAATAGATAATGATGTGACTTTGTATTGGGGACTATATATTATACATATGATAAGATCATATTATAATATCACATCCATACACGCTTATCCCTCTACTATAAATAAAGGACTGGGGTATTCCCCCAGAGTTGATGCTTCACAACAGTATTTCAATTTAAAAAAAAATTATATTTAAAGGGCCCAAATTTTTTAGTCGCCCTAGGCCCCAATATCTTGAGGACCGGCCCTGCTGATAAAGGAATCCTGCTTTGGTTGGACCTTTAGATGAGCTATAAGGCAAGGTAGGCATCTTTAGGCTTAGAGTTAAGTATCTGAGTGTTAGGTAAGAGGATAAGTGGCATCTGTATAGTTGAGTCACTCATTATGTCTCTCTGACAGAGCCTCAATAACATGCACATAAGAACATACAATAACGTTACCCAAGACAAATCGATCTTGTGACCATCAGTTGTCCTCTCCTCTTTGGTGCCCTAGTTTGTTTCAAGATAGATTAAATAGACATTCTATAAGAGTGATTATGGAGGTAAGAGATCCAACCTTCTACATTAGGAGCCGTCTTTTTTATGTGGCACGCCAACGATACTATGGTAAATTACTTACGAGGTATGATGTGGTAATTCCATCCAAGCCAAGCTAGCTCTTCTTAATTGTAACATAAGAAAAATTGGCATACAAAGTGGGTGTTGCATGCCTTTGTAGAAAGCTTTAGCCATGTGGTATTTTAGTGGGATTTAAAGGGTCTTCCTTTATTATAACTCCCCTTCAGTCTGACTTATATGTTGGTTGGCTCAGTGTAGTCTGATCCTCGATCCTAAAAATACGATAGTTTCTTTATTTGCTTTGAGCCAACACAAGTCATCATTTAGTCGACCAAGGTGCCTATATGATCTATCCAAGTGGCAAGAGTCAGTTGGGTGGGAGGCCATTTGATGTGACAGTTATAATCGATGGGTGGCCTCACATACGATCCGTGCATTAGGATCGACAATTATTCATGCCACTCTCGAAGATAGAATGATCTCCATTCATGCCACTCTCGTGGATAAAACTTCGATGTGTATTTTGGATGCTCTCATTGACGCAAGGGCAATAGTCATCAATTAGTAATATAGGATGTCGGTGGATCCCATCAAGGAGCACGCCGGGCATGGTCACAAACCCTAACTGAATCCACTAACCTCCTAATTAAGTTCATAGGATACTCCTTAAGCACGCGTGTGCCACCGACCGTGGACACGATACTAGTTCGAGATATCATACAAACTTGGTGGGATCAACCAAAACACGTCCCTTTTATACCAACGCAACCTAAAAATCCTAACTTTACATCTAAATCCTAAGATCCTAGGGCTAATCCATTAGCCCTAGATAGAACTACTCATGGATCATAGCAAGAGACATGAAAGATTCAATAAAGGCAAGAGAATTCATCATAGCAATAGAAAACATCAAGTAAAGCAGAGAAAGATTAGAGAATCGTTACCAACACGTCGTAGGATGATAGCAAATCGTAGATAATTAAGAACAAGATTCCACGCAATAAATATCAATAAAAATCTCAACTTTGGTCTCTACAAAATAGCGACGGCTTGAACTTATCTTAAAAACTTAAGCTAAAATTCAACTAAGGAAAATAAGCAAGCTTTCTGAAAAAGGGTTAAAATTGTGCTTATATACAAGGGTTATGGACCCCGAAAAATCTCAGAAAATCTGGATACTTGGGCCCACCAACTTGTCTGGCCGTGTCGCCCTACTCGGTCGAGTAGGGAGCCGTCGGTCGAGCTGCATGTTGCTGCTGCTTTGCTGCTTCTTTGGCTCTGGCTGATACGGGCTACTCGGTCGAGTAGCCCATCCACTCGGTCGAGCTACTGTAGGTCTGAACTCTCTCCAGAACGTTGTTCTTTTTGTTTACGACTCGGGTCGAGTAGATGATCAGCTCGGTCGAGTGGCTTTGTTGCTCGGTCGAGTGGAGCATATTTGTTTCCGCTGCAACGTCTTCATGTCAGCTCGGTCGAGTGCTGATGCACTTGACCGAGTTGCCTGGGAAACTAAACATATGGTCTAAAGTTCTCATCTCTCGCTCTCTTCTCGTCCTCTCCTCCAATCCTCTCCTCCAATCTTCTTCCTTTTTGGCCTTTTGGCTTTTTGGACCTTTTGAAGCTAGCTTTTCTTTTTGCGGGTATTTTTGGGAAATGATACGATATAAGAAGCTGCAAAGGGGTGAACCCAAATGACATGTATAGAAATAAAAAGATATGTGGAGAAAGAAATATAATAACACTCAGTTCACCCTAAGATGTGCATGAACGGTTGAATAAGATAATACTTCGACTAAGCTCAAAGTAAGCATGGATATTTTCAATCATCTCAATAAACGGTGAAGTTAAGCGGTAAAGCATATAATCATATCAGGCATGCATCAGAAAGTGAGTAAGACAAAAGGCAGATGCTTCAGATATACTAATGATGCGTGAATCTTGGTGCATTTCCAACGAAAGCTTACTAAATACGATTGCATACATTCAGCTTCAATTAATTTCATGCATTCATATAGAGAGATTATCAAAAGAAATATATAGGCAAGCATATGGATAGTAAGACACTGAAATACTCTATTGGCATGGCAAGAGATATAAGCATCGTGATAGCTACTAAAGCTAAAAGAGATATCATCATTCGGAATAAATCTAGCAGAAAGGGAAAAGAAAGGCAGAAAGAAGTAAAAACAAGCATGCAAGCATTCCAAAAACATGAAAAACGTGATGTTAAATGGAAAAAAAAATGAAATGGTGGAAAAAGAGTGGAAAATAAAAATAAAAGGGTGTAAAATGGAAGATAATATATAAGAAATGAAAATAAAAGGCGATAGCGCTCATCCTCCAAGCTAAACACAGCAGTGACCTCACTGATGAGAACACACATGCAAGTCTGGTGAATGATGTTGGGGTGGGTCAGGTGGAATAAATAAAAAGGTAAACTAAAAAATGAACCGTACAAAATAAAAAAAAGGGAAAATGCAAATGAGGATGCTGGCCTAATGCCTAAATGAAAAAATATGGACAAGCGGGCAGATGATGCAAATGATAGTATAATGTAAGAAGGGAATATGCAAATGCTATATGAAAGATATAAACAGATGGTGCAAAATGGGGTCCTCCCCTGAGCTATGTAAGAACAAGGGCCCCAAAGAGACAGATGAGCACAAATATGTCCGGGGGACATGAGCAAAAATAATATAATCAGAGTATCAAACAGGGGCACCACCCTTTGGAGGTTGTGATGGGTCCCGCAACTGAGGACCAACAAGTGGGACAACAGGTGGAGGGTCGATGAGTGTGTCGACCGAAAGGTCAACAAAAGGTGCGATTGGCTCAGAAGAAAGTGTGACAGCAGGTGTGTCGACAATGTAAGAATGGGTGTGTCAACAACAGATGCGTCCACCAGTGATGCAACAGACTCAACATAATGAGTGACAGGCCCTGCAGAAGCCTAAGAAAGAGGCATAGTGACTAGTGTGGGTGTGATATGAGGAGGAGGGTCTAGTCGGGCAGGAGGAGCGTGTGCGAGTATGACAGCTGGTGCACACTACGTACTTAGAATGTCAAGAATAGCGGTGAGGTCCCACTCAACCGACTGCTGGTGGGTGGTGACCTTGCTGGTGAAGGTGTCAAAGGCACGCTTCAAGCGAGAAACCTCGGTCTCCACTGTAGTAAGTGTAGTAACTCATCGCGCGATGATGGAGGATCGAAAGAGAACTTACGTTAGCGTACGCTGCGCTGTAGTCTCTGAACTTTGCCCTTGGATTCGCCACAACGGTCGGTACTTTGTCACAGAGGATCGAAGCAGCGTTTCCACCGTCTAAATCTCTATTTGGAAGAAGAACTAAATGGAAGGGAGAAGAGGAAAAGGTTTGCCTTATGCAAACTTATGGCATGAAGGATTAGCCTTAAATGCCTTACCCTTGGGTCCTATTTATAGGCTTTAGGGGTAGTTATTGTAGGAAATAACCATATATAAGCTTATTAGCTTATATTAACACCCTTTCTTATCCTCTTCTTCATGCACTTATCAAGTGCCTTTATGCACTTATAAAGTGACTTTTTCCACTTATCGAGGGGTCCTTTTCACACATGAAAAGGTTCCCTTCGCACATGCTTTCATGCACGCGACATCTGAGGTCCGTATACCCTCATACATCCCCTCATGGGTGTATACATGTCGTCCATATCCAACATCTCCCACTCACACTTGAGGGGATTGTAAGGAAACATTTTTTCCTTTAGTTCTTCTATTTATCATACCGAGAAATAGACCGTGTGACCGTCATGCGCATAGAGTCTGCTGTTGTGTACTTGTTAGAGACACACAACACTCTTTGGGGTGCAAAGTTGAGTAGATTAACACATGTTTTACCCTAGATTATTTCTTCACATTTCTTATACTTTATATTCAACAATTGAATCCCATCTGGATTACAATTGGCTGGCCAGCTTTGAATCTCTAAAGTCCAAATGCGAATATGAAATTAATCTTCCTCTTCTTGCGATCCTTTCGATCTTGACTTGACTCGCTTTTCTAACATGCCCCGTCGGACCGAATCTACCATAGTCCATAAGCAACATGCTAAGATAGCGATCACCCAGTCAAATCTAAAGGAACCAATTAGAGTCCATAAGGGTAAGAAGTTAAGACCCATGTGGTCTTTGGGTCTCACATAATAGTAAACACAATTACTATTCTAACCCAGTGGTCAAATGCATATGTAGTATGAATACGTATTACAACATCACTCCTTTCCCAGGGAGCGTATGTCTTAATGATGTTGTAAGGATGATGATCAGACACCACAATGTCTGACTTTGAGTCCCTTTTACTACTCAGTAATCTCCTGGACCCACATCCCGCATAAGACAGATAAGATTAAAAAATCTTCTTAGATCTTTTGTAAGCATCCATATGATGCAGATCTTTCATACGACCATTTTGTTTAAGTCATGACTCTAAATCATCCGTCTGATGATTTTGACTTTAAACTGGTCTCATCTTTATCTTATCCGTCTGATAGAATAAAGGCGGTTGCTCATGTGAGAGAGCCAACCTTAATCTGTCCGACATACAAAAAACAGCTGAGATTAAAAGAAATGTACACAAACATTTTCAAGAAACTCATATGCAATGTCAAAGAGAACTTATTCTTTTATTAAATTTGATCTTTCATAGACATGGGAATATACATTGATACAACTCAGCTCTTACGCAATCCTTGAGATGATAAGTGTTTGTAAAACACATCTCTGGGGATTGCCTCCGTAAGCGGATCCGCTATCATCTCATGCATAGATATGTATCTTATGTCTATCTTCTTGTTCTTATCATAGTCTTTTGTAAAATTATCCTCTTAACCGCTTTCCAGTGTGTTTTCCCTGGATTGGATTGGTAACGTCTTACCATTCCAACGGTAAAACAGATGTCCGGTCTTGTACACATCATAGCGTACATAAGACTACCAACTGCACTGGAATATGGAACTTTTTCCATAACTTTCTTTTCCTTTTGGTTCTTAGGACACATCTTCAGACATAAATTATCGCATTTGCTTATAGGAGTATCAATGGACTTACAGTCCTGCATATTAAAACGTTCTAGAACCTTCTTTATATAAGTCTCTTGTGAAAGAGGAAGAAGATTCTTTGAACGATTCCTTGAAATCTTAACTCCAAGGATATATGCGGCTTCTTCCATATCTTTCATCTCAAATACTGATGAAAGCCAAGCCTTGATATTCATCACAAAGCCCTTGTCATGTCCGGCTATTAAAATGTTATCTACATATAGAGACATAATAACATACTTGCTTTTGATCCTTTTGATATATACACAGTTATCTTCATCAAGCATGGTAAAACCATTTGATAAGACAACTTCTTGAAATCGTATATACCATTGCCTCGAGGATTGTTTAAGACCATATATGGACTTACGAAGTTTACAAATCTTATGTTCGTTTCCTTCTTTTACAAACCCTGTTGGTTGTTCCATATAGATCTCCTCGTCCAATTCTCCATTGAGAAAGGCAGTCATTACATCCATTTGATGTAACTCGAGGTCTAAGCAAGCTACCAAAGCCAGAATCAAGCGAATCGAGGTAAAACGAACAACAGGTGAGAAGGTCTCTTCGTAGTCTATCCCTTCCTGTTGCGTAAAACCTTTCGCGACAAGGCGAGCTTTATATCTGTCTATAGAGCCATCAGCCTTAAGCTTGATCTTGAGAACCCATTTGTTCCCAATAGCTCTACGTCCTCTGGGTAAGTTAACCAAGTCCCAGACTTGGTTAATTTTCATGGATTCTAATTCCTCCTTCATCGCTTCCATCCATTTGTCTTTTACAGGGCATGATACGGCCTGTTTGAAAGTAGCAGGCTCGTCATCTTCTTGTAGTAAAGTCATAAAGGTTTGTGGGAACTCATCCTCAAATCTTAGAAGAGTTAACCTTGTACGACTACTACGTCGTATTTAAGATTCTTCAAGTCCTTATTGACTCGAATTTGGATCAATTCTAATATCACTCCCACTTGAAATGTGGTTAGAATTGCTCCCACTTGGATCATTATTCCCATATGGAATAGGATTCGCATCATTCGTATCATCCATTGTGAAGGTTGAAACGTATTTTCGTCTTCACCAAGAATTCTCCCACTCGAATGAGGTAATCCTTCTTGATCATAAATCTCAAATAGAGATAAGTCCTGACTTATCTCGCCCTGTCTTGGAAACTCATTTTCCAAGAAAGTAACATCACTCGACTCAAATTCAATTAGTCCTCCATTGTCTTCCTGACCAATGAAAACATAACCTTTGGAGTTTTCTGCGTATCGTATAAAGATACATTTCCTCCCCCTTGGCCCAAGTTTGCCATACTTATGTGAGGAAATATGTGCGTAGGATGCACACCCCCAAGGTTTTAATATGCTTAAGTCAGGAGACCTTTGGTTCCACAACTCATAAGGAGTGGAGCTAACTGATTTCGAGGGTACGCGATTCAAGATGAAAGTAGCCGTCAATAATGCATCACCCGAAAAGGTGATTGGCAAGTTAGCTTGCGCCATCATTGAACGGACCATTTCCATCAAAGTCCTATTCCTCCTTTCAGCAACACCATTTTGTTGTGGAGTATAAGGCATAGTTATTTGATGAACTATGCCCTTTTCATCACAAAGTTACTTAAAACTTGCTGATTGATATTCACCGCCTCTATCGGTTCGCAAGACCTTAATCTTGCGATCTAATTGATTTTCTACTAAACTCATATAGTTTTTAAAGCATGTTAATGCTTCACTTTTGTGGGATATCAAATAGATATGTCCAAATCGGGTGAAGTCATCAATAAAAGTGATGAAGTAGGACTTCCCGCGTCTTGTCTTGACATTCATCGGACCACATATGTCCGAATGGATTAGCTGTAATGGAACCTCGGCCCTTGTGCCGGTTCCAAATGGCTTGCGACAAGATTTTCCTACAAGGCAATGTTCGCAAGTCGACATTTTGACCTTTGGAACATTGGATAGAAGGCCACGTTTGGCAAGTCTATCCATACGTGTTGGTCCAATATGACCAAGCCTTGCATGCCAACAAATTACATCAGATTCAGAAATCGAAGAATTTGTAACAAGGAAATTTTCATTAAAATTCGAGGAATCATACATAGTATTTAATATAATGAATCCCTTAAAAACATACCCAGAACCAATTAAAGAATTATTACAAGATAGGTCCACATTACAATTATGAAAGAACAACTATAACCAAGACCCATTAATACAACCACAGATATAATATTCCTTCGAATATCTGGAGCGAAGAGGACATCAAGAAGTAAGATAGTGCGGCCGTTGTCCAAGACGAGCTTGCACGTCCCAACGCCTTTCACTTCAACACGTGTGTTGTTTCCTACATATATCTACTTCGTTCCTTGGGGTATCCAATGATACTCCACGAAGGACCGTCTGTCCCTTGCTATGTGGTCGGTGGCACCTGAATCAATTATCCAAAAAGGATTAGATTCTACAAGAAATATTGAACTAGAAACACATATGTAACTAGCATTATTACAAGTTACCTTGTCACCTCCATCCGTACAAGAACGGTCATAATGACCTAACTTGTTGCACTTGAAGCACTTGATCCTCTTCAAGTCTTTCTTCTTGTGCCATTTCTTGTTCCCACCCTTCTGTTTGGGTTTCTTGGTAGACACTGGTTGCTTTTGCTGGTCATTAGAAAACTTCGAGTGATGTTTACGTTTCTTTCCCCCGTGTGAGGAACTAGCAACCATGTGCACTTCTGCACTAGGTTTGGAGGCCACAAGCCACTCTTCCTCTAATTTGAGGTGCTTAGAAACATCACTGAAATTCTTGATGCTCTCATTATGAGTGAGATGCATCTTCATTTGTTCCCACTCAATTGGTAGGGAACATATGACCGCTTGGATTTGTTGCTCATCAGTGAGCACATGACCTGCATCCTTTAACTCTGAAATGAGATTCGCCATGTGTCATAGATGCATTCCCAAGGAATGATCTCGACGCTTTTTGTACGAATCGAATCTTATAGTTAAAGAGCGAAGTTTGGTCACCGAGGTGCCACCAAACTTCTCCTCTAGCTTGGACCATATGTCCATAGCTAGGTCATATTCTCGGAAGATCTACATTATGTCGTCTGCCCTACTTGACAGCAACGTAATGCGAGCAATCTTGTTCTTCCGAGACCAAGCATCAAAAGCTTCCTTGTCTCTCCTGTGTTGGGCCGTAGTGCCTAACTCAGGTTCAATCATTATTTTCTTCAGAGTTTCAAGCACGTCTTGCTCCTCTAGAACATATTGTATCTTCATGGACCATAGTTTGTAATTATCACCGTTTAGTTTTTCACCTTTGTTTAACTCAGCGACGATGTTCTTAGCAGCGGAAGACATTTCAGTTTTAAAATGCTGCAAAAGACACACACAAAACAAGTTCGATCAAAAACATTGCATAAATTTCACATTTGATAAGTTACTTTCGAAAAATATTGAAGATGTTGCTCTAGAATCGGAAAGGTCTCTATGATTCCAATCACCATCTAGAACAACTTTCAATATTTCCCCATCACTTTATCAAACAATAGTACTCTTATAGTACTTGCAGCGGAAAAGCATTTTTGAAAAACGTATTTTGAAAACGTATTTTGAAAACGTATTTTGCAGCGGGAGATTGTGGCCTGCCCCGGCCATTGCCGGGGTCGAGCCGTGGCCGTGCCAAGGCCGGATTCCCCCAAGTAGGGGCGTTTGCCGTATGCAACTGCCACCGATCCCGTATGGGCCGGCCATGTAGACCTCCCCCATCCCTTTGGGGTTGTGGCCGAGCCCAGGGCACCTTTGCCCTGGCTGGCCGGCCGGCCTCTGCCCCCTGGCAGAGGCCCTGGCCGGCCAGGGCGCCTCTGCCCTGGTCGGCCGCCCGGCCCTGGCCGATGCCAGGACCGGCCATGGCCCTGGCCGAGGCCCTGGCATCAGCCAGGGCCGGCCAGGGCTTGCCAGGGCCGGCCAGGGCCTGCCAGGCCCTGGCCGAAGTCAGGGTCGGCCAGCCAGGCCTTGGCCGAAGTCAGGGCCGGCACCCTGGCCGATGCCAGGGCGCCCTGGCCCTGGCCGGCCAGGGCCGGCCATGGCCCTAGCCAAGGCCCTGGCCTCTGCCAGGGCCTGGCAGGGCCGGCCAGGCCCTGGCCGAAGCCAGGGCCGGCCGGCCAGGCCCTGGCCGAAGCCAGGGCCGGCCGGCCAGGCCCTGGCCGAAGCCAGGGCCGGCCGGCCATGGCCCTGGCCTCTGCCAGGGCCGGCCATGGCCCTGGCAGAAAGGCCAGGGCCGGCCTGGCCGGCCTCTGGCCCTGGCCAAGGCCAGGGCAGCCTCTGCCCTGGCCAGCCAGGGACGACCATGGCCCTGGCCGATGCCAGGGCCGGCCATGGCCTTGGCCGGACAGTCTTCCCTTGGCCGGCCGGCCGGCCTTCCCTTTTTGGAGTCATCCCCCCCTTTCGGGGGGTGTGCATGGTTGTTATTGGCCGAAGCCAACCCCCTTCTTAACGCGGAGGGGGGGGGGGGTGCATTGCCACCATTACCCGCATGGCCATGGTGATCATGCACCAAAGATCTTCTTCTCCGATGAGAAGTTTTATAACCACCATCTTCTCCGATGAGACACCCGTTCATCGAGAAAGTAGTTATGTTTTAATGTCCGTGTGCCAAAAAAATAACGTACCTTCACGACCGCAAACTTCACGCTCCACATGAAGAGAGTTCACATTCCCTATTGAATGGAGACTCAGCATCCATGAAGAGTGCGAGTTTGGCGAGATGAACGGTTAGTTCTTCCCGTCACGGAGAGTTCTTGCCATATCCGTAATGACAAAAGACCCTAACGTGAAAAGAAAAACTTTTGGCGTTCTCTCCGTCACGATGCGCTCCTACCATATCCATAATGGAAGGAAACTCATTCGTGAAAGAGACAACGCGTCATCCATCGTTGAGACCGGAGCGAACCCGTATGGCTCTGATACCAATGTAGGAACCCATCACGTGATGATGGAGGATCGAAAGAGAACTTACGTTAGCGTACGCTGTGCTGTAGTCTCTGAACTTTGCCCTTGGATTCGCCACAACTGTCGGTACTTCGTCACAGAGGATCGAAGCAGCGTTTCCACCGTCTAAATCTCTATTTGGAAGAAGAACTAAATGGAAGGGAGAAGAGGAAAAGGTTTGCCTTATGCAAACTTATGGCATGAAGGATTAGCCTTAAATGCCTTACCCTTGGGTCCTATTTATAGGCTTTAGGGGTAGTTATTGTAGGAAATAACCATATATAAGCTTATTAGCTTATATTAACACCCTTTCTTATCCTCTTCTTCATGCACTTATCAAGTGCCTTTATGCACTTATAAAGTGACTTTTTCCACTTATTGAGTGGTCCTTTTCACACATGAAAAGGTTCCCTTCGCACATGCTTTCATGCACGCAACATCTGAGGTTCGTATACCCTCATACATCCCCTCATGGGTGTATACATGTCGTCCATATCCAACAGTAAGACATGCGTCAGTATATCAGGAACCAGGAGGAGGACGCGAACTACTTGAAACGACCCTCTCAGCCTGGCCTTGTCCATGTGAAGAACGAGGTCTGAAGACAAAATCAGGAGAGGGCGGTCTAGCAGGGATCTCGGTGGAGGAGGTTGTGAATGGAATGGATCCAAGATCCGATGCAAAGATAGAAGCAACAGCAACATCAGAAATGGGAGACGTCGTGGCAACAGAAGTGGTGACAGACACAACGACGCTCTCAGTAAAGACAGCTGATTCTGGTACAGAAGTCATGCCAGAAAGTATGGCTATAGACCCTAAAGTGATAGGAACGGTAGAGAGGGGGTCCACAGGGTCAGGTAGGGTGCTGGCAGACTCAAAACCGGTGTGGATAGAAGTGGTGGGGACATGCTCCGAAGAAGGTGAAACGATAGAAATATGAGCGTCAGAAACAAACGTGCCCTTAGGTCCGGGCATAGAAGATACCGAAGTAGTGACCTCGGGGGAAAAGGTGTGGACAACCCCGGATGTCTCTACGGTGGTGGTGGGTGTGGAAGTGGTGAGGGTGGTGGTAGTGATAATGGTGGGAGCACTGACAGCTGTGTGGACAGAATTGCTCACGGGATGGGCTGGCTAGGCTGCTAAGAGCACAGCAAAGTCGGGCTCCTCCTCATCTAAGCTGTGTACCCAGTCATAATTGTCATCGATGACTGTTCCTCCTGGAGGCTCAAGGACATGGACGGGAGGGATGGGAAAAAATGCCAGGAATGACCCAGTCAAGCATGACTGGGTCAACACGTGTGAGATCGCGGTGGGGCAG